>JAODUG010000020.1:1515187-1534408 GCA_027564795.1 Aphredoderus sayanus | reverse complement strand
GAGAGAGAGAGAGAGAGAGAGAGAGAGAGAGAGAGAGAGAGAGGTGCTTCACCCTGCACAATAATCTACAGAGCCCATGCCATTGTTTACAAAGAGAACGATATGCCAGGGACAGTAGGTTGTAGGGGGAACAGCTTGATATGGGATGCGTGTACGAATAGACTGGGGAGGGGGTGAAGGGCTGACTGCCACACATGTGGGCAGTGGTACGCTCATGCTAAGGGCCACCTTTGATTAATTTCGTTACCACTTTTGTTGAAGCCTCTCACACACGCCACACATGTAATCTATTTGCTCTTTATATACTGTAGCCTACCTCCTTTTTATGAAGCATTTTATCTTTCCTTTCGTTGCAGACAGCGGGCCATCTCTGTGGAGCTTCACTGTGCATCTGTCCTACGTCTATTTTGTACTTTCGCTCCGCATATTCCTTCTCAAATGCCGTCAAGTCTTATTGTGTTTTCAGTTTGCGGCCTAATTTAACAGACCCATAAAAACAGGCACACTGTGAGAGATTTCAGTAAAATGTAAGTAATTGATTTTGAATATTGATCAATCAAAAGGGTTCCAGTATGCGTAATACAGTTTGAAATAATGACTTTCTTGTGGCATAGTTTGCCCGACAATGGTGTGGCCCACCGAGCTCAGCTATATGACATTAATAGTTCAACACTGACATGTTGTTTTGGGCTCTGATGGTGAGACAGGCATGGGAGTGCACCGCCAACCAAAGCCAGTAGTCGAGCCTGTACCATGCAGTGGAAAAGCGCCATAAGTCTCTCTCTGTACCTGCGATTAGCAGGTACCACATTAACCTGACCTGCTCAACACCCTCTCCCACACACACACGCACACATGCACACACACATACCTTGGAGGGAGTGAATGCATGCCTTCATGGAGGGAGTAGGCTGCAATGTTTTTAAGTCCACCTGTGAAAGCTTTACCTTGCACCTTCTTTAACCTCTGCATGTCTCTAATATCTCTCTCTCTCTCTCTCTCTCTTTCTCTGTAGCTTTATTTATCTGTTGCACATTTCCCATTCTCACAAGTTGTCAGTCCAGACACTGTGGTTTGTCTGTTTGTTTGTTTGCTAGTTCATCCATTCATCCAATGAGTCAGCCACACACTGCACAAATGCAAGCACAGTGTAGGTTCTTCCAGAGCAGTGCTCAATAACAGCACAGGCCCGCCACAACAGCATGGAATAAATTATGAGTTGGGTATTTGTTTTGGTTATTTCTATTTGACCTGTGATTTTTGTGCTTGCTAGTAATGTTTTGATTATGATTACACCTAGGATTATGATCTAGCTCCTTATTTCTTGTTTTGTCAATGAATAGCCTAACTCATAGCAACAAACCTCAGTATCGAACAATTCCAGAATGGTTATTTAATGATTTGATGCTGAACATTTTTATAGTAACATTTGAACTTCATCATTGTTCTTGCTTCAATAACCACACACAGTGCAGTTTTACCTCACAGCTAAGGTGGCTGCCAACCTTTCTGTTGTCCTCGGGTTTCAAACACACATCTTGCTGTGCCAGCAGTGCTCATCATATGTCTGTGTAAGCTGTAGAATTAAGATTGGCACTTTCTATCTGCCACAAAGAGCTAGTGATTGGGGTCAGTTTGACCCCGAGGACAACAAGAGGGTTAATCAAATGGTAATTGGCATCAAGGAGAACAACAATGCTCTAAAGCTGAGTCATGCAGTATGGCAGGAGAGAGATGGGGACGTCATAATAAGGCTGATGTCGTTTGAATGGTTTAAGTAGAGCTGTGAATGTGTCCGCTTCTCTCTTGGCCTCACACTCGATGGATGTGACAGACACACCAAATGCAGCGTACACTAACAGCTATGGGCCAGGACCCCTCAAGAGGCTGTAATGGCATTTATCATTCCATGTTGGACAGTCTTTCCTCCCTTTCAAACTAAACATTTGGTTTCAGTTGGTGTTTTCAGCATACCATAACTTGATCTGACTGGGAATGGGCGGACAGATAGGTCGGAGATAATTGGCCACAATCCATAAATGATGTCACACCTGTCATCTGTCAAAATTAGTCCAGCACTTTGGGGTCCCTAAGACAACACAACTGACCACACAACTGGAAAAGCAAGATAGTCTCTAACGTTTACTTCTCTGTCAATGGTAGTTGTCAGTGAGTGTTGGTGCTCATCTTGAGGTGTCAAACTGGTACCATGTATGTGCCTTCTCTTTGCATGCGTGTCTCGCTATTTCTCGGTATGCCACTGTCAGCTCTCTCTATCCTCCACTTGAAGCCTTTCTTCCTCTTGTAGCACCCACTCCCTTTCTCAGCTCCTCCGCCCAACCACTATCTGTTCTATAACTTCCCTTTTTCTGAATGTGCTTTTCCTCCACCTCCTCTCAGCATGGGTTCCCCATATCCCTGCACTGTCGCCACCACGGCTCCCCCACCCCTCCTGAGCACCTCCCCTGTCCCACTGACGCCACACGTTGCTCCCATCCCCCGTAACCACTTCAAACAGCCAGCACCATCAAAGCCCCGTGCTTGGCCAGCGATGTCAGCCAGCCAGCCAGGCAGCCAGTAAGCCAGCCAGCCAGCCTTCTGCTTCGACTTAAAATGACTCTGGGCCCAGTCGCACGGGCTGCTTTCCTCTTCTGATACACATCAAAGATCCAGTTAAACTCAGTTTGCTTTTTAAACCCCCTTTTTTTCTCTTTTTGTTGTAATTCTGACGCTTGAGGTTTTCTTATTCTCATTCTCTTTTTCTCACTTTTTCACACACACACACACACACACACACACACACACACATATATATATATATATATATAATATTTTCCCCCCTTCTCTTGGCCATTGTCAGTAATGACATGCACACACCAACGCTTGTTTAGTTCGGTTGTGCTGGCTATGCAGTTTTCTCACTGACTTTAATTAGCCAGCTGACACACGCAAACAAACACACACACTGTACTATACACATGACTCCATGTGTGTGGAGTGTGAGTTAACACGCAAGCTTATCTCAGTCCTAGTCAAGATGTCATCACAACAGAAGACGAAAGGAATTGCGTACATTCACAAGTGTAGCCTACAGTGTCTTGTGTGTTAATGTGTTATTGTGTGTGTGTGTGTGTGTGTGTGTGTATATTTTTGTGATGGGAAAGACAAGAAGGCAAAGACGTTCATGAGAAAGCAAAAGAGAGAGCATAACACAAACCCATTTCTGTAAGAATGGGTTGTGAGACAGGAAGTGGACAGAGTAGGCTATGACACATCACGAAGGCATCCATACCGTGTTTAAAAGCTTTACATGCCACATGTGGTTGTTTCCAGTGTGTGGTTGTATCATCTTTTTTTGGGTGGGGTGAAATCTGTATGTGCTACCAACATCCACCAGATGGCGCTCCTCTGTGTGAAAACTTGGCAGTGACTCACATGGCCACAGGGGCTGTGACAGATTTGCTGACTGAATTGGTCCAGTTATTGTCATGCTGTGGGCATTGGGCTGACATGATTTCAACCTGTGGGAAACAGAAAGGATAAAGGGAAAAATATATGTTTAACATGTGAGTTAGAACCTACATGAACAGTGTTGTCAAAAGATACTACTACTAAGAATGCATGATTCCATTACTAGGCCTACTACTAATAAGATGATAGGTAATAATAAACTGATGGTAGAAGTAGGGATTGCTTTAGACTCTTGTATCTTTTATTTTCCATTATGTGTGCTGATTGATGATTTTCTGTGGTTTTAATCAGTGTACTGTTCATTTCAGTGCGGATGTAAAGCAACTTTCTTGGCAGCTCATAATTACGTTTGAAGGACAATCAATTGGATTCCAGGCATATATGTTTAAACCTCAAAACAAATCACCCATAGAGAATAGGAGAAAGTTGCGACAGTTGAACTAGCTGAACCACATTATACAGCTGTTAAGCTCAAAGAGAAGTTTAATTTAGAGTGCACCCCTATTAAAAACACTTCAAAACTTTTGTGCTTCTTCAGAGAATGTTTTAATATTCAAAAGGAGCCACTCTTGTGGTTCCTTGCGCCAATGTACCAAATAAAGAGCCACATCTGAAAGTTGCAACAGTCCCCAAACATTTTCATGTGTAAAGAAAAAAGCAGGGAAACAAATTTAGAGGGGGGAGAACAGGGGTATTTATAGAGTGGTGTGAGAGACTTTGCAATGACAGGAGTCTAATGAAGTGGAGTTTGGGTTTTGATTCACAGTGCGGTGAGTGTGTGTGGGTCCTTCTCTGACCGTTACTGCATTCCTCAGCAGCCCCAATCCCTCGCTTGGTATACAGAAACCACCTCTGCCAAAGGGTGCACTCTAAATAGCATGTTCTTTAACTTAGACAATATGTTGTATTAATTCCTATAGAGACATAGATGAGCATCATTACTGTGTGCAGATTCCATCATAGGTGTAGATGAATGCATGTACTGGCCTACATCTATTTGCAGAACTGGGGTGTGAATGGCACCTCCAGTATAGAAAACAGATAAAACAGTCCTACTGATACATTTGACACTGTACTTTGGTCTACTTATATTTAAATGTGTCACTTTTTTCATTAGTGTTCGAAGTGTATTTTGACATTATGAGATGTTTATAATGTTACTACTAACTATATGTCCCTTGATTTCCACTTTAAGTGGGATTATGCTGCTAAATGCAATACCACCTCTATATACTGTAGCACAAGCTACATTACTGTACTGTACCTATGTTTAAAAAACGAATGACACACATATTATTCTCCAGTGAGTGGCAGTCGTTTTCATAGCAGGCTTTACTCCCAGTATTTATTGATACTTTTACTCACAGCCATCTACAGGAAATAGACAGAAAACATACTGTAGATGAGCAGACATTAACCACAAAGCCTCACTGCACACCTCTTCACTAGCACAATAATGTCAACTGAAAGGTGTGACAGAAGGTTGAGTTTTTGTGTTGCTAAAGTTTGATGCATCAGTACAAGCAACCAGATTCAAATAGTTTAATTAGCCACGTTTATATCGTCTAGCTAATCTCTACAAGCCCAGTGTGCCCTAAAGTAAGAACAGTCCCGTTCATTCTTATTGTAGTCAAATTGTATAGTATTGATAGCTTGGCAGTGGTGCCAGGCAGGGTGTCCTCACCCTACTGTATGTGTTTTAGTGTTGCAAAATCATTGTTTCGATCGTTGCAGTCTGTTTACAACTACTAGCAATTTAGATAAGATAGCATGGCTTACGTTTTCATAGGCTACATAAATCAGATTAGGTTTGTATTAGGGTAGGTTAATCTTAAAAATGCATGGATTTGTGGGATTTTGGATGGAGAACTTTGACCTGCAGATTTGTTTTCCGACTTCCATATGATGCAATGACGATGTGTACATGTGTGTGCATCTTACCAGTCTTCAGGTTCAGATACAACAGGAAACACACAAACACATTTCCGCATATTTTGCCTGGAAAAAATAATGTTGTTGCAATTTCCACAGTTATTGCCCAAAACATTATAGTACCATATTCAAACCTGTAGTACTATATAGAGCTGAGCAAGGCATTGCCTACAATAAATGTGATCAGGAAGAGAAATGGCAATGATATGTTTCAGATAGGTATCTGATGATAAAGGATAATGACAGACACAATAGCAGATACATCATTATCCTACAGTATACTCTAAATAGGTGACTAAATCAAATATGCAAGGTCCTTTCCTTTGTAAATATATTTGGTGGCTAATGTTTCATTTTTTGAGTGCATGCACAATCTCAATTTAATTTCTAGTAGTAGTCTAACTAATAATAACTATTGTCTTCCTCAGCTCTCAATATCTGAAATAGAATAATATATCTGAAAAATACATCTCCCGCCAGCGAACAGCTTAACTACTAGGGGGAATTTTGTGATTTATATGATAAAACACCTGGGTTGGTTTGCTAACAACATACTACCATTGAACATACTGCCATTGCCATCTGTTTTTCTCTTACAGAAACACAAAATAAATGTTGAAAGCCTGTGAGAATATAAAGAAAAGTATAGTTTACCCAGTGTACAAGCAAAAGTATGTAGATTTATGAACCATTATACTGTATGTCTTCAAACGACTTTCGCCAGAACTTGTATAGTTTCTTGTAAGTGTTGAGTCGCTCAGTGCCTTTGTATCTTACAGTTGGCAGATTCTGGCCAGTCTGAATAAAAGTATGTAGATTTATGAACCATTCTATGTCTTCAAACGACACTCACCAGAACGTATAGTTTCTTCTAGAGCTAGTAGGTCTAAGTGTTGAGTCGCTCAGTGCCTTTGTATCTTACAGTTGGCAGATTCTGGCCAGTCTGAATAAAAGTATGTAGATTTATGAACCATTCTATGTCTTCAAACGACACTCACCAGAACGTATAGTTTCTTCTAGAGCTAGTAGGTCTAAGTGTTGAGTCGCTCAGTGCCTTTGTATCTTACAGTTGGCAGATTCTGGCCAGTCTGAATATGGCAGGGTGGCGTCCCTTAATGAGCAGGGCATCTGAAGGCATGGGACTGTGGTTTTATGGCTGTGCTAGTGGTCTGTATCTGTCACTGTCTAGAGCTCAGATCTTATGTTCACATTCCTACACACACACACACATTCTGGTCTCTGTGTGTGTGTGTGTGTCTGTGTGTGCGTGTGTATATGTGTGTGAGTGTGTGTGTGTGATCGCGTTGCTTGTTGTGCTGCAAGCTAAGAACGATGCATGCAGGGAATTTCCCCATTGTCTCTCTCTATCAATGCTAGAAGGATGTGTTTTAGGGGCACCATGACACAATCAGCCTGCCCACTCCATCTTTAATCCTCCACTTCCACTCCTATGTGTCTCTTGTCTCTCTCTCTCTCTCTCTCTCTCTCTCTCTCTCCACCTTTATCACTGTCTTCTTTCTCGCCTCCTTTCTCTCAGACAAAGTAGCGGTGAGGCATTTCATACTTGTGCTTCAACCGTGTGATGTTGTGGAAGACCACACAACACATATCACCTGCTCCACGGTGAAGAGGTGCTCGGGGTGTGACGGTTGCTTCACCTAGCTCCCTGGCTATGGCCGTAAGGCATGTGTGGTGACTCATGCAGCTGGCACACAGACTGCAACACATGGAGAGATACTGTACCTCTAATTGAATTGCTCCATTACAAAGTAAGGCTGCACTTTTATATCTTTCGGTGTAGTGTGGGTATTTTTCTGATCATTAGACAAGGATGTTGACACTTCCTCTGCTCTGACCACAGACATGTAATAGAACTGCAGTAAGCATCTCTTTACCGCCACTATCTACATACAATTTTGAAATATTGTGCTTTTCTGCTTTGATGCATGCAAGTAATTTAACAATACATATAAAATGTACTACATTTAAATTCATAATAATTGAATCTCTCCAAAAACACTGCAGTATAAGCTGTTTTCTCTGGAAAGTTAAACACATATTTTAAAGTATTTTAAATAATATTTAAAATCTACTTGAAAGTCCCAACATTCCATTTGAATTATGAGATTACAAAACAGTCTAGCTGTTTGTTAAATATGTCCACAGTATGGCAGTGTGTGCATTACACATGTGGTGCCAACAACACAGCGCTGACAATGCTCTAGTTCAGCTCCGGTCAGTGTTAATATCCCGTCTTGGGGAACATATTTTTAAACAACACACAACACAACAATCACAGTACATGGAAATAATTAAACACTGGAAATTACACAGTAAACATGTAAGAAGAGACAAATAATGTGGTGTGTTTGTGTGTGTGTGTGTGTGTGTATGTAGCCCTATATATATTTATCATTGTATTTATGTATATTGAAGGTCATTCCAAAGCAAACCAGGTCAGGTGCAGTAAGAAGCATCATTTTTAGAAAAGGAGGGTTGTGGATTAAATGAAGCAGAGCAGGTGGGCGGTGTTTGTTCATAGTTGTGGTCCCGTGTGACTCATTTAATGCATGTCACAAACTGGGTTTGAATAAGCGGACACCCACATAGTGTGTCATTTAATATTTGATTTGTGTGATGAATTTGAAGAGTTACGAGTGCACACTGTGGATAAATATGGATTTGTTGTCTGCACTGAGCTCTTGCTTGAGGTATTGTAAAGTGAATACTCATATACGTATATGTGATGACTGTGTGTTTGTGTGTGTGGGCGTCAGTGACTCGCATGTGGCAATTTATCTTGTCCAAAATTGCAACTACATAGTTTCTCTTAACCCCTTCTTGCCAGCGTTTAAAAAACATTTCTGCACACAGTAATTTAAGTGAAAAGACATTACATTGTTAGATTTTTTTATGTAGCTACAGTACATGTAGATAATTTCTAATTGTTGTCATGTTTATTGTTTACAGTATTGGGGTCAAATTTGATTTGTTTTTATTTACATTTAGCGGTTACATTTACCGTAGTATAGTGTACCTTTTATTAAATGTATATTTTTTGTATATTATGTGTTTATGAATATACAAATATAGGAGGCATATGGTACTGTAGAAATAATTACATGTATATTATGACTTCAATTTTCTATTGTCGTAAAGGATAATCTTTAGTTTTAACTGCATTGCCAAAACCATTTTGCATAATGTGCACAATAAGCTTTAGCGTTTAAATAGATGGTGCTATTATTTATAATTTGATTTAAATAGATGAATGTATGGCAATAACAACAATATTGACAATAACAGCATAACTTTTATCCACAATTTTGCTTTTTCTCTTTAAATTCCTTCAGTTCTGTAAAAGACATGGATTGTCATAAAATCAACAAAAACGGGAACAATTACATAGCAATATGGGGCCTAGTCCTGCTTGTTGCAATTTAAAACCAAAAGAAACAAACAAGGTAATTCCTAGGTAATTCTTGTGTACTTACATTTCACCACATAATTACTGAGAAAATGCCAGGTCACATATGTGCACCATAAAATAAACTGTAGTTTACTGAGCGTTGCTGTTGTTGGCCTTTGTGCTATAAACAGACTAGGATGCAATTTTTTAAAATCACTCAAATTATCTTTCGTTTGCAGGCCTACACAATAGCATTGCTATGATAGCATCGCTGAGATGCTTTGTGTTGATCTTAGATGTCCCTTTTTGTCATTTATGTTGTGTCTATGCATTCCTTTTTGAGTTAAAGAATGCAAGTGAAAAAACAGTACATCCCCATTTTGATTATCTCCATTTTTGTGTATATCTGTGTATAATAAACTGATCCTCCAATGGACCAAGCCTGTATTGTGTTAGCCTCCAGATAACAAGAATAGCCTATAGCTTATCATTAAGTAATGCACTGGAACATGAATTCAATACTAAATGTATTTGATTCATTCTTTTGGAAACAAAGAATATAGAATGCTCTCCAATGTTGTGCTAGTTATGCGACAGTGTTGTGTACCAAGCATGATGCAGCACAGTTCAGTTAGCCTTCTCTGGATATGAGTCAGGTTCTTCCCACACACACATACACACACTAGCACATGCAAAATAGCAGTGCTGCGTATCATTGTGCATAGCTCTGTGTACAGTATGTATGCCATCATCTTACACTGTTGTAAAACTGATACACGTTCCATGCAATTAACTTTATCCAACTGTTGTGTCTTGGCAGCTTACACACACACACACACACACACACACACACACACACAAACCCCCTGCACTGTTCAAAGGTTTACTTAAATAAAAGACCTTCAGAAGAATGTACTTGCTATCCAAATAAATAAATCAACAGGCCCAATAATGAAAGCCATCCGTGCGCAGCGCTGCTTTAATGACAGCGCATACAGGCCCAGTGTCACTCACTGTCATGGGAGAGACAACTACAGCCAAATTGATGCTAATCTGAACCAGGCCATCCCCAGCGAGGGCCCAGTGGTTTGTCCTATCACACAGAGAAGCTCCGCAGGCCTGATAGGGCCACCACAGCGGCATCGCGATGTAGCTGTCCATTCTGTGGAAGCACGCCTAGCGACCAATTTGGTCTCACATGAACAGCAAGTCACCAGCACTGGAGTATGTGGCCTCGGATGAATCAGTGTTTTACATGTCCTTGTGTTTTAACCAGAGCACCATCACATTGTTGTATTGTACTTACTACTGAAAAGGTTCTTCACAAATTGGGGATTTACCGGCCAGCATAACAGAGCTATGATACTGTAATCCACGTGGAGTGAGATCACCAACTGTGTTAGATGGTGTATAATGCTTACATTAGGTGTTTTAGACGAGTGCATTTGTTGAATGGGTTGGCCCCCTGCTGAGTTATAATGGCCCCCTTTCACAGCTTTAGAGTCATAACTGAAAGGCGCATTATGGTGTGTGTGTGTGTGTGTGTGTGTATGTGTGTGTCTGAGGAAGTCTGCAATTCTCCACTCTTTTGGTGACATCTTATCTCATGGCCCTGAGTTTATCTGAATACACAAACAATAAGGTCATATGTATGGGTCTTATGTGGGCAGATAGAGACAATAAACAGTCAACAATAATATGCGATCACCAGTGATCTGTGATCAAAACACACTTTTGATAAGATGACCCCGTGGAAAGTTCTTATTCAAAAGGTCTTTAAGTGACATTTTAATGATCTTTGGAGACAATGATGCATCAACAATTGATGGCTGGCTGCATGGCTCACAGTGTGTAGGCATGCTACACAGTGCGTGCTAATTCAGCAGGGCTTTCTGAAATATAATATATATTATATTTCAGACATTGGCCAGGAGTACTTGTGTTCAGTAATGGTCAGCTTGGTTGTGATTAGATATTTCCAATCAGTGTGTGTGTGTGTGTGTGTCGGGGTGGGGGACGGGGGGTAGACCTCAAGGGAGCCTGGGAAATAAGAGCCTACAGTTGAAATCCCAGGCATGTGTTTATGATTGTCATTTATTGTCTTTGCCATGGGAAACAGTACAGTGCCTTTCCAATTGTGATTCTGGACACTGAGGGTACAGAGGAAATGCTTTCACTTGCAGTGAAATTGTACTTATTTTTTATTTAATTATTACCTCTGGCTTCCCTGTCTTAGCTTTCCAACGGTTCCAGGTGCCAATGACAACAACAATTACTCATAACAATAGTAATAAATAATTAACCTAACCTAACCTTTCATCACTGGTTTGTCCATCAGGTAATTTAAGAATTTTAAATGTTTTAGATTTAGCAAAATGGGACGTCATTTTAATATGGACAACATTTTAAACAAGTCTAAATAATTTTCAATGTAATTTATTTATCCTCTAGCTGGATAAATAGTTCCTCTTGGGGAAATACTTTTTTCTGTACTTGCAGTAAAGTGTTTATTTTTAAAATTATCCCACATTGAATATTTCAGTAGCATTTAGCAAAAATAAATCTTAGGTCTGTTATTAAAGGCTTGATCCCATGCAGGCCTGGTAACGGCCGACCTATTTCAGTTTTGAATATTTGTGTAATTGTGTAGATCGTTAGTGGAACACATCTGCCTTGTATTGATCATAACCCTAGGATCAACCCACACAAAGAAAACATTAAATATATAAAACACATGAATGCTGAGAGCTTTTTTTTTTTTTTTTTTTTTTTTAATGTATTTGTATCCATTCAGGCATGCTGAAATTACGCAAGGGAAATAATTATGGGGTTGTTCTTGTTTTGTGTATGTGAATTTAATAAACTTGATTTCATTTTATTATTTCAGTTTCTCCCATGCTTTGGTTTCAGTTCCTGGCATTATTTGTTTAAGGTTATTGGCATATTGGTCACAGTTCACACCTCAAAACATATACAGTATTGTATACTTTGTATATGTTTTCATTATGCTACATTTTAAGTTTTCTCAAAAAACTGTGGCCCATTGCTTAATTGCGCACGGTTTACAGTTATTACATATTTTGTCATCTATATGGCATAGAGTTTTATGACATCAATGAGCCAAATCAATTCCTTATCCAACTGAACATAAATGATTCCCAAGCGTACATTATATTATATTTAAACATGACTCCAAAATGTGACCTAACGTCTATTGTCTCACCCCCTCTATCCTGCCTCTCTATCTCTCTCTTTCTCTCTCTCTCTCTCCCTCACACTCTCTCTCTCTCTCTCTCTCTCTCTTTCTCTCTCTCTCTCTCTCCCCCTCTCTCTCGCTGTTTCACTCCCAACAGTGGACATTGAGCGGGTGAGTTCACTGGGCTCAGAGGGGGAGGATGAGGTCGGCCTGTGGAGCCTGGAGCCCCTGGATTGCCAGGAGAGCCTGGACAAGACAAGCCTGACACCCAGTGAGGGGACAGAGGAGCCCAGTAGCCCCGCCCGCTTCACCCAGCCACACAGCCCCAGCAGCAGGCACCGCTGGGCACAGGTGGAGCCTGAAACAGAGGCGGAAGGAGACAGTGGCGTTACTGCCATGCCTGCAGAAGACAGGGAAGGAGACCCAGGTTCGCTTAAGATGTACAGTAAGTTACGCTTACTACAAAATACAGCAACCGTACTGTAGTATTACCTGTGAATGGTTATAAATACAATTTAAAACCACTGCGAGTCGCAGCTGATGATGAACCCGGGCCTTCAAAAGAAAACCTCTTTCTACTGAAGGCCTGGTTTCATCAGCAGCTGCCACTCACAGTAAGACACAGGCTGTCAGGTGAATCCCAATAAGTCATCATTTGCAATAGGTCTGTGATAATGTTAAGGCATTTGTCTGTGTAACCGGTATTAGAGTGTGTTTTTTGTTGTTGTCTTATGCAAGACCTTCCCAGTACAACCCTGCTTCTAAAAGGCCTCCAGATTCATCTTTATCACAAATCATGCTATTGCTACAAGGCTTTCCAATCTTTTTTTTTTTTTTTACTTGTCTTTGAAAAGGTTGACTTCTGAAAGCATGACAAAAGAACTCGTCCCACACAATGTCACAATATTTCCATGCATCAAAGAGGTGACGTTACAGTACTGAAATCAGTACAGAGCGTCGTGAGGCTTTCCCTTTTATTTAAGGGAGATCAAAGGGTTACGCGGCTTGCCTACTAACAATCACTTAGCTCCCTCGCCTCGTGTGATTTGGCCTTGCCTGATGAAGGCGAAGCTGAGTTTTTACAACAACCCACCACACCAGCTCGTCCCCTTGCCACATTAAAAACATCTCAGAATATGCCAACATCTGCAAACATTTGAAAAATCTTCCTCAAAGTCACTGCTTGTAAGCAAAGCTTGAGTCATGTTAGACAGCACTCTCTCCTCTTTACGTAAATCTGTGGTATTTTGCCTGACGCCTGTTACATTCTCAAGGGGCACGGAAAAGTGATCTGAATTTAGCATATTTAATTTTATCGTAACAAAAACATTGCTCATCCATGTGGATGGACACATACACACACACACACACACACACACACACACACACACACACACACACACACACAATGTATTTGTACAAATGTTAATTTATACCAGTGTGTGAAGCAACAATGACCACCTTGAAAAGATTAATTACAGGAACTAGTGAGTCATTTAGCGTTAGAATCAGAGGCGAGCAGAAATTTTACCAATGACTATTTATTAAAATTTGTCTCAATAAGTCTCAGGGGACACATCAACATTTCCATCTAGATATTTAATTCCATCTATATCTATATGTTCTCGGGTAAGAACTCAGTATCAGAGGCGGGCAGAAATTTATCTCAGGAGACACATGTATAAATCAAAATCTCCATTAAGAAATTTAATTCCCTCTATATATTTTATTGTGTTCCCAGGTAAGAACTCTGACTCCCATAATTCTTTAGAGGATCTGGCCCATTTTGAATTCCTAACCCAGTTGAGGAAGGCTTCTAACCAAGCCAGCCTCTTAGACCACGTGACCCACAATGGCACTACAACCCACCATCACCCTGGCAGCAGCCATGAGGACCTTCCTCCAGCTATCTGGTCACCTGGGGCCCAGAATCGCTCACCTGCAGAGTCTGGTATGCTACTGTCTTGAAAGCTGACAGACAAAGGTAGACTTGTAGGAATTGTACATTGTGCCCCCCCTGCAAAAAGCTCTTTAGCTGATTACTAGTGTAACATTGCGATATATGCTATTCATACAGTAACAAGGTAAATGTAAAACCTAGAAACTGTAAAAACAAAAAACAATGTATGAGTTTCATGGCATTTATTAAAGCCACCATACCACAGGATGTTTTTCAGCCTACAGCAAAGGCTCCACTTTATCCACTCGCATAATATGCATTGCCTGATTTACATACCTCCCGTAATGTTTTGGTTACTGTTACAGATATTGATTTTATACAGTATATACCTTTTCTTAAATAAAATAATTTGAGGTAGTTTGCAGGTAGTTAATCTATAAGAAATTGGATGATGACTAAAGTGTGTGTGGATTAAGTGACCTGTATGTTTATTACTTATTACTATAAAACCTACACACTCCAGAGTCACACCCAATGGGTCTGGATGCAGTGAGGACACAGCAGCAGGCATGCCCGTTCTGCCACAGGACCTACCAGCGAGGATCCTCTCTCAGAGAACACATCAAATACTGTCAGGAAAGGGAAGCCGGCCTCATGGTCTGTCCACTCTGTGGATACACTGCCACCTATAGGGAACAAATGGAGAGGCACCTGGCACTGCACAACCAAATACAGGTAAAGGTGTGGTACAAAATGATAATGGAAATGTACAGTATGTAATGAAGAGGGAGGTACGTAGGGATGTTTGGTGTTAAATATATGGTTTAAATTGTACATTTATATTATATTGGGTTGTATGGGTTGAGCAATCACTGCGACAATCACAGAAACTGAGGTTAAGTCAAGTATATTAAGAATAGTTGGGTTAGGAGGATGGGTTAATTTTTCCAAATTTAACTTCACAGTTTAGTTAGTGACATAAATCTGAACACATTGTGTCTTCATAAAAACCAAACTATTTATGGTATTGTTGACTCATTGTAGAATCCAGTCACAATGGACCAGGGCATAGAAACCAGGAAGTTCAAATGTCTGCAGTGTGGGAAAGCCTTCAAGTACAAACACCACCTCAAAGAGCATCTCCGCATCCACAGTGGTGAGACTTCTTCAACATCAAAACGAATTACGCCATCATTAGGTATTTCTGTAGCCGTTCTAACCCTTACTTAGCTTGCCAGTTTTACAATGGAAATTATACAAACAACTTTGACGCAGACATAAAAAAAAAAAAAAACACAGCCTTATTGTTTATGACAAGAGAAGCATGAGACGAGGACAGGAATCACCCGCATGGTAAGATTGTTTTTATACCACATTAACCAAGGAGGCTTTCTCTGTCTGCCCGTCTCCGTGTCTAGGTGAGAAACCATATGAGTGCTCCAACTGCAAGAAACGTTTCTCACACTCGGGCTCGTACAGCTCCCACCTGAGCAGCAAGAAGTGCCTGAGTGGTGGAGGAAGTAGCGGAGGAGGCACAGGAGGAGGTGGGGGGACCTTTAACGGCCACAGCCACGGCAGCACCTATCGCCATTCCTTCCCTATGTCTCCCCCTGCAGGCGCGCAGAGGAGCGGCAACGGCAGCAGCTCTCCTTTCTCCTCCCAGGCTAACAAGGATAACATGAGACCTTTGGTCAGATTACCGGAGAACCCCCAACCCCTCTCCCCGCAGGAGAGTCCCACCGCCTTCCACAGAGCCTCTGACCTGGCTCGGCTGTGGGACCCCAACGAGGAGCTCTCCCTGCGTGCCATCGGACTCAAGGGAGCCCCCCTGCTGCCTTACCTGCACCCCGCGGCCAAGTTTGACCAGATGCTGCGGGAGATGCTCCACAGGGAGGTGGGGAGAGATGAGGACAGAGCCGGGATGGAGGATAGGCGGGGCCTTCACAACGGCGACGGGGCCGATGGGAAGGGATCGCCCGACGGGCGGCCGAGGAGAGGGAGGCCGTGGTCGGGCGAGGGGGAGAGAGGTGCAGCCTGCCGCTGGTGCTGCCAGCTGTTCCCCAACGCGGCGGTCCTCCTGCAGCACGAGCGCTACCTCTGCAAGGTGGACAGAGAGGCCGCAGAGACACACGGGGGCAATGACCGCCCCTCCCCGCCACCCCTCTGCTTCCCGCGGCTCTCCTTCCACGCCAGCGAGAGCTGCCGGCCCAACGGAGTGACCAATGGCCTCTCGGGAGACAAGTCGCCAAAGTCCCAGAAGCCCAACTGGCCACTTTTGGCGGGGGCGCACTCCCCTCCGCAACCCCTGCCGCCGCAACATCATTGGGCCTGCAAGGAGGGCATCAGCCCCGGGCGGTCTGTGGATCCCTCTTCACCTCAGAGACAGAGACGGAGGGTTTCCTCCTCAGGCTTTGCTTCTCCACTCTGCGTTGACCTCTCCGCGTGTCCTCCGGAGTTCCCCTCCCCTCAGAGCCGGACAGCCCATCGGAAGTCGTCTTGGTGTGCCGAGGCCCAGAAGGAACCCCTGGACCTCTCCCTGCCCAAGCAAACCGTGAATAACAGAGCAGTGGGGACAAGGAACGCGATCGGCAGCCCAGCCATTGAAGTGAAGAGGGAGATAGAGAACCAACAGCTCATGAGTCCCACTCGACCAACACACCTCCCCCTTCACCAGCATCCCCTCTACGCCGGGGCTGGAGGTCCCATGTTTGGGGGCTCCGTGTACAATGGCTTCTCCCTCTTCAGCCCAATGGTCCAGGCTGGATTAGGGTTTGCGGGGCATGAAGGTGTACCCTCGATGTCTGTCAGTCGGCCAGCCAACAGCCCTGGGTTCCTCTCCCCGGTGTCCTACATATCAGAGACAGACACGGAAGCTATTCTTAAGAAGATCCACCAGGACAGACAAGCTGTTATGGTGAGAAGGATATTCACTGAAAAGCTCTCTGTAAAATTTGCTGACCTTAGAAACAACTCCAAATTCCTTGCCATTTCAGATCTAAGTCAGTATCATTTAAAGGTAGTATGGTATATGTGATATTTTAAGCAAATAGTGTGATATTTTAAGCAAATAATTTTTTCTATACAAAGATATAGTGGAGTATTTGTGTCCCAGGCAGAGAATGTTGTCAAACTCCCTCTGTGTGTGTCATAATCTGTTCTTTGCTTTCATAGCGGTCCAGCCATGTGTGCATGTTAGTGCATGCATGTTTACTGTTGTGTGTGTCCCTGGAGCATTTGTGTTGGTCTGAGATGCCGGGGTGCTTAGTGAGACAGCTAGGGGAAGACAGTCATATACCCGCACTTTATTATTTTGAATTATTTTGACCCCATACAAGGAAGGAATTGTAATTAACTTAATACTGTACATTGAGTACATTATTCTCTGTTAGAATCACGACAATAAAGTAGTATGTGCAAACTTTGTGGATAATCTAGAAAAACATATTTTGAATTGCAGTTGATTGCTGTTGATGATTATATTTTCTAATTACCCAGGGAGGTCTGGATTATCTTTCTCTAATGGAAGAAGGGATGGATGCAGAAGGAGGTCCAGGGAGGAAGAGATTGAAAAAGACAGATGAAGGACTCTACGCATGTGACATTTGTGAAAAATCTTTCCAGAAGAGCAGCTCTCTGCTCAGACACAAATATGAGCACACAGGTCTGTATGGTCTACATCACTGCTTGTCAGTGTCGGAGTTGTGCAACCGTTTTAGTCACAAGAGTATTTCAAGATGCAGAAATTAAGTTAAAGCACTAAAATAAAATCCACATCAGTATTCTTATTAGATTATCAATATAATTTCAATGTCCTGATTTTGCAAGCTCTAGTATATCACTCATATGCTTCACTTTGAGTATGAGGGCAATTAAAAGCTTTTATTTGGAAAATCATGTTCTTGTGGGTCTTATCCTGATTGGTTGAAGATGGTCCAACCATCTGCTAATGATTTGATTGATCTAATGGCACCTCCTCTCTTTTGATGGACAGTTTACAGACTGATATTCAGAGCAGAACCCACAGCGCTATAATACCCAATAATGTCCAGTGACTTGTCTTGTGAAAGCATGAACCATTGAAAATGTGTCTATTACAGGCAAACGTCCGCATGAGTGCAAGACCTGTAAGAAAGCCTTCAAGCACAAGCACCACTTGATCGAGCACAGCCGGCTGCACTCGGGAGAGAAACCCTACCAATGTGACAAGTGCGGCAAGCGCTTCTCCCACTCGGGCTCTTACTCCCAGCACATGAACCACCGTTACGCCTACTGCAGCAGAGACCAGGACCCCGACCTGGACCCGGACCAGGACCCCGAAGACATGCCTGCCACCCCAGGGACGGACGCTGATCTGCGGACACGCCTGTCTGGAGAGACCCAGCTCTCCGTGGAGGACATGCAGACCCCTCACTCCTTCCTCAGCGACTCCAGCCTGGATGGAGCTCCGGGGGGCCTCCGCGAGGACGAGGAGGTCGAGGATGAGGAGGTCGAGGAGGAGGAGGATAAACAGGAGGGAGATGGTCCCACTGGGGATAGGGATAACATTTTCTCAGGAGCAGAGGCAACGCTGAGACTGGTTTCTCCTGACAGTAAACATGGCAGAAACAAATTGGGGGACAGTGGCGTGGCTAACTGTGCAGAGAGACCTCGCTGGGACAGAGAGGCCACAGGACTAAATGGGGACTCAGACACATACAGTCTGGACACATCACATACGCCATGACCCAAGATAACAGCCTTTATCAAGGCTTTATCCAAGGCAACACAATAGAAATACTTTTTTATTATTGTTTTTCTTTCTCTTCTGTACATCCCTATATACCAGTGCAACAGAATTGTTTTGCTCTGTCAAAATAAAAATATATGCACAGAATGGTCAAAAACTTATTCAACAGTTCTAGCTTTAAATAAATAACAGTGGAACATACAGTTTTTGATCATGCAGTATAAGCTTTTTATACCCGCTATGGGTCACAGTCCTCTGACAGCCTCATCCAGCCGCCACAACTTCCAGACAGTTCATTTGAGGTTGCATTGCACAAACAAGCGTTGACATTTTGTAATATGTTGGTCGCACAGTTATGTGCAGCTGCTCCGTTGTAGCGGGGCTGTGTGCTCGCATGGCTCCAATACAAATAGGTCAGTGACCGTGGCATTCGGCTGATAGAGGAATGAAACGCAGCAGCACTAATGCAGGATAGAGGAAGACCTTTCTTGTCACTTCATAGTAATAATTATTCTGTGGCATTAGTGTTGTCAAATATCGAACTTCAATTTGGGATATAAGCGAAGTACTCTGGATAAAACTGAATT
>JAODUG010000020.1:1487072-1505065 GCA_027564795.1 Aphredoderus sayanus | reverse complement strand
AGATAGACTTTCCACCAGTTCTCTCAAATTGTTTAGGATAGTGTAATTTAACCTCATTTATACCACCTCAGATAATATTTAAAAGATCAGGGTCAAATCCTGCATCAAAGATTCTTCTTTGCAGACTACATTGATCGAAACCTTTTATGCTTAATTGGTTGAAAATATCTTTCAATGTCCATCCTGCTTTAGGTGACAGAGTATGAAAATAATGAAATGTAAGAAATTGTCCATTATTTGCCCTTTCAAAAAGAATTGGCTTTAGCTCATACTTCATATTGTCATGTAGTCATTTCTCAACAATGCTTTCACATTTCTGAATTAGGTATTGGGCAGACCTCACTGGTAGGCAAAAGTATACATTTTATTTTATTTTATTGTATAACATTTAAATAATCTCGCAGAATAAATGTAGTTCCACTGATATAGACATGACATAGAGAACTGATATTATAGGGAGCTTAATTGACTTGCTATTGACTAATGAGTAAGTTTACATATGGTACTCTGTTACGTCTTGTGTGAAAATCCATAATTTATATACAATTAGCAAGTAACTCTCCTTCTTCCTCCAGTGCGGGGATGTTTGTCACCAAGTTCTTTGAGGGCCTTGTGCCTGTAATGGATCTGCAACAAGAAGACAAGAAGCTCCTGGCCCAGGTCAACTGTCAGCTCCGCCATTACATCCAGCTGATGGACAAAGTCAAGTATGCCAATCTACACACACCTCACTACTTTAGATTGGAAGAAATCCATTTTGATATATTCATTTGATGAAAACGTTTGATTTCTTCATGTTAATTACTTAAGACTTATTACTGCAATATTTCATATTTATGCTTGAGGTCTGCTTCATGTAATTGATTGTGTCTTCACTGAAATATTCTGCCAGGATCCGTGATGCACTAAAGCACATCCTGAACATCTCTCGCTATGGCAATCAGTACATCCAGGTCAACGAACCCTGGAAGAAGATAAAGGAAGGAGAAGTAGAAAGGTGAAGGGACATCATCTAACTTCACACTGTCTCTATTGCAGCATCGTGTACAAAAAGTGTCACAATTATTAAACCGACGCCATTTACAATATGTAGATCAAACACACTGAACCTGAACACTAAAAACACCTAAACTGAAACAAACCAAAAAGCATTAAAATGAACACAATTTAGTAAATTAAATGGGGGCAAGAGAGTCTAGTTGTTTGACTCTCAGCCAGGAAGGGTTGCAGCTGTGGAGTTAGTCTACCATCCTTGAACAATGCATTGTATCCATTATCGGTTCCTTTTGATAAAAGCGTCTGATTTTTCAGAAAAACAAGTGTGTAGCATGTGAACAATTTTATGATGAAATAACTAAGGAATTATGTGCTTGTTGACTAGAACAGTTAAAGTAAAAATATTGTCTAATATAGTATTGTCCTTTATAATTATAAAATATGATACTAATGCCTGTGCTATATCACCACAGGCAGCGTGCAGGCACAGTTACTGGCGTGTCTGTGAATATCGCTTGCTTACTGTCAGTGATGTTGTTGCCATACATGCCAGCGATAAGCCAAACCATCAGAGACCAACTCAATGCTCCTCCATCTTGCGTCACCACTATGTTGCAAGGCAATGGCAGCTTTGTATGTGCCCTGACTGCTGGCCACCGCATTGGAACTGTAAGTACAACCACCCAAGAAGAAGCCAACCACATAGAGTATACATTTCGCTAGCACACGCTTACCTGTACTGGTAGAATAAATTTACATGTGTAATCTTGGTGACACAAGAAGATGCAATAAATAAAATATTATGTCAATGAAATAACACACCAGAACACACAGAAATCCGCATGCGTGTGTGCCAATGCGCACAATAACCCAGCCATTTATTTAGGCTACTGTAGGTGTAGCTACCATGAAAAATTATTTTCCTCTGGACTTGCTAAATTATATGTGGTGTGAGAAGTCTGTCTTGTACTTAACTTGTACTTTAACAAAGCGATTTTTTGGGGGGGGGGGGGTCTTGCATCATACCAACTGTGCTCAGGTGCTCACAAGTTTTCAAACGGTGCCTGGTTTTTGTTACCTGCGTAATGATCCCTTTACTAGCAATCGTGATTGAAGCTCAGCAAATTGTTCTGATACACTTGCGTAATCCTTTCATATGAAGAGCAACATTGAGCACTTGGGTGAAAGTTTTCCAACAGTGTCTTCTATGTATTCACAATTTAATGATTTTACTGTGTGTGTGTGTATATATATATATATGTATGTATGTATGTATGTATGTATGTATGTATGTGTGTGTGTGTGTGTGTGTGTGTGTGTGTATATACATTTAATTAATTTGTAAAATCATTAAATTGTAATAAAATCATTAAATAAATCAATATGTGGAGTTTAGTGTTAAATCCTTCTTTTTCTTGTCCTCAGGTCAGTCCGTTATTCCAGAAATTGGAGATGGATCAGATTGAGGCTTTGAAGAAGCGATTTAGTGGACAGCAGGTATTTGATGTTTATATGGTGTAATGGTGAGCAGCAAAGCTCAGTCAAATCTTGTCAACATTTATCTTAACTATTTATGAATAATGAAATTATATATTTCCAACCGTAGAGAAATATACAATCCTAACATTGTCATAGAGATTTTAACTGGCACCTAAGTAAACTTCCAGTCAGGTGAACGAAAGCATATAGAATTCACACATAATTCACACATAATCACATAAATATTGTATATTATTAACCTATATGTGATTAAGAAACCATCTTGTACTGACCCTCTTCATTGTGTCAACACCTCAGTCTAAACCTTCTTCTTAAATGCTCTTACCCCTAGCCGGACGGTGAACCTCCTATAAAGAAGGTATCCAAGGTTGTGTTTGTCTGTCCATTGTCACGCTACCCAGACTGTGTTCATTAGCACAAGCCCACGCTAGCTAGCAGTTAACACTGCCCTTGCTGCATTTCGCTCATTTCTATTGTGTGATTTGTCAGCCCGTTCCCACCCAAGCCGTCACGATACATCTTGACATTATGCATGACGAGTGATACTGTGTCAGTAGTAATTAATACATTTCCCGTTTAATTAGTAACGGTCACCTTCATGCAGTTCCAAACGGCATCCGTCTCTTCCCAGGTTCAGACGGCGGCACAAGCCGACGACGGCACCAAGCCCGCCCCGGTGGCGGCGGGCTACGCCGACCCAGAGAAAGCCAAGCAACTCACAGAGGCAGTGGCTGCACAGGTTGGAAACCCCCTTTAACAGACCTTTTACGTTATTTTTCATTTAACAAGTTTGGACCACAATGGGTCAGCACATTTTCATAGAGAAATTATCTACTTTAATCACAAACATACCCTTTGAATCAAAAAGACAAATGTTATCATATTGGGGCCATATGATGGAGTCATGAGGCCCACAGCCGCCCCCCAGAACTTACAGTACTATTGACTTGTGTTGATGTGATATGATACAGTAAGTTTACAGTAGTGTGCTAATTGTGTCCTTGTCATGCAGGATGAGAAGGTGCGAGCACTACAAACCCAGAAGGCGGCACAGGCTGAGATCTCTGCAGAGGTGGAGAAGCTACTGGAACTAAAGAATCAGCTCACTCTGGCAGAGGCAAAGAGCCCGAAGCCGGTGCCTCAGAAGGGCAAGAACAAATGAGAAACGATAGAGAAAGATGGGAAAAATGGGAATTAAGGTTTAAGGTATCTGGTATCTTCTAGGACTATGGGAACACTGGTGTACACTGAGGAAGAGATGAGGATATTGGCTTCAGGCAAATCTGACAGGATCTAAGACAATGTGGTATTGGCACTGAGGACTAATGAAATGCTGAATAGGTTGACAGGGAATGGCAACACTGTCAAATTAATACAGCAGTGATTTTTCAAAAATAGATCCTGACAAGAAATCTTTAATTTTTCCTCAGTACGTGATAGTGTGCAATATATTTACATTGACGGGTGTATTGCTTCCAAGGCTCTTTTATATCCTCCTAAAATTTGTTCTTAAATTCTTTGCTACAACTGTACTTTTAATGTTCAAGAAAATAAATACGCTTGTATTGAAATGTGTGCATACCCTCCAACAGTTACTATCATTTTGTTTAATTTTTTCTTTTTAAAGATAAGTGCTCATTTTCATAATAATCATGGACTAGCATTATTATTGCCCATTTGTATTTTTATTTAAACTAAGATTACAGTGAATAATAAAATAAGTGCAAGGGTACAGTACATGGTAAATACATGGCATTACATGTATTTAATACATCAGCATTAAACTGGAAAAATAAATGATAAATACATGTTTATGCAGCCAACTGAAAATACATGCATACAAGTTATTCTAGGCTTTATAATTTGTCTACAATGCGAAAATAATATTTAGGTGGTTTGTTACAGTATGGGCCACTACAGTAAAATTGCCTTTTATACAAGATTTATAAAAATAGTAAATTAGGCTAGAACAGTACATAAATAGTAATTCCACCACTAATTTACATTTTATTATAAAAAGGTCAGCATAGAAAGTATAGCCGGGTCCTATTCGCAATATTTAAATGCACACACAAGCCATGGGTTATTTATAAAAAGTAAGAAAGTGTGCAATTTCTCATCTGGGGGAAAAAAAAGAAAAGAAAATCTCTCATCACTCTACACTGGACACTTTCAAACTTTTCCTGAGCTCCTAAACTCTCTGTGAATTAGGGGACAAGTAATCTCTGCTAGCCAGATTGCAGCCCTTAAAGGACAAAGTTACAATTTATTGCAAAATGGTGGGAATAGGTGACAATGAAATGCACTATACATCGACATCAAGTACCTTTCTGCCCTACGTACAAAAGAAATCACAAAACACTTTTAAACGTGCAGTGCTATAGATGACAGGTCAGAGTAGGTGGATTGAATATACACTCTGAAATATCACCATGCCTGTCCTTCCATCTTTCGTATTTCTAACATGTGGTCCCCCTCTCGCTACACGTTTGCCGCAATGCCGATGCAGCCCCTAGCCTTAACTTTCATCACTTTCCTTAATCGCACTCATCTCACTCTTGCCCTCCCAAAAATCTAGCTTCCATCTGTTAAAAAAATAATAATCATTTAAAAACAACTTTGGTCTCCATTCTCCCATGTGAATATGCATTTCATGTCTCGCCACGTTCCACCGTTTCCCACCGCTACCTGTGCCAATTCTGGAGGACCCATCCTGGTTCCCTGCTCACTTCCTGGTGTTGACCAGCCTCTCTATCAGAGCTCTGCGTGTCCTCTGCACCTCCTCGCCCAGCCTCTCAATCTCCGCCTTCAGCCGCTCGTTCTGCTCCGTCAGCTCCTGCACCTTCCTCTCGTTCTCCTGCTCCCTCTCCTTGCGGCTCTTCTTGGCCGAGGAGGGCGACAGGGAGGAGCGCGAGGAGGCGGCGAAGGGAGACAGCGCCCCGGCGCTCCTCCTGCGCTTCCCCAGGCGGGAGGCCGTGCAGGCCGACGGGGAAGACACGGGCGAGGAGGGCGAGGAGCAGTTCTGAGACGGGGACTGGGAGGCTGAGGAGGAGCAGGAGGGGGAGTCGGGGACACAGGGAAGCTCCTCCTCGCTGGTTGACGGCGACGCGGGGATGGTGTTGGCCTGGCGATGGTAACCGTGGTGATGGTGATAGCCGGCGCCGACCACAGCGCCGCTAGAATCCACCGTGCCGACGCCTCCCTCGCTCAGCAGCTCGAAGAACTCCGGCGGCAGGAGGTCACCGCTGCTTCCGCCTGAGCCGTCGCCCTGCTTCCGGTCCTCGCCCTCTGCCCGGGGACTCAGGCAGGAGGAGGTGGACGATGAAGAGGAGGTCGAGGAGGAGGAGGAGCTGTGGTAAAGAGGCTGGCTGGTGTGGACTTCCTCCACCACTCTCTGGACCCCCTCGCCCCACGTCTGACCTCCCTCTGTCAGCCACGTGAGAGAGCAGCTCTCCAGTACATCCAGAAACTCCGGCTCCTTCTAGAAGAAGGAAACAGACACACAGGGTAAATGCTAAAAGTGGGGAAAATACGACATGAAAACGTTTAAGTAGACAGACCCAAAATGTCCCCACGACAGGTGAGACAGACACAGATCCCTCGCCCGACTACTGACCTCGGTGCAAAGCGGGGCACGCGCCATCTTTGCTCCACCCGCGTCTGAGCCCAGAATATCCTGCAAGTCCTCATACCACGCCTCCAACTCTGCACCACACAGCGGGCCCACACCAGGGGGGTACGGCGGGGGCAGGTGTAGCCACTCGGCTGTCATCTCGCCACGCAGTCGCAACGCACAGATACTCGGCCACACAGTTCACACTGGACCTGTGAGAGCGACCGCAACACACCGGAAGGTTTGGTCGAGGGAGGGGGGGAGAGAAAGAGCAGCCGGTTAGTTGATTGACTCATCTAAGTAACTCCGCCTTATCTGCTCTACTATAGTGGATTGTGAAGGGGGGTGTGTGTGGTGACTGATTAGTGATGGAAAATAAACTGCATTTTTGCAGATTAATATTTGCATAACTGACAATATGCAATACTGACACTGAGCAAATTGCTGTACAGCTTTTAAATTGGTTGATAACATTTGCATTAACATGCAAGATGCACAAAATATATGGGTGGATTAGCAATCTGAAGATTATTTTTTGCAATACTATGATAAACATTTTAAAATGCATACATATATTCACCTTTGGAAAATCCCTTAATCAAGTCTGCCAATTTGTTGTTGGAGATAACTTGTCCCAACAATTCTAAAAGGGGGAAAAGGTGCAGTGTATTAGTTAGTGTTTTAAGTTATTTTTATGTTGTTTACATGTCATTGGATCAAATAATGGTTAATTGATAAATTTGTCAACAGGGACATAAAAAAAAGAAAAACTAGGTCACGCATTCAGTTGTGGCGTTCAAGCTTTTGTCACCGATTTGGTCAAATTTAATGAAAGAGTTATTGCTTATATACACACACATTTCTCCACCTTGTTTTTAGAGATGTACTAACATGCACATTCTGACGTCGTATTAGTGGGGAAGTCCTACAATAATATGTCAAATATTAAATGTGGCTTTTGACCGTACACAGGGAAAACTGGTGGTCAACTAGGCTAAATGTTATTTCTCTTAACGTACAAAAGTCCATTTCGATGTGACTTCACTTATGTCCACTGTAAGCCAAGATAGTTACGTCATGGAATCGAAGTACAGTTTGAGGCTGGGCGAAACAAAAGAGCCCAAAAAAAAAAAAAAAAAACATTTCACCCTGATTGTTTAGTTAAAATTAATGTTGATATTTTTTTTTTTTTTTTTTTTATACCAATGTGTCATATTGGAAATATAGCCTACTATGTCATTGCTACTTGGTATTATCTGGTTACCTTTTTCAGTTTTCCAAAATGACACTAGAGTAAAGTCTGCGTCTAAGTTCATTATCGACCCTTACAAACTAGGTTAAAGGTTGCCTTGGATACAAAATGTGGCAAACTAAACGTGTCACGTGTAACAGCTGATCTGTCAAAAACTGGAAGTTGTGTAGAACGTGTGTAGATAACTTGTTACAAACCACGCGCGACTGTTGACAAAAGTAACCTAAACACCTTCTAAATTGTGATTGATTTGAACAACTGTACTCTATAACTGGCTATGGGACATTTGCCAAAACATGCCCATAGTTTTCCAAGGGGAGAGTAGAAGAGCTTTCCTACATCTACTTTGACGTATGAAAACACTGACCGCAATAAAAGGCAAAATGTCATCAAATATTTTCCACTTACCCTTTTTCTTTTATTTGTTCGCCTTCTTTGTTGTCTATGGTTTGGAGAATGAAGATATTTTAGTAAAGATTGGTGATAGCTCATGTTAACCATTGTTCAGTCTCAATCGCTGAATGTGATTCTTTGGAAACTCCCGGTGGTCTTTATATAACAGGCAGGCCAACCGAACTCTGTGGGAGGGCCGTTCATCACAACCTAACGCACAACAAACGAGAAGGAAGAGGGAAAACAGACGTAACAATGGTCCATTCACAAAGGCTGGTTTGAGATATTTTGCTTGGTTACATCCAATGAGTAGCCGCGCTTTAATGGAGAAGCGGGGCTTGTTGCCTTTGCTAGTTGTTCCCATAGTTTGTACGACCAGTAAATGTGATGCAGTCATAAGACGGCCAGGACGAATTTGGGGCGTATGGGAGTCACATGAAAGGAATGATGCAATGCTTGGCAACCAATTTCTAGTCGGGGATAACACCAGCAGAACCAGAACATGTTTTATTAAACAGTGTTGGCTCTAACAAAAATCTAAAAATATACGTAGGCCTACCCAATATGCTTGAATAGCCTATCTTGTTATATCGAAGAAATGTTTGTTTCGCTTGGATTACTATACGATAGGTTATTGTGTAACTATTAAACATTTTACAATATATGGTGTATCTGCACAGGAGCCTGATTTTGTACCTACCATTTAACTAAAGCTTTCTGTTGGAAATGTTGCCGCCACAGATTTGGAATCCCCAATAATAAACGTACTCATTGTACGGGTTCATTAATTTAAAAATACATTGGAATTTGATGTGTATGTTGTACACTGGCCATGTGTTCTTCTGTTTACGGCTTCCCTTAAATGCATGCCAGTGTTGTATTGTCACATATTTCATACCTCGCGCTCTACGAGACATCAGAACAAGCCACATGGAGCGTGTTTCTTGCGATCGGGGATGTGGGTGTGTTCCAACATCAGCACTCTGCAGAATAAATTAATTCGGTGCATTTATAACCTTGTTATAATTTCCACAAATAGGTACAAGTAACCAATTTGTTTGATCTTAATAAGCCAATGTCTATATTGTTATTTACGGGATGAAAGCTCTTGTACACCTCATTCTCTTATAGCTGTCGATGTTTATTTATGTAGGCTTCTCACAAAACTGTAAACACGTTGTTTAAATGACCCACATAAAAAACAATGTCTTTTTTTCTTTTCGTTCTTTTTTTTTTTTTTTTTTTGACTCGCTGTAACCCGTTGACACTTTTTGTGTCCAAATCCCAAACTCGGCACGCGACTGTTTTTAATGCATGGTGCAACACACGCACGGCTCAACATGCACACAGCCTAGCAACAGCGCAAGTAGCGAATAGAAACCTCAAATACTGTCTCTAGGACCCGGGTTAAAGCGCTGGAGGAAGCACCATTACACGTCACAACTTGAGTGGCTGTTGCTGAGTAGTTCAGCATACTTTCTCTTCCTCCACCCCTCTCCCTCCCCTCTGTTTATTTTGTCAGTCCCGCCGTCTGTGTTGTATTCATTATAAAGCATTGTTTACAACCCCATATCTGGGCTACTGCTGCCTGTTTTCTCTAATATGATAATGATGATGTCTGATGATCCATCTTGTTTTTTAATTGAGGCTCATTTAATTGAGATCTCCAACAACAAAAATATTGTAGTGTGTGTTCAAAACATTGTTATGGACCCTTTCTATTATAGTATATTTTGGTTGGGGGGGGGGGGGGGGGTAATGATTTATATTTATACAACTCTGAATAAAAGTGCTATAGGAAAATTTATAAATTACTGAAATTTACATTCATTAAATCTGCAAAATCCTATTTTACTAATGTCCTTGTTATTTGTGTGTGTAGTGTTATTTCCTAAATTACTTGTAGGATTATGTTTGGAGGAGGGGGGGCGGGGGGGTTGTGTCTGTGTCCTGAGAGCCTTGGTCATGGCAGTATAGCCCCTCAGCCCGCATACACCAGCTGTCGGAATCTTTCCCCTCAGTGAACCCAGACCAACTGTTATAAAGTGCCGATAGGGTAAATATTTTACCCCTGGCCTGCCATTTCTCACTGTATTTCTGCATTCACCACTTTTTCAAAGGTCATTGCTTCAAGGTTCACCAGCTGTGAAAATGGTTTACATCCAATGAATGTCTGTCTGAAGAAACATCCTCCATGTTTCTTTAGTACTTTCATGCAATGAATACTCAAGCTTCTTTTCCCCCCACCCTGGAGTTGAAAGTTTAGGGATTTATCGACATGTAATATCAACATTTGAGAGAAATGGTGTTTTGTTATTTGGCTTTTGTTCCTTATTGCTCACCATTTTATCACATTCATCTTATTTGTCAGTTGACTTCTCTGTTGAGGCCAATATTTGGGGGAAATGTATAGACATTGCTCATTAATCATTGTTTTTAGAGAAGTCATTCCAGGGGTGTATGCAGAGTCAGAATGTTTGGAGAATGAGCCATACTACAAAAACCATCAGTTATTTATATTTACAATACTTATTGTTAGGTGTTATCGCTGGGTGTGGAGCCGTGGGGAAACTTTCCAGTCAATCTTGTTAGTCCATTAACAGTTGCTATCTTTTCCTCCCCACACCTCCCCCTTCATCCTCCTCTTCTCTCATTCGCTCCCCGTCCTTGTTCTGCCCCACAACCGTATCTAACCTGCCTAACTCAAGTCTCCTCTATCTCCTCCTCTCTCACCTGTCCACGCCAATTGTAAGAACTCTGGGATTATTGCCTTCTCCTTCCTCTCATCTCTCCACTCCAAAGATGTTTCTTCATTTGTCTTTTATTTATGTTCATTTTTATATCTGCCTCGATTGTATTCCCATATAAGTGTAATTTGATTACTATCCTATATATTTGTTTAAATTCATGTAATCTGTTTATTACTGTAGATGTTATCAAATGTACAGTAATACCTCTGTATTTACTCAAAAGCAGACAGTAACCTAAGTAAGAAAATGGGCAGAGCCAAACACAAGACAAAGGAGAGACTGAGGGAAAACAGCCCAAAAATAAATCTGCCCTTTCGCCTATTATCGTTGACTACCAAGAGAACCAGTGATTCTGAAGCAATTTATACTCCATATTCCAGTGTTGTTGTCACAACATCATCAGCCATCTGACAAATGTCAGTTGAACCATTTCCATGACTGACTCTGGGTGCCTTTCCTCTAACAACCTTTGTTTGTGTTACTAGGATGCTGCTGTTGTGTATGTAGATCGCCCTTTCTTTTTCAGGGGATAACAATCACCCACTGCAAGCCCCACATGATGATGTTGTGCAAACGTTTCTTTTGACAGATGGTGGTGGGCTTGCCAAACTAAAATAGAAATATATGATACAGTATACAGTACAGACTGCATGTTTCTGCTCATCTGGGGCATTCCCTCTGATGAAAGTCCTGGATCTAATTCCCTCCATGTCTCACTGGATCTACCCTAAACAGAGTTTACTGTAAATGGTTGCTCCAGTTTGCTACAGTGGGAATAAAAAAATAACAATGATCATAAATATAAGACTTTAACAAGTACTATTTCACCTGGGGTTAAGGTCACATTGTGAGACTTCAAAGGTTTACCCTGTTTGATTGGCCAAGCTAGAACCCAGATCCACAAAGGTTGCAGCCAATAAAATGTGATTAAAACATTGTAAAATATTTCAATTTTTTTCACTTAACCCATGTGATGTCCTTCGGGTCAAAATTACCCAAATCACTAGCTCTCTGTGGCAGATAGAAGGCACTAAACCTAATTCTACAGCTTACACACACATGATGTGCACTGCTGGCACAACAAGGTGAGTTTGAAACCTGAGGACAACAGGAGGGTTAAAAGGCACAAAAAAACAACACACATACATAAAGAAATAATTAATAATTAAATAAATACACACAGCAATGCCACACAAAATCACACACAATCAGATGGCGCCACTGGGTGGCCAAATATGATATTTTTAAGGACATCACGAGGGTTAACTGGAAGCATTAATTGAAGTATTTTTCTTAACTGACCAGGTTGATGTGATGACTCAACATACACACCATGAATCTGCTGTCCTCTATCACTAATACTATCCACCTAACACCAAGCATGTGCCAAATACGTAATTTGCCAATGCCATGAAAATTACCTGCCTGCTATGTGTCAATGTATAGCATCTTACTGTATTAATATTTCCCTATTGAATTAAGAAAGTTAATACTATTTGTGAAAATAAATCTTTATGTGTATGCACTTAACAATATAAAATATTTGCTCTTAAAACCATGCTTTGTTTCTGATCTTATTTTTTATTTAATTAAATAATTACCATAAATGTATAAAACAAAGGTCTGGGTACATATGCATTGTTTTTTCTGACTGGTCTTACAGTAATCTTGGGCATTAGAAATAATTTTAGCTACTGATATATCACAGACTTGTAAGCAACTTTTTAATATACTTATATATAAGGAGCTATGCTGCCACCCAATGTTCACTAATAAGTACTACATTTATGACCGTAATTAGACAGCAAGAATACAGGCAGTTGGAAAGATTAGACAGGATTCGCTTCTCAACTGTCAAAAATGTGTACAACTAGAGAGGATATCACTCAAAGTTAAGAGTTAATTTGTTTTGTTAGAATTGTTACGTGACCATTATTCAAGTTTGTTGCCATAACATATTTATCTGTTAAGGTCTGTAAGGACAGTTACTATGGCATGAAGTTCCACTATGCTGGGCATTTACATTATCTTTACTGTGAACAGGGCCATCTACAGTACTACATTTGGTCAACGAGTCCGATGAGCCAGTTATCTCCAACACCCATCTTGTGATTTGTCATTACAATGTGGAAACCTTTAAAATATGGTGGTTAATGGTAACGTACTGCGCAGAACCACATGGTCTTAATTACATCTTAACATTTTTCAGAGGTACACTATCATAGTAAAGCTGCAGCCCATTAGTTAATAACTATCATCCACACCAATTTTGACATGGCTATGATCAATTCTGAGACACACCAATATTCTAGCCCTTTTGAGTGCATTAGCAAATTATAAACTATTTTACAAAATGTGCTGCAATGTTTATTAAATTGTGTAACAACTCCTTTCTATGCTGTAAATAAAGTGAGACAGTATTTATAGCACTTTTTATTTTTCAGTTTCCATAGCCACAACAGATTGTTAATCTGCGGGCAATGACAAAGCAGATTAAAAGTTTGTCTGTGGTAGTTTGTCTCAGTCTTAATAATAGTTACAAGTGACTGATCATGAAAAGACATAAGGTACATGGGCATGTTTACAACCTCCCTCCTGTTGTTTTCCTTGAAAAGTATATGTGTCACATGTCCCTGCCACAACACAAACACAATGAATATGGATTAAAAACAAAAATCAAATTTGTGCACAGCTGAAGAAGTGTCCTTAAAAACACACATGTCCAGCAACCATCCAGCAGGTCTAAATTAGTTTAGCTGAACTAAGCATCTTACACATACAGTACCCCAAGCTAATGTGAGAGCTCAAAATGTAAATGGAATAATTTATTCGAGTCTAATTATAACAATCCAGTCTAAAGATCAACAAAATAACAAATGCGGCATGTAGTGGATTAAATGTACAGTAATTACTTTAGAGAGGTCAGAAATGTTGATGACTATTCCTATTGTAGATTCCACGATGCTGTAGCCTGCTGTAGCCTACTGTAGCTAGTTACATTGAAGTAACCAAGGCTAAATTTGATTCAGCTCTAGGAGCAATGGATTCACAGTGTGCCGAAAGCAGAACACATGTTTTAGGTACAAATATAAGTAGTTATGTCAAAGTGAAGCTATTACCATTTATTGTTTTTTTTTTACTTTTCTTCCCTGCACATAACTCCACTGTGCCCTGCCAGCTGTAATGGAACCTGTCATGTATCCAGCGCAGGACAGATTAACTAGGAAATAAGAATAGACATCCACAATCCCCATCCCATCCCTTTAACTTACTTCAATGCAATAGAAAAGATATTAAGGGGAGAATATGAGAACTTTTGGTCTCCATTTTCTATATTATGTCTGTTCTGTTTTGTTGAACTTGAAATTGAGAGGACGAGAGGGAATGCCAATAGTGCGAAAGAAAGCTATTCTCCTCCCTCCACTGTCTACAGCCTCTGTTTATTTTGAAAGTTTCTTCATCCTCTGGTCTAGGGCACCAAAACTTTCCTCCACTGTTACCAGGTTCTCTCTCATGGTTTGTTGGACCTAAAGGAGAACAGGGGAAAAGTAATGTTAAAAAAGAGAAATGGAGGAATTTTGTTGAAAGGGAAGAAAAAAGGAGGAATTGACTAAATGGACAGTGAAAACCATTCTGAAAGAATGGAGGACAGAACGAGAATCGCTTCAGCTAGAGGTAGGACAAAGGTCTAGGAAGGAGGGGAGTGGTTGGGTGGAGACAGAAATTACAAATACAGCGGTCCATAAATACTGGATTGGTGAGATTACATAAACATACAACTTTGGCCTGAAAGTGCAGGCTTTAAAAAAGAAGGCTGTCCTACAGAGCTATAACTGGAACAATTTAGAATCTTAAAGATCAATGGCTCTTATAACAAGCAGAATAGTGTACAGTACTCAACCGAAGTGTGGAGGGTAAGCCTGATTATATTAATTGATATGACTAAACTATAGAAAAGCCCAAGAAACAACATTGAATCAATGCAAAGCCAAAGTATATCTGATCACAAGACTCAGGGGTGAAGATTGTGCGATAAGGTCTTGCAAAATCCGGTGAATCAGGTGAATTGTTTAAAATCCAGTCCAAAGGTTAATGTTAGGCTGTGTTGATTTCTGTGTGAAATGCAGATGTACACAAATAGAGACTAAATATGTTTAACAACAATATAAATCAACCTTAATACATTAGTTTACTCCAGATAGTTGTCCAATTTTCAACATTACTACAGCACTACTAGCTTGGAGCCCCAGCTGTCATTGTCAGCTGATGACCTCTGCTGAGAGAAGATGACAAAGCATTAAACAAAATATTTTTTGTCAAAAGCTTGAACACATCCTACCTGTGTTAGCATGGTTGTATTGTCCTTTAGTGAGTTATTAATTATCTGCTGAGTTGTGTCCAGATGAATCAACAGCTGACCAAACTGCATGGCTAAAAGAGTTAAGAAAACACTTAATCATTTTCTAATAAAAAGAGCAAATTGGTTTCAGTACATGTTACAAGTTTAAAGAAAGCCACTTTTCCACTCCTGCTTTCAGTGTCCATGAGAAGACCGCCAGTCTGAGAGAAAGACGTGATAAAATACTATTGACATATGAAAGCCTGCTGTGACAGATTGCAGAAAGTAGAAGCTGGATGATCAATGATTGAACTGTGCTTAGAAAGAAATTACAAATATCATCTACTATAAGGGTTCTGCTTTCATGTGCCAAATAAACATAGAATTACAATGCAATATAATACATTCATCTCTTCTCCCCATGGGGTGTTTAATTGCATTGAAAGGTTTATTACCATTACATTCCAATTAAAAACCCATTTCAAAATGTAATTTAATCTAATGATATGGATTAGGTTGACTGCATAAAGGCCCTTGTATACCAACAAATGCATGGCCTCGTGCTTCATTTCTCATCTTGCGGACCCTCGTCTCAGGACTTCTGCCATTTCTGTCTGCAATAGACTATATGCCAAAACTACTTATAAAAAATTATTTTTGTATGCTTAGAACTAATTTGTGACCTTCGCAATCTGTAGTGGGCTTTGGTCATTTGCACATGCACAGTCAACACACGTCCACACTGACACATTTTGTAGGACCAGTGCATTTGCGGACACCCAAAGTTAATGTGGGCTTTCAGACTTATTTGTTTCAATCCTAGTTTGACCTTTGTTTTACCCACACATTCACATTCACACAATTACTCCAGGTAAAGCCCCTTTGCGTTACCATGTTCATGCAGCTCCTTAACTGCTACCAGCCTCTGCACCACCTCTGGTATAGAGGTTGCCATGGCATCCCACTTCTGAACCACGTCATACAGTTGTGATACCTGCGGGTGAGGTATAAGGTATACACATTTATTTACCCTGTTGCTTGACAAAAAACATCCTTATAATTCTAGTTGTTCAATATGTTTAGACAGTATGCTTGAGATTTTACAATTTGGTTAAAACACTTCTACTTACACGTTGTACATGCAATGAGGAATGTTCATAACTATACAATGCATAACAAATATGCTTTAAAAGCATTACCAACCTTATTTTGTGTCTCAGCATCTTCAATAGCTGTCTTGTGCTTGGCGATCTCATTCATCTTCCCAAGAACACTCTACATAAACAAAAACTATTTTAGATTGATTTGTCTTTAACAAACCAGTGGTTTAGCTTCAGTTTTCAAAACACAGGATCACACAGGATTACATTTGTAGTACATTTGGAAGGAGTGGTGTATATTCATCCTTAATTGAAAACAGTATTTAACAGTATTGTATAAAATATCATTTTCATCTCATGTTAAAAGTTTGTAGAATAATAAATGAGCAAATTACCTGCAATCTGGCTTCCACCTGATCCAGAGTGGCAGAGTCCAGGGCACTGACCCTAGCCTGCAACAACTCCATAGTGTCCTGATGAAGCCATAGCAGAGATAAAGACAAGTACACACACACACACACACGTTTATTCATCTTTAGTTTTAGATAAAACTTTTGAAACTAGTACTAGGGATGTCAAAATCAGCAAGCAAATAAATAAGCAAGCCCTGGGCATTGATCTGCTATTGATATGACTTCTCACGTTGCAAATCCAATACACACTGAAGACAGAAACAGTACTGTAGCTGCCAACTCACCATTAAACTGCCTCCCTGTACTCCAGCACTGAGAGGACCCTGCAATACATCAACATTCATACATGCATCTGTGGAAATATCCTTTCCTAAATGTTTACAAAAATAGTATTGATTAAATGTAGAAGAGATACAAAATTATTTGAGGGGATATAAGGCCTTGCGGTTTGAATATAAATGAGCATTCGTGCATCAAAGTGTGTGTACCTGTTTGTCAGATCCTGAGCCAACTGCTACCTCCAGCTCAGCAAGACGCTTCTCTAGCTCTGCCATCTACAGGGACGAGAGAGAGCAACGCACGGCTGACAGCGACAACACACAATCCCTCAAGACATGTCCACACACAGACACCACCTGCATGCGGTCCCATGTGAAATATTCTAAGAAAACCCTCAATGGAGACAAAAACACATATCTATCCTTCTACCCACAGCACCAGAACAGTTGTTCAATGTACCGCTACAACATTACCATGCTAATTCCCAGACATTACCCGCCCCTCCCCTTGTACCTTGGCAGACTCATTGAACCTGTCTTGCTCTGGCCTGCTATGAAGCTCATAGAGGACCACGCCTTCTGGACCCTTGGCTGTCTTGCCATCTCCTGCGGTGCTGGGACGGCTGCCTTTGGCGGCCTCCAGCTGGGTTAGCAGGCGCCTGTAGAGGGGGAACGTTTGCATGATTATTTGCATGTTATAATGTTGTCAGTTAGCCTAATGTGCTGCCCAAACACTCACGGAGTTCTATTAATTTGTCCTGATCGTTATGATGGCTAATATCGCAGAAGAAAAGTGTGACCTGGGAGGGCAGAGAAGCTCTCATAGTTTCATAGAACTATACTTACAGTGATAACTTTTAGCATATTGTAGTCTGGAAACCTCATCCACTGATTATTTTCTCTTTATTTAATTCTGCTTCCTGCCCCCTACTCAATACTTATATTATATACACCTACTGTATCCTCTGTCAGTAGCCAGTCCTACATTGAGGTCTGCAGGGTTCATGGGGTTCTGACTTCACTCCCTTTAACCAGCCCTCTTGCCTGCTGCTGTACTCTACTTGGGTCTCTGATGGCCTTCCCCACTCCAGCCAGCCCCTACCTAATTGGCCATTACTCACTTGAGGTCTGGATGTGCCCAGAGGTTCCTTTGAGTTAGGCTGTAAATACAGCAGAGGCCACACTGCCCTGTGCTGTTGGCCGCTCGTTAACACCTTCAGGTCTACAAATGTGGCCTCAGCTAATCATATTCACATATCAGATGCAGTCTTGAATGAAAACAAATTCTTGAACATGTACTTTTTTTTTCTAAATAAAAACAAACAAACAAACAAACATGCATGCATGCATTGGGGGGGG
>JAODUG010000020.1:1456886-1468074 GCA_027564795.1 Aphredoderus sayanus | reverse complement strand
CCCCCCCCCCCCCAGAATCGCTGGAGAATGTCGGAGTGCCCAGAGGCTCAGCTGCCTTTCTATGAGCAACAACAAGAGATGAAAAAGAAAAGCAAATTGACCTGAGTGAACCACAATGTGACCCTCAGATCAGCAGAGGTCAGGGGAAGAGGTGAAAAGGTCAACATTTGCTACATGCACTTTATACACTTTTCTTCTGATCGGTCTTAAGTCAGACAAGGGAATTGTAATGATCCCTTATACACTCACATAAACGTTTAGCTTTCTGTTTTCGTGGTGTGTTTTATTACAGTACCATATAGCTATGTGCAATGGCAGTTTCTGGTGTCTGTGCAGTTTTATAAATAGCTCACACATGTCACATGCACCCTCTCTTTAGCGTCCTATTGGAGTACATAGAACACTGGAAAGAAAGCCACCTATTCTCCTTGAACAAGTTGTGACAATATATGTGTCTGAGTGGGTAAAAGGCTACTGTAGCATTTCTAATAAGAGCGATCAAAGTAAAAAATGAAATAAATATGTTAAGAAACATTTTAATTTGAGAAGTAAAAAATATGTTTAAAATTGTAATAAAAATATTGTTCCCTCATTTTCTGAGATCCGTCTAGGCTTTTCCATTCTGTTTCACTCAAAGAATCACCATACCTGGTTCAAAACATATGGTCCTCTCTCAGCAACTGAACACAGTGCACCTGCACTCAGTAAACCTGAATTCACTGTGTTCAGTGGCTAAGGTCCTGGAGTCCACATTCTAGCCAGGCCCACCTGCCACATTCTGTAGTGCTGTAATACTGTGGGCTCTGGTTGCTTGTTCTGCACTGTACTTTACAGGGAGTCTTCCCTAAATGCACCACTAAATGAGGCCATTTTGTTTATAGCAACTGTGGGATGGTTGTGGGTGAATCTGTGCCCCTTTAAAAAGATAATATCCTTTCCATTTAATGACCTCCGGATGACAAATTGCTTCCAGGGCAAAATTAAGTTCATAAAATGTGTGACACTTAAAATGTTATAATCACCCTACGTAAACTGTTTGACATCCATAATTAGAAATTATGTGCATACCGAATGCCATCATGTGTACCTAATATCTACAAAATATATTTTAAAATATTGAAAATACATTAAGCCAATTTTAAAAATGCACAAATGTCAATATGTGCAGTTTCCAAAATGATTAAACAGAGATTAGGAAAGCAAGTAATATGAGGCAATCTATAGTAAAAGCACATACAGCTAGTATGGTTTATTTATTTAAACCTCAATGGAAAGTATTATTCATTGACAACATTAACAGTTTTTTTACACTGTGAAGGAACAGCGCAAATGACTTTTGGAGACAGTAGGAAAAACACTTAAAAACATCGGTGCCCATTACAACCTAATACCCTTACAAATATATAGAGCACTCATAAATTGTTCTTTCCTTTTGAAAATGCTTACTATCCTGATGGTATTCTGACTGACATGCAGCCCAGACCAACCTTGTTTTTATTTTTTCAACTCAAGCCACTAAATACTTCCTTGGAACATTTAAAGTGAAGGGATTTAAGAGAGACAGAGCAGAAAAAGAAGGAAATGCAAAAACGTGACCAAAAAAGGTAGGAAACACAATATGACCGACCTGCCACTAAAAGTTAGCAATGAGTTAGAAAAAATAAACTAACAAAACAATAAATGATTTGGATACACAGAAGTATGTAGAGGGTGAGAAAGAGAGAGAGAGAGAGAGAGAGAGAGAGAGAGAGAGAGAGAGAGAGAGAGAGAGAGAGAGAGAGAGAGAGAGAGAGAGCAAGAACGAGAAAGAGAGAGATTCAAAATGAAGTGAGAGGACTGACTGGGTGATTTGGGTTGGAAGCGGGAGCAGGGACCAGGGTTGGCAGGGTTTTGGTGGAGGAGTGTGGTGGTTCAGAAGTCCTCCAGCGCGAGGCGCCAGCGTGTCCGGCGGGGGCCCTGACCATGAGCTGCCTCACCCCCCCAGAGCCACGGCCACAAAGCCCCCCCTTCCCCCCACCACCCCCTTCTCCACCACCAACACAGCCATCCCTCCAACCCCAAACCCACTGGCAGGCTGTTCTCCACTGAAGCTGCCGCTACTGCAGCATGTTTATTTAATATTCAGAAGAAATTGAAATATCTTTGTGGGTTCAAACGCATGCATTCACAATTGCATGCACACACACACGCACACACACTCACAGGCCCAGACCCATATGACATACATGCACATGCATAGACACACAACATTACCACCATCAAATATAAAAAAGTAAAACTGAATAACAATATTCTCTTGATCTATGGCCAGGAATAGAGGCAGAGAAAGGCTTTTTCAGTATTTCAACTTGCGCTGTACGAACTAGGCAGCGCATAAATGCCTAACACTGCATGTCGTACAGTACAAACAGGAATGCGTGTCTGGTTTTAACTCCCACACAGAGCACGGCAATACAGTGGCTGCATGACAATTACTAAATGCCACCCGTGTGACAAGTCAGAATCATTTCAACAATTTTAGAGGTAGGCTTATTATGAAAGCAGGCAAGTATGCACCATTTTTTCATATAGAATAAGACAGAATAGCATTCATAACGTGTTGTTAAAGTATTGTGACATGATTGTCTGAACATGATTAAATACGTGGTCTTTAATAAGCACACACTCAATGCATTCCAGCATTACCCTATGCATGTGTATGTTCATGTACTGCATGTATGCATGATACAATGACTCTGTCTAATTCCTTCAGACAGGAATCCCTTAAACAGCCTTGGTTTTGGACTCCATGCTATCCCCCTTCTGTCTCCTCTCTCCCCAACAGCCACCAACCGCTGCTACTGCCAAAAATAACACAGGAGCGCCACTAGAGCCCGCGCCTCACCACAGTGCAGCTTGGCCACAAGACTGGGATCAAAACACACACAAAAAAGGAAACACATCATATTGGAAATGGGGAGGGGGGGCATTCATACCACTCTATGCTTGACGATATCTACTGATGATTTTGGCAAAGAGAAAACCACACATATTAATACACAGGGCTAAAATGTGGAAAAGGAGTGAGGAAAGATATACAGTATATATACTGATCGAGTGTGTGTGTGTGTGTGTGTGTGTGTGTGTGTGTGTGTGTGTGTGTGTGTGTGTGTGTGTGTCTATAAGCCTTCACAAAGTAGAACTGCTCACACATTATCAATTTCAGATCCCAGTCAGTCATTTCAAGCCCAATAAAAACACTTATCACATTAAACGTCAATAAATTATGGCCTTCACCCAACAGTCCACCAAACAAGGCAAATTAGTGCTGAAAGTATGAATGCAGTCCAGTAGAGGTATGTCTTTGTCGTAGATAAATCATAGCACAGTGATTGTAGGTTTCAGAGTTCAACTAGGGAGACAACGTTACTCTTTACTCAAGGTCATTTCCCTTTGTGTTGCATTTGGCACAATGCACGTCTCCACAATGACACAGCTGCCAATGGATGGATATGTGGTCCATAGTTTTTAACTTCTATTTCAGCACTGTAGCCAGTAAAGTAGAAGTTTACGAGTAAAACATTGTGGGATTAATTGACCAACCACACAAAGTAAACGGTGGAAAGGTGGAAAAAATGAGATATTTTATTTAAGCTAAAGTAGTGATATGTTAGCTAACCCAGATCTTCCAACCCAGTGGTTCAAAACTCTCAGGGACAAGGAAGTTCTCATAGAACATTTGGTGGTTAAGGAATCCCGTGTAATCAGAGACCTGGGAAGGGTGAAATTAATTGGCTTGTCAATGTCTACTGAGCTGAGTTTGGGTCAATAAATGATGATTAATCAGCTTGGTTAATTTGGCTGAAATGCAGCCAATTGGACACACACTCACTCACGCAAACAGAGAGAGAAAAATATGACAGCAGACTGCAAAGCTCAATAGGGCCTACATTTTACTCAATGGTAATTATTCATTTTAAACTGTGATGTAACTGTGATGTAACACTGTAGCAGGACTATTATGTTGGCCTCTATACAGCATCATATCCTAAAATATCCATTTGGTTTGCTCCACGAATCACGATACATTTTGATCCAATGGTGTCCAAGGTATTTCATCTCAAATAGTGAGATTGTCTTGTAAAATTCAATTAATGTGGAAAATAATTGATGCCACACAAAAAAAAACATATAGCCCATTGGAAATGAGGCAACAGCAACGAGACGCTTCAGTGGGGAACACAAGTGAATGTCGCCCTCTTGAGGATCAATGAGTCAATGTTATAATAAAAAAATGAATCAGGTCAAAAATGCATCGGCCCTGAGATGAGATGGTTAGATGTCCATACCGGAGTGGTCATACAAGCCGATATTTATCAAATGAGCCAACATAATATCCAACTTGATATCAATCCCAATGTCTCCTACTCCTCGTGTCCTCTGGCCGACCACGGCGCAGCAAGTCCGCCCTGCTATGCGGGAATCAGTGCACTCCCGATTCACAAAACAAGTAAACCCAACGTTATGCTGCACCAATGAATATCGGCGTAGAGTGACTTTACGTACTGTACGTCACATTTGATCAAACAACAGAATGCTCAGTTGGGCGGTCGATAATGGGTTGTGTTTCTCATGTCGCTGAAAACAACATCTAATGAAAGCAAGTGTATCTTTTGGTGGGGGGGGGGATTTGTTATCCGAATCCGACCGGCTCCATCTTTGTGGAATAGGGAATGAACGACGAGATACCGGACAGCTGCAAGATAAACTCAGGGTGCTCCAGGTGGGAAACGTTAGCTGAGTTAACCCACATGATGTATTGAATATACCTGCTGCCCAGGTCAATATGAACATTGTAGCGCAGAATGTATGCTAATTGCTAGCCACAAAACTGTTTAATATGTATTGTGTTTTCATCACACGTGTTAGAAATTCTACCAGTTGTGACTTCTGCTTGGATTAGCTCAGTACTTAGCTAGCTACGTTACCAAGACAGCTGTGAGTACATACCAATAGTAATGTAAGCATCATCAATACTCAAGTGTTTACGAGAGTGAGAGAGCGCGCGGTGACACACTGGTTGACAGGCAGCCTTAATTTAAAATAGCCTCCCATAATCATGGCCAATGAAATTAATGAATGAGTTTGTCTAAACTAGCAGACTGTAGCGCTTAGTTGTTAAGGTTCTGTCATGTGTGTCTCCATGTAGTATTGAGCAAATGCTGGCTGTGAATCCTGGAAAGACGCCGATCAGTCTGCTACAGGAATATGGAACGCGGATAGGCAAAACCCCAGTGTACGACCTGCTGAAGGCCGAGGGACAGGCCCACCAGCCCAACTTCACGTTCCGCGTCTCCGTTGGAGAGATCAGCTGCACTGGGCAAGGGCCCAGCAAGAAGGCAGCCAAGCACAAAGCAGCAGAGGCTGCCCTGAAGATGCTCAAGGGAGGCCTTGGGGGTCCCATTGGAGTTGTAGAAGAAGGGCTGATAGGGGTTGAAGGTCCTGTTGACGGAGAGAAGTAAGCACCCTCATTTGACAATTACATAATCTCTAAATGTGGAATATCATGCTGTATTTTCCTGATATGATTATACTTATTCTATTGCCATTCAGTAGACCGACCCTGTAGCCATTTCTCATCTTTGCAGCTCTCACACAGAGATGAAGACATCAAGCACGTCCCAGCAGTCTGAATGTAACCCTGTAGGAGCTTTGCAGGTTAGCTGAGAAAACCTTTTTTTTTTATTTGGATGAAAACAATGACTATGTTTACATGCACACAATTATTCCGCTAATATTCAGAATGACAATATTCTGAATTTGGTAAATATACAGGTCATGTAAACGGCACATTCCATTTGGATATTCCCAATTAGGGCTATTTCCGAATGTATACTTTTCCGATAAGATAAGTTGTCAAGGTCAGGACAGCAGAAACAATACTCATCTTTCGCCATGGTCTACCTCGGTACCATGACTAGTGATCACTCCACCTCATAACACTGTTCTGTTTTTTATTCTGTTTATTCTTACCCTTTTATCTTCTTTTTCTCAGTAATTAAAAAAATCCTCTTTCCTGTCATAGTCATTGTTGCTATTGTAATGTTTGTGCATGCGTGTGCCTGTGTGTGTCCTCTGCTATGTGTATGTGTGCCTTTTCCCATGCACATGTGTATCCTCCTCTGCCAGGAGCTGGTGGTGCAGAAAGGCTGGCGTTTACCCGAGTACACCGTCACCCAGGAGTCTGGTCCAGCGCACCGCAAAGAGTTCACCATGACCTGCAGAGTGGAGAGATTTGTGGAAATAGGTTTTGGTATTTTTTGGACTTCTCTAGAGCCTTGTTTCATTCATAATCACATTTTTACTAAAATATACTATGATGATGATGATGATGATGATGATGTAGGATATTCTCTTTAGTACTACTGGTCCAGGAAGAATGAAGTATTGTTAAAGAAACACAAGAGTGGAAATAATTACTGAAGATACAAATATATTCAATAAACATTTTACATACTGCTAGAAGACAGCTTATTAACATTTTATTTTTGGTTTAGTTAATCAACATAGCAAGTTTTATAACAATTCAATGTACTTCTTTCTGTGTATTATATCTATGGTAATTTATGGGTAATCTATGCTGATATCTGTTGTTTCTACTTTCTCTTCCAGGAAGTGGCACCTCTAAGAAGCTAGCAAAGCGAAATGCAGCAGCCAAGATGTTAGCACGTATCCATGACGTCCCTGTAGACCTGAGGACAAGCAACGAGGCCGATGCAGAAGAAGACACATTCACTTTGGTGAGGAACCTGACTCATCCGTATGTCTCTCTAACTAAGACCATGACAAGTAAAAACCATTGTTTTCAAATGTAAGATGGCTTAGAAAAACGATAAATCTAAATATAAGCGCGTGAACGAGTTCATGATCTTGTGCGCAACATGGGAGAATTCACTGAATTAAGTGGATTCCTGCATACACAAAGTATTAAAATGAAGACGATCGAAGTGACCCACTCACCTTGTGTAGCATATGGGGAGCAGACCAGAATCCGGCAAGTGTAAAGGCTTTGGCTGCACCTGGGACTCCCTGAGGAACTCGGCGGGAGAGAAGATCTTACAACTCCGTAGCCATCCGCTGGGCATGCCCTCCGACTCCAACTTCTGCTCCCTGCTCAATGACCTGTCTGAGGAGCAGCGCTTTGACGTCAGCTATCTGGATTTAGGCAAGTGTATGACGCATAGAGAGAGAGCATTGCAATTCTTTAATCTATACAACCAGTTGGGGGGGGGGGTGTATGTGTGTCTACTGTACATTGTTTAAATACTTTAACCCTCATGATATCCGGGTCAAAATGACCCAAATCACTAGCTCTTTGTGGCAGATAGAAGGCGCTAAACCTAATTCTACAGCTTACACAGACCTGATGTGCACTGCTGGCACAGCAAGGTGTGACTTTGAAACATGAGGACAACAGGAGGGTTAAAAGACACAAAAAACAACAAACAAATAAATACACTCTGCAATGCCAATTATAAAACCACACAAAATCCTACACAATCAGATGGCTCCGCCATGTGGCCAAATACGATATTATTAAGGACATCACGAAGGTTAAGTTTTGTATATTGTGTAAAAATGTTCATAGGATATTTGTTTTAGTGAACAGACATGAAGTTAAATACTTTACTTTCTTTTACAAACTCCTTTTTTGTATAAGCATATTTTTATATTACTTTTGATTTAGAAGATGACGTTTGCAGTTGACGGTGGCATAATGACATTAAAATGTTTATTTCCCCCATGTTTGTCCAATCAGAGGAGCGCAGTCTGAGCGGCCTGTGCCAGTGTCTAGTGGAGCTGTCCACCCAGCCAATCACAGTGTGCCATGGCTTCGCCTCAAGCACTGATGCAGCCCGGGCGAATGCAGCACACAATGCTCTGCAGTACCTCAAAATTATGGCCGGAGGGAAGTGATTTCCCCCTCATAATCTTCTTCCTGGACTAAGATTCACTGCCAACTATTGGTCACTTTGACGGATAAAAGGCACTTGATGTGGCGGTCAGTGAATAAGTGATCTTGATTGATTGGTGCAAATTACCTCAGATGGGGAATTTGAGACTTTGCCCGTTCCTCAAATTATTCCCGGACCCTTTTTTAAATTGTTTGGTTTATGAGCTGTTGCTAGTGGATATCAGTACAATAGGCGTGCAAAAATACCCCACTGACTTTTTGCATTTTTAAAATGCATTTTTTAAGTGTATTGATGATCTTATCCTTACAAAGTAACAAGGGTGGAGTATTTGCTTGCCATTCCCAGTGTCAAAGACATAAAATAAGTCACCTCCTCCTCTACCACCTAAATATATTTAAAAAAAGAAATTGCGGTCTGGCTGTGATGGCCCATATAGAGTAATTGTCTTGTAAGTAGTGTTTGGGTCCTTGGTCCCTTTTGTGATTCCTCTTTAGCCTTTTCAAATGGATGGATTTCAATTAGAAATACAAGCCAAATGCCACCAATACAAATGCATGGACAGACTGCATAAAGATGGCAAAAAGACAATTTATTTGAAAGATATTCCCTTTTTCTATTCGACTGTACGAATTAATCTAGCTTCATTGTTGTCAACCCTGAAGCAATGTATTGCTAAATGTTTCACTCCTGTTATTCCCATACAATGAATGTTGACTTTTCTTTATTTTCTTTTTTACCATTTTTAATTATGTTAGGAATTGTGTGTTCAATTACCTTTTACATGAAATGAGCTACTCTAATGAAATGAACATGCCCTGTTAAGTAGTCACACTTAGTTTTGATTTGTATAGTGAAAAAACAAAACAATCTGTAGATTGTATAATCATTGCAAAAATGCTATTTTACATATTGACTAAATGTCAACATTCTTACTACTGACTCTTGGCTAAATGGTAAGTTGTTTTAAAAAGTAGTCAACACATCAGTCCAATATTTTAATCAAAATGTAATTACATATTAGCTGTGAAAGTATATGTATGAAATGTATTGTAGAGCCCTGTAATTTCTTTTTAACTATGCAATATGGTTCTTAAGATCTTAGAACTTGATGATGTATACCAGTAGTTCCTAATTTACAACAGTCAACACTTTCAGATGACAGTCCCAGCTTAGTTGCTTGAAACACAACTGTGGAAATAGTACAGATGGTTGTAGTGGGAGGAATAGAGATATGCATATGCTCGTTGAGAAACATTTTTGTAATGCTGGTTTTAACCTCAAGGGCAATTGTAGACAGAAAATGCATGGTGTACCTTAAATCAAATCCATGTTAATCAGTGAGAATAGATGACATTTTCAATTTCTGAAAAGCTATTATATTTGTATTAGCTCCCTGAAGTATTTACTCCCTACTAGTAAATATTCCCTTAGGTTTTTAGATTATTGCCATGTTAGTCAAATGCCATGTACTTCGTGGTAACATCTGATGTATGGCATTGTACTTAATAATCAGGCAATTCAGGATGCTCGTGAGTTGATGTATTGAACATAAAAAACTTTGCACCTTAATTAGTTCCTTATGCACAATGTAGGCCAATCCAAATTTGAAAATCTACCTCAACTAGCGCATGTTATGGAATTTTTGTTGTCAGAGTGAATATTGATGTTTGATTCTTCAGGTAACATACAGAAACAAATGTGTTATCCATATCTAATGAGATATACAAATTCGACCTGAATTTAGCCTACAATGCCTCAATGTAAATTTTACAACTTGTGGGTTTCTTTTAAATAAAGTTTTTTTTTTTTTCACTGAGTATGGGATGTATAAATGAATTTTAAATGCTACAACTTAATAAGCATTTTATTAAAATATATATTCTTATCCACAAAAAATGGAGACGTCCTTAAACAGATTTTCTTTTAATTACTTTTTACAATGTGAAATAGTAACTACAAAATACAGACCCTTCAGTATTTTCAGTGTGTAGTACAATATTTTGGACTAGTTTTCTCCATGTCAGTGAATTTACCAAATACTACCTGTATTGAAACAAACTGCAACAACGCAGGTTCTGCATGAGTTCAGTATCAAGATGTTGTGTTTCCTGTCAGCTCTTGAGTTTCTGAGGAAGGACTGACTTCATCTTCTGCATAGCCACTACTGTCTGACTGTATGCTGTCCCCACGAACTACTAGACCTACAAAATTATACAAAAGAACAGTGACCTTTTGATATACATATTTAGCTTCTTGGAAGTAGAAATCATTGTGTGTGCTTGCACGGTATAACATAACCACACATATGCAAGTAGAACACTTCCTTCAAATCTTATCTGAACCTACATAAAGTACAGTGAGGTCCAGAAGTCTGATTACTAAGATCTGTTTTTTCAGTGAAATTATCATTTCCTTGAATTTACTGAAAATGAGTTCATGTAGGAAAGGTGTTTATCCAAAGCATCTCAAGTGACCCAAACTGTATGTATAATGTCCCTTTTACATACAGTATAGCATTATTTTAAAGATAAGCATGGCAGGTTAGACGTCCATTGACCGAAGCACTGGCATTTGAACTAAAGTTGGTTGGATAATCTCAAAAAATTATCTTGAATTGTGTTCTGATACTGTCTATCATGGAAAGGTTGTGTTTGCCATTGATGAATAATGAAACAAACAATTCTAGACTTTTGTAAACCAATGTATATTTATCATAGAATTATATGATTTATATGGACCCAACAAATGAATGTCAAGTGTGTTTTTCACACATTGCAAATAGTATATTAGCAAGGCGTGTATGTGGTTGTGATGGAGCTATCAAAATAGCCCATTCTCTGAAGCATTCATATTACTGTAAAGTGGAACTTTATCATTGCAGGCTGCTGTCCTTTAAGCAATCAAGTTAGTTGGTGTGAGACCAGCAGGTGACATATCTAGTCTGCCTTCTATTTATAAAGCATCTCAAGCTGAATGCTCACTTCATGCCTTCTGTTGAGAAAGATATTTATTAACAATGTACTGTATTCTAATGAACATTTTATATTGTGTTGTGATATTACTACTGATGCAGTTGTTACTGACTGATGCTGACTTTTTGGCCAAGATACACTTGCAAAAGTGTCACAATGGGTCTTTAGTTAAACACCTTGTGTGTATATATATATACACTCACCTAAAGGATTATTAGGAACACCATACTAATACTGTGTTTGACCCCCTTTCGCCTTCAG
>JAODUG010000020.1:1438235-1454654 GCA_027564795.1 Aphredoderus sayanus | reverse complement strand
TTCTTTTACATGGTGAACAGATCATTTAATATCATACCAACCACGTGTCTTTATTGCCATCATTGCATTTTTTCTTTGCTTTTTTCAATTAGTTACCATTTTGTTTTGTTGCTATTTTTGCTTTTATTACTCACATGCACACCACTTCTGGTTTTACTTGAAAAGGTAAATAAAGATGCCATATGTGTAATCATTTCATTGCAGTTATTTTAAAATGTAAAACTCCTGTTCTCACATTTGCAGAGAATGCTTGTATGGTCCATATATTAGGTACATGGATCATGAGTGTAAAGCTATTAATCAGCATGCAAGCATGGTTTTAGCAGGTAGCAGGATATACAGAAATACATTTGTGGTGTTTGTTTAATTTATTTTTTTAGGTCCCTACCATGATGTGTGACAACACTGTTAATATTCAGTAAACAGTTATACCACTTTTCAATTATTAATCAAGTATTTGAATCCATGTGGTTATTCATCCAAGACATAGACTAAATAGATCATGGGGATGCATAGGCTACAGTATTTGTTTACAGTTCTGTTCCATGATGTAATAGGAAATCGTGTGTCAGTGGCTATATAGCAGGTCATGTGTTGACACCATGATACACTCCTGAGTAAATTCGACATCTCATGTGGCACCATTACAACGCCCCTCCACGTAAAGCTGATTTGATCCTAGTTAACCATTTGCCTTTTAAAAAAAACATCTCACTCTAATTAACTGTGTGCCTAACGTTATATCTTACTTAAAATGGTGCTGTACTGTGCTGTGTTGTTGGTAAACATGCTTAAACCTATTATGCTATTATCATGAAGTTTGGACTTAAATTACAATGTAGCCATTAGTCAACACCTTCCTTCTGTGACGGTGCAACACTACAATGTGCATAGGGTTTATTATTGGGTGGGGCTTCTGTGGGCTCGGCTAGTTTACGTCCACTACGCAGTCCAATCCGGAAGACAAGAGGACTTTGTGCTTACTCCCGTTCATTCCTGATAACTTCCCACATACAGAACACCAGTAAGCTGCAAAGGTAGGTGTCGAAACATCGCATAGTCTAGAAAATAATACACGTATCCATTGTAATTATTTGTGTACATGTATTGCTGTCAAATACATTTTAATAATGTAGGGGGATTCATATATTAAATGCTGATGTTTGGTTTGTAGATCACTGTTGTAAGTGCTGTATGGGGAGAAGTTACAGTACAGTAGGCATTTTTTATTGCGACACCATTTCGTGTAGCATATCTCAATAGGCTACACTTACAAATATCAGGATTTTGTAATTAAAATATAGATGTCAGTATGCCTACTTATAATTTAAAAAATAATATGTCATTTTGCAAGCCGGTGCTAACCCTCCCGCTTTTCTAAAGCATTTCAGCAGACTACCAGCAGAGGGAGCCAACCACGGAATGTCATATGTCCGTGTTGTGGTTGGCCCCCGCTACTGGCGAGTGCACAGGGTCATTTTGACCCATAGGACAGGAGGGTTAAAATGACCTGCTTTGATGTTGAACAATATTATAAATCATTGGTAGCCCTACACATTATACCTTTTGAGTAACTTAGCTGACATGTTAACTAATATCTTGCCTATCCTTGATGGCATACTAGGGACATGCACTGAAGTACTGCCCATCTCAGTGTTTTAGATTTACTAATAACTTACATTTGTTTAGGATTCCATCTGACATCTGTGAGAAAACCTACAATGTGGCCAAACCAAGGTAAGACAAAGTAGTATCCATAACATAATTAAAATGTTACATTTACAGACGAGATAAAGACCCAAAGCAACTTTATGTATGGTGGCTGGTTGGTGCCTTGCATGGCTGACACCACATTTGGCGTATGAATGTGTGTGCAAATGTGAGGTAATCATATACAGCACTTGTGACCTGAAGGTTAGAAAATAGTTCTTTATAAATGCAGTCCAACTACAATTCTGTACTTACAGTTCACTTGCAAAGATCATCATAATTGCATCATGTAATCAGTAGAACAAGTTGAATGTCTGTGCATCACATTTGGATTGTTAACCTTGCTCAGCCATATAGGAGGATAAATTATGCGTATGAGGTTTAGACTGTACTGTATACCTAAAAGAGTTGTGTTTGTGCATATTCATGTGTAATTCCAGGTCCTCCTCCTCCTGTGGGGCCACCGAACCCTGCATACCCACCGGACTACAACCCTGCATACCCTGGTGCAGCTCTTCCAGGATCGTTCCCCCAGGCTCCAAATCCAGGTTTCCCTGGCCAATATCCAGCAGGTGGTGCAAACCCCGCCATGCAACCCTGGCATGCGCCATATGGAGCTCCAGGGCAGCCGATCCCAGCCCCGGGCGGGTTCCCAGTTGCTCCTCCTCCAGGAGTTTATCCAGGTCCATATCCTCAACATCCCCAAGGAGACCATAAGGGTCATAAGGGCCACAAAGGCCATAAGGGCCATAAAGATCATCATGGAGGCGTACCTCATATGGCTGGTTTGGGAGGCGCTGGGTTCGGATTAGTTGGCCACAAAGCCCACAAAAAGATGAAAAAGAAGGAAAAGAAGGCACATAAGCATGGGGGCAAGGTGAGTTGCAGCCATGAAGGGAGGCTTTGAGAACCGCCTCAACACTGTCTCTGTCACCATGCACTCAATCTATTCCCAAAGTCTGGAATGTTGAACTGTTATGAGTAATGTAATTCAGTATTATGTATAGCTGTGTTTCTCTCATTTTTAACTTGCGACTCTAATAAGTAAATCAATAATGAAAAATAACGTGGAAGTAAAATCTTCATCTAATTTCAACCCCCACCACACATGATTGCTGTACTACAATATGTGCTAACTGTGACTTCCTCTCATTACAGTCATCAAGCAGCAGCAGCAGCAGCTCAGACTGATGCTACAGAGGCTGCTTTCAGCTGCCACTGCAGTGGAGTCTATTAACAGCATTGTACTAATGACCGTAGCTGTTAACAAAAAATAAATTATGTGAATAAAGGATTGTATTTTCTCAATTTGTAAATTGACTAAAAACACTAGTTTATGTGAATATTAAAACTGTATCACATGTGTGAACATGTCTTATCTTGTCAGTCTGCTTCTGTTGTGAAAGTATAAGTTAATATGTACAAACAGAATATTGGGTTTGTTCATTACGCTTTGGTGGATTTTGATGGGGCAGTGCAATATTGCTTTGATTCATAGCCCACAGTGTATAAGCATGTTGATTTGATAATTTAATAAAAACCTAACCAAAATTGCTTCTCTACGTGTTTCTTACAATTTCATGTCTTCACTGCATTCAATATCCTGGTGTCAACCCGAGTCTCGATAGACTATTTTATTCATTATGACGTAGGCTATGTTTCATGGTCCTCATTCTGACTCAATGTAAGGTACTTCCTCATTGGAAAGAAATCCAGTACTCTGGGCATCAGGCATGCTGTAGGTTGGGTCGTATACGTTTTGTTTCTGATTGCTGATTTCTAAATTATTACAAATGGTGTTCATCTGATTCTGTTCTTGAAGACTGACGCCAGTTATTTTATCGGCTTTCATATTGCCTCACAATCAAATGTCAGTAAACATAAAACATGTTTAATTCCCATGCATGCACAGAAATAGGCTACCCATTTTGGACATGAAAATTCCTTCCAGTATTTAACTTACAAATCCAAAGTCCAAAATGTAACTTTTCTTTTTATTATTTAGGGTGCTTATCGAACGTCAATATCCTTATACGCATAATTATCTAGCATATAGCCTATAATACTGTTTTCTACTTACTAAAAACGTTTGTTAGAAAATACTCTTAACATAGTGTTAGAGTGAATGTGTACGTGTGCTTGTGTGTATTGGGTGGGGAGGGCGCTAGGGAGGGAGTTAAAGGGTAAGGTTCAGGGGTTATAATTTGTTGTCTTTGTGTAAAGGAGTGGAGCTCGATCTCATATCACTCTTCCCTCTTCCCCGAATCCTTTCTAAACTCTCCCCCGGGTTTCTACCCTCCCGAACCTCTCCCCTTCTACCCTTACAACCCCACCCTCCCCCCGATCACATATCAACGTTCGAGCCAGGTACGATTTATTTTTCTTGCATTCTGGTGGAATCAAAAGTAACCGTAAAGAAATCGCGCGTAGCAGCTATGTGATTAGCCAGTTTGCTAACAGGCTTCACGTGAGGTGGACAGGCCGCATGACGAGCATGCTGTTTGTAAAGCACGCAGTGAGAGGAAATTTATATATCCCTTGTTTGTCTAAATGTTGCTTTGTTATTATTAATTTTGGTTTCCGTTTCTTGTTGGTTGTTGTTAAATGAGACTAACATCATTTAACTGTTTCGTCCATAATAACATTAAGGCTAACGGGGCTAACTAGCTAGCTGGCTATCTGCGCTCACATGCTTGATTCATTTATCCCTTCTGAAACTGGATCAATCAAATTGTTGATGGGTTAGGCTATTGATATACTTCTAGTAAGTGGTGTCATTTTATTAGTGAGACAGATTACTGAATTGATGATATGGCCACTACCATATAAACATGAGAACTACTGTTTTATATCCAAAATGTGGTAAGAAAGATGGCGTTATTTTTACGTTTGTCGACAAATCTTCTAGTAACGTACGTTAATGTAATAATATATCTATATCGCGTAACAATCTAAATAACCAAAACAAAAGGTTTTCAGTTTAATATAGAATCTAACTGAAAACTAACAGTACTTAGACGCATTTCAGTAGTCAGGAGATTTGGCAGAAATGTGTAGGCTTTAAAGTTCCAATTCTCGATTGCGTTATAGCGCCCCCATAACCCCACGTTTGCACCCAACTCAGTGTGGATACTGTAGCAGGAGGGGTGGGGATGATCTGTACTGGGACAAGTACTGTAGAGTGGAAGGGTAATGCTGTCTTGACCTTTAAAACAGAAATTCTGGTTTCAAACCAGGAGCAATTAAAGGTGTATGCCACTTGTAATTATCATGGTAATTATTAGAATTTATCATTCTATCTGTCTTTGATCGCAAGCTGTCATTGTTTTGTCAGTTTAAATTTTGTGTTGTTCCTCTAGAGCCATCTTGGTGACCAAAGATTCCATTTCTGCACGGACAAATACGCTCCAGTTGTGACAGTTATGGACTCCGGTGTGATTGAAGGAGGGCTCAATGTCACTCTTACTATCAGGCTACTTATGCATGGCAAGGTGAGGTCACTCATTTTCTTTTTTCAGCAGAATGTTGCTCGGATGATTAGATTTATGGTAATGACTAGTGTGTGTGTTTGGACATACTTTTTATGTCCACACACATAAAAGTGTGTTGTTACAAAACAACGTATGTTGTTTTGTATGTGAAAAATGTAAATTATGGGGGCGAGAGAGAGAATATTTCAATGTGTTAGTAGTTTGAAACCCCACTGAAGATTATGATACAGGCTACATTCTAACTTTTAATTATTTTTTTATTTCAGGAGGTTGGTAGCATCATTGGCAAGGTAAGTTGGCTCATATATTTTCTATGATGACGGCATCAGTCACTGTACAGGTGATGCAACTGACCTAATTTAATGCTTTTTCAGAAAGGTGAATCTGTGAAGAAGATGAGAGAAGAGGTAGGTAACACATAACTTAAAGTGGCTATTCAATTGGTAGAGGAATGTATCTAATGGCTAATGACCACCTTTCTCCTCTTTTATATAGAGTGGGGCTCGCATAAACATCTCTGAGGGCAACTGTCCTGAGAGGATCATTACTTTGGCAGGTCCAACCACCGCCATCTTCAAGGCATTCTCCATGATCATTGAAAAGCTGGAAGAGGTAGGCCCCATCAATACAGCCTCCAGTTATATTAGAATAAGGAAAGTAATGATAAACCCATGTATTTGTAATTCTATTCAAAATGGAGAGAATATAACGTAGTCCTATTGTATTTAGCTTGTAAAAACAGCCATGGTAAATGTGCAAATGAATCACTTAAGCCTTCTACAACTGTGTATGTGTTCATAGTTCCTTTTAATCCATTATTGGTTAATTAGGATATAAGCAGCTCAATGACCAACAGCACAGCCACCAGCAAGCCCCCAGTGACCCTGCGCATTGTGGTGCCTGCCAGTCAGTGTGGCTCCCTCATCGGAAAAGGTGGCTGCAAAATCAAGGAGATTCGAGAGGTTTGTGTAGTAGTTTTGTCTCTCTTGTCACAACCTACTATAAATGTGAATAAACACAATTCCTGTCATCAACAGCAACTTGGTTTTCATATTCATATTAGTAACTGGTGGCACAAGCCCTTCTCATTTGTCTGTTTGGTTTTTCAGTCGACTGGTGCTCAGGTACAAGTGGCAGGAGACATGCTCCCTAACTCCACGGAGCGTGCCATCACCATTGCTGGCACTCCCCAGTCGATTATTGAGTGTGTGAAGCAGATCTGTGTGGTCATGCTTGAGGTATGTGTAGCACCTGGGAATACTGTTTGTTTTGCACTTGGCTTTAGTTATTGTTGGCAAAGGTGTTAAATGGTAGTATACAATCACACAGTGAGCTTGCATGTAAATTTGCAAACAAACTCTTAATTGAAAGTGCACTGCCCAATCTCTGTCTATTTATCTATTATTTTTTTACATTTATTTTATCACAAACTGAGATTGGGGCACATGTGAACAGATTTTGTGTGAACTTTGCCTAAAGTAGTTTTTAAAAATTATACGAGGTATTTCATGATGATTGCTAATTCCGCTCAGGTAATATGCTTATAACAGTACATGTGGAAATGTCCTGCCCAATACAGGATGTAAATGTTGTTGTTCTTATTTCTTGTTATTCTAGATTATGCAGTACTGTGCCACTTTAAATGTTATGCTGTTAGGAGGCATGTTGTCTTGTGGGGAAAACTACTTGGTGCGTCAAATGGAAGAAAGTTTGATGTCCACAAAATAAGTGTTTATTTCCCCTCTCCCAATTCTACAGTCTCCACCCAAGGGGGTCACCATCCCTTACCGACCCAAGCCTTCAGGATCCCCTGTAATCTTTGCAGGTGGACAGGTAACTACATTGAACAAAGGGACAACATTATAATTATTTATTATCATGTGAGACAGCAACAAGGTAGCTGTGGGAAATACAAGGGTTAGATGATATGACTTGAACCTGGTTGAATCAAAGTGGAAAATGTTTTTTATGTCCTGGTTTTACTTTATTTGGATACGACCAAGTCACTTCTGAAGATGTTGGAAATAGTTTTGTAAGTAAAAGTGTAGACTTTTCTTCTGCTTGTGGCAAACGTATTACAGCAAGAGCTCAATCATGTGGTTGACTGTCTGCCCTGAAGGCGGTCTGTTGCAGGCCCTCCTGTCTGATTATCTTACTGGTCTGTTTCAACTGTTGACTTTCAGAAGACAGGCATCCTGCATGCCACCCACACTTGTTGATCTGCTAGACAGTCTTGGTTATATTTAGTTTCTTTATCCATGTAAATCTACAAAAAGCTCTTTCCTACTTTTCTTAATCTGTGGCTTCTTGAAACTTCTCTTTTCCAATAAAGTGGAGACTTTGGACAAGAGTATATTTAAAGCCCCCCATCCCATCCCACCCCACACACGCGCACACACGTTCAGTATAAACCTAGATGTCTCGCATTGATTCAGAGATTGACTTGAACAACAAGTCAAACAGGAGGCCTATGAAAGTTGTGTTTCCATTTGTTGCAGGCATATGCCGTACAAGGACAGCACGCGATTCCACAGCCAGATGTAAGTGTGGTAGAAATTTCTACATACCCCTTCTTAAAATAAATTGGATCAGACAATTCGTTTTGTAAGACTGTTCATTACCCCACCCCCCAACTATTGTGATTTTAATTTTTACAGCTCACTATTCAGCTTATGTTTGCATAATTAATTACTTGATTACCAGCCAGCTGTAAATGAATTGACGTTTGTTTGTCCAGACTCTCCACCCTCCCATGAATAACTGTCTGTTCTTGCTGGTCACAATCCTTCTTTTTCTTGTTTGCTTGAGTTCTGCATCTCATTTTGTGGTCTGTGCCTGATAATTATGGTGGTCTAATTAAAAGGGGATACTTTTTCATGTCAGTTTCTGTTGTGATCATTAATGTTGTTGACTATCATTTCAATCTGTCATTCACTAGACTACTGTAGCAGTTATGCCAGTTATCGTTCAAGTCAACAGTGACACACCTCGATTTGTTGCTATACACCTGAGTGGCTCACATTACTGTCTGCTCCTCCCCCTGCAGCTGTCATAGGATCTTTATTTACTTTTTTTTATGTCATTGAACTTTTAATAAATATTGCCACTACCAAAACTTAAGTTGGCAGTGACCACTGCAAACAATTGTCAGTCCCAGGTCACTGGGGCTGATATTTGGGGTTCTGGGGGTGCTATGATAGAAGTTGGACATGCAAAGCATCAGAATGATGATAAAGCTTACTTAAAACCAATGTGTTGATTGGTTTGGGTTTATATTGTGTTCATAAATTTAATTAGCTTTTTTGTACTGTGTACTTGTATACTGCTCAAACGCTCCCCTTTTGAAATGCCTTCCAGTATGGTGTACCTTGTATAAAACACTATCAATGTCCAGTGATGAACACAGAACCTTTTGGTTGTTATTTGACTCATGTGAAATGTTTTTCTTTGTGCAGTTTTGTAAACTTCTTCCCATCTTTCTGTTTTTTCCTCTTCTCTCCCCGCCCCCCTCTCCTCTTACTCTCATAGTCTTCCTCTGCTGCTATTTCTCCACAGCTAACCAAGCTCCACCAATTGGCTATGCAGCAGAACCCTTTCCCAATTGCTCCCAGCAACCAGGGATTTACTGGTATGAGATAACGTCTTGGCACCAATACCTATGATGAGACCATGGGTCTTTTCTAAGCCAAATTAAAATGTACATGTCATTTAGACTTTTGTTTTTAAGTAAAAACAAACATCAATAGATGGAACATATTTACATTTTGACTCATAGAATCAACCTGTATAACTTGTGTGAATAAATCGCTGTCAGGATATCCTTTTAATTTAAATACTAAAATTATGGGTTAAATGGAGTGCGCTGGCTTTTTTTTTTTTTTTTCTCTCAACATTATTTAATTTTCTGCCAGGCATGGATGCTTCTGCCCAGACCAGTTCCCAGATGACCATTCCAAATGATGTGAGTATTTTCAATGGTCAACTGTGCTTCTATTGTTACCTTTACAATTACCTGATCCCCATGGGCCATGCCTTGCTATGACCTTCTTGGTTGAAGCTCTAATGGATCCTTAATCTGACATTGTGTAAAGACATCAGTGTCTGACTGTGCCTTTGGCTTTATTTAGAGACGGGATCGAAAAAGTACTAGTGTAATCTAGTCTGTAAAATGCAATGCGTCCAAATTAAGGATGTTTACATAACTTGTAATTTTTTTTACTGCTAGTTCTAAACACAAGGGCAACTCCATTCTGCATTTATTGGCTAGAGAGAGCAATTAAGGAGTGCTACCTGTTATGCTTAATAAAGGCCCATTGTTGAACCTTGTTTCCTGTTCACGTCAGTGTATTGGGTGCATCATTGGACGTCAGGGGGCCAAGATAAATGAGATCAGACAGATGTCGGGCGCTCAAATCAAGATCGCCAATCCTGTGGAGGGCTCTGCAGACCGCCAGGTCACCATTACAGGCTCTCCTGCCAGTATCAACCTGGCAGAGTACCTCATTGGCGCCAGGTAAGATGCCCTATGCTTCCTATAAAATACTTAAACCTAGTCGTCAAGCCATATAGTTGACTATATATATTTTCTATTTTTAGATTCCACCCTATGTCATATTCCCCATTTACTCTCATATGGTCTAAAATTGTAGAATATGAAAATGGAAATTCACCATCTGGGTGCTATTTAAAATATATCATTTTTATTTTATTATTCAACATCCATCCTGTTCTCTACCATGTTTTTATGCTTGGCTGTCACTTTGATTTTATTTTGGCAAGCCTTTCAGACTGCCTTTTGAGTGGAATAGCTAATGCGTTGTAACTGGCTAGTCTATACTGTAGCTTGCTTTTTCAGCTTGACCTCTGGGTGCTAGGGTAGTCTAGGCTTTATCACTGTGTGGGCATTGCATTTCCATACGAAGTATAATACGGTACATGCATAATGCCTGATCAGAACTGGTGCTTTGCCTCTAGTCGCTGACAAATCCCTTGGCTGAGGGAATTCCACCCTTTTTAAGCAGAAGTTACAAAGTCATTCTGTTTCAGTGTAAATCGGGGGCACACTATTGGACAAAGCTAGTTTCACCTACTCTTTGTATGTTGCATTGTTGTTTTTGATCATTTCCCAGTGAATCCCACTTCCCACAGTGTCTTCCTCGCGTTCATCAGCCTGCCCTGTGACCCATCCCGACTGTGTGTCCCTCTTTCCTTCTCTTTCTTTCTACAGTGTAGAGTCCTCTAAACCACCTCCTCCCTCCTCCTCCTCTTCCTCCTCCTTGAACCCTGAACAGACCAGCCTGTGCCCTCCCTCCACTACTACCACCACCACCACCTCCTCCTCCTCCTCCTCTTCCTCGTGTGTGGTGCCCCCCTCAGCCTCCATCCCTCTGTCCTTGTTGGCTCCAGGGCCGCCTCCTCCTCCTCCCTCTTCTTCCTCCTCCTCCTCTACTGACACCCTGCTTCCCAGCTCTCCCGCCTGTGTCTCCAGCCTCCTTAGTCTCAAGCCCCTCCCACTCCTGGCTCTCCATGTTGTCAGCGGCGCTAGTAACCCCACCCACGCCTCGCCGACCGAGCCCAAAGTTGCCCCCGAGCTCGGCTCTAAGTCTAAAAGGCGTAGGCTCTCGCCATACTAACGATGGAGGCACAAACCATCTGCTACTACTACTAAGTGCTGACTAAGCTCTTTTGTTGTCAGTATTCACGCCTGCTTTTGAATTTGGCTGTGCCATGCTTATGATGATAATTAGCAGTTTTACTACAACGAGCAGTTGTCAAGCCACACGCATGGCTATTGACACATTTATAGGTGTATGTACCCAGCACCAGGTGAATTATGTCTGTCCTAATAAAGGATTGTGGCCATTAATCTTTTGAAGGTACTACTTCAACTTTAGTCAGCATGGATGGTGATTGCATTTTCATAAACTGACATGTTTTACAAAGTGTCTCTATTTGTGTAAGCTCTGCTCAGGAAGCAGCTCTGAAGATGTCATATACTTTTGTTCAACTTGATGTTGTGAATATTGTAGTGCCATAGCAATGTCCTTGCATACATATTTAATTTAATAATTACCCATACAAAGTAAGTTAATATTGCAAATCTAACAGGATTTCCCCTCAGGTATTGCACTAAATCACAATTTTAATTAATGTATCAGCAAATCACTAAAGTAATTGACTTATTCCCATATACACTAGCTTTCTCTGAAACTCATAGTCTTTTATAAACAACTACTCCATTATTTACATGGTGGCTTTTTGAAATGGTAGTTGTCATTTAGTGTTGTTACATGTACACAGATTGATGATAATCATGTGATCTAATAATTATAACCTACAGTAAATAACATTTTACAGGGATATATTGTAGCTTATAATTAGTCTATTTAGTGTTGCATGTAAATGTGCTAATATAATGGGGTTTGTTGGTTACATCAAATGGCTTGTATCACAATGTTAACTGAGTAGATGCTTCTCTCAGCGAGGTCTTTGTAATCCTAGTTGCGTACAGTAATAGTGTAAATAAGGTGCTTATGGTTGTCCTTTTGATTGCATGCCTTACCTTCTCTCCCTCCGCTGGTCTCTGGTGTGTCTATTCTCTATTCTTCTTCAGGCTGTCCTCTGAGGCCTCAGGACTGCCTGCCAACTGAAGACCCTGCATCTGCACTAACGTTCACTTTTGTACCATCGGCTCCCATAAGCAGTCCCTGCAACTGTCCAACTTCACGGTTGACATGATGCCGCCTCTCCCTCTGTTAGAATCATGTCATTCACCATTTGATCTGCGACATTCATTATTTATTTTTATTTTACTTTTTTGGGTTTTAGTCCAAGGAAGGACAGCAAATTTTTAATTACATTTTTTAAATTCCCCTTTGAGTCCATAGCTTTTTGTTTGTTTATTGGATGCAACTCGCTCTCTTCCCCATCTTTCTTTGCCCTCACAAAAGATTAGGAGTTGGAACACTCTAAATAAGCATAGGTTTTGTTCCTTACTGTCAAACCTTTTTTTTTTCTCTTTAAAAATGAAATGACCAAAAAAAGGTAAAATAAAAAAAGTATCAAAAATAAGAATAGTGACTTTTTATGTGTTTATTTACACCTTTCCACATCAATCCCCAAAGTTGGTCTCCCATTTAATTTACCACCAAACATGTTTGGTATTTCACATTTCCCCATCACACACCAGGGGGATAGTAGCTTGTATTTACACTTAAAATACTTGGTTATGACGGCAAATGGAACTAACGCTAGGAATTCCAATTGAATTCAGTCAAATAATTTAACTGTATTACTGCACATGTCACCTGTTTTATCCCCCACCAACTGTCATTCCTACTTTTCCACTTTGTTTTCAGTCCTGTAATAACAGTATGTGTTGATGCGTTGCTGGGGATGGGTGGGTTTGGCCCTTCGGGTGAGAAGCAGAGGGTTCTCGCTTTTTTGTAAAGACTGATATATATATACTACTAAAAAGTTGGAATATTTGTTTTAAAATGGATGAATATTTTTTTTATCTACCAAAGGGGATTAACTCCTGAACACTGACTGGTCTGTGTGATGAGTACTGAATCAAGCTCTGGAACTAGACAAAGGTTTATGAGGTAACACTAGTTTCCTGCTCTTTGCTTTGTTCAAGTCAGATTTTTATTTTTATTATTTGCAGGAAAGAACTTTTGTGCACGTTTTTGAGACTGCAGACCTGGGTGCCACATTGTATAAAAAATAAAATAAATGCAGAAATAAAGATGTGAAATGCTCAACCATCAAGCTGTCTTGAACATTTGTAAAGTCATTGTGAAAGTATTTGGCACAGTTGTATTGTGAGAGCCATTTTATTTTAAATTGTTTTTCTTAAATATATATATTTTTACACAATTAACAATACATAATGCAGTATAAAAAGCATCATTTCGTGCTTGTTATGGTTTCAATATAATGACCAATATGGAAAACCAACCAGTTCCATGATCCAGACGCCAGAGGGCAGTAGTCTTGCTTTTTGGCAACATTTGTATTGATATTTTTGTATATCCCTCCTGTTGTCCTCGTGTTTAAAATGCACTATGGTCTTGCGCCAGAAGACGGCGCCACCTGCTTATGCTTTGATGACTTACATATACATAATGTCTGTAAGCTGTAGAAATAGAATTAATGCCTTCTATCTGCCACAAAGAGGAAGTGCGTTGGGTCAATTTGACCCAGAGGACAACAGGAGGGTTAAAATTATTGAGGCAGATTCAGAACTCTGCACTATAATGCAATGCTACTTTAAACCAGCTGCCATTTTAAGCTTATTGATTGGGAATTGCTGCATCTTAACCTTGGTTTAGCAATGTTCTACAATTTGCTACAATGCTTGTGAAATTTCAAGAATGCATTGATCATTAATATAGTTCAGTGTTTTCTGAATTATTTCCTAAATATGTGTAAATCTGACATGGTCTTTAAATTAATAATTCCATCCATTGGGCATTTAATATGTAAAATAGTAGTGTTGATTTCAGTTATTTATTGCCCATTTTGACTGAAAATAACATCTAATAGTCACCACAGATTTCTTTAATATTTGTTTTCCTTTGTTGATGAGGCAATTATTTCACTTTGATCCGGGTCATAAACCGTGACAATGCTTAGGCTATCCATACTTATTTTTTTTTACATGCATGCGTTAACGATCTTAAGTGAGATTTTGAAACTGGTATTGCACTATAATACAGTAAACACCACAATACCAACAAAAGCAATTCTGCTCTCCAAAAGAGAATTGATATTGCTTTTTCATTGCTCACTTATTGTTCCTTCTCTGGCCATGTTCTAAAGCCCGACCATGAACAGCAGCTAATATCTAGTACCATAAGCTCTCTGAAGTTCATATACAATAGCGCCAACTAATCAGTAACATCAGCACCATTAAATTATAGTTTTACATTTTAAAAATGTGTTCCTTTTGCAACATCAGCTATTTACATTTATATTAAAACCCAGATTGTAGAAAATAACTTAATCCCTGATGCAAATATAAATAATGTAAACAAGCAAAGTAAGATGTAAACATAATCTCTAATACTATCAAATTAATTCATTGTAAACTACTAATTAATAAATCAGTGCATAATGTTTTGGGATGAAATGCTATATGACACAATTACTAGGTAACCAGTACAATTTTAAATTATGTGCAAGCAGCAACAATAACGGTCATCCCAGAAATGCTGAAAATTGAACATTCAAGAAGCCCAGATAGGAATCCATTACAATGTTCCAGTGAAATAACATGACACACTTTTCAAGAGGAGAAATAAACACAAAAAAGTACAAACTCACATGGAAGAGTGCAAGTGATGTTTGATAACGGCTGGAATCCACATTGAAGAGTACAATGTGGTTCGTTTTCACAGACGCCCCTGTCAGTGAGGTGAACTCAGTTGCTGTGTTTTTGCAAAACTGGGAGAAGGTTAACCTCCGGTAGTGTTCTTTAAAGCTACTAGAGGGGCTCAATAGGAGGCGCTATTTTCTCAGGTTAAATAGTGTTCACCCTGTATTCAGGAATGTGATTTCTTTTTCCAGTGTTCTCTCAGGTCTTTGGCCACAACACTCACTTCTGTTGGAGGTTCCATATTTTCAGCTTGTTGCCCAGCTTGTCCACTAATTTATGTATATTTGCATTGGCTCAATTGTACTTTATATTTTATGGTAGACTCTTCATGTCTCTGGAAGGGAAATAGTTAATCCCCAGGACTGGGTCTGGTTATGGCGGTTTCATGGAGCCTGTTTTCACCAGTTGTTGGGGGGACGGTTGGGCTCTGCACTGCCTGAGTGATCCAGTTCTGCACTGTCACAGTCTGAGTCATCGTACAGGCCCTGTTTCACAGCAATGACATCATTGTCTCAGTTAGTGCATGGCAGTAAACTTACAATGACCTACATTATATTGACTTATTAAGGGAATATAATATTTTGTGATGTTGCTGATTAATAAATGTAATTATCATGTTAATTGATCCTTTATGAATGTGTGTTAATGATATAGATATCCCTGGTTACTGTATAATTTATGTAAAGGTGCCACACTTTGAAAAGCACTTAAAATTCAACTCTTGCCCCTTTGCCCAAAGAAAGCCAAAAGTCAGCCCACATCTGACTGGTATCCCAAACCAAACTGGCTACAAATGTGTAGGTGGCTGTAGGGGGAGAGGAGTAGATTTACAGTATGTGTGGGTGGGACATTCACATCTCTTGAGTTTCAAACCAAGAAAACATTTTTAACGCTGGTTTTAATCACAATATTATCCAAAAAGAGTTCTTATAAACAGGATCATTAACATAGCTTTGCGAATGTCTTGATATACAGTAATTGCTTTCGAAGCGGACTTAGTATGTTTGAAATATAGTGCATTTTTATATCCCAAGAAAGGCTATTGGGGTTGCTTTGCTGACAGTTTACTTAAATTGCTCCTGGAACTTTCATATCTGTTGCAGAATGGATTACTCATCAATCATTCATTACCAGCATTACCGGTATGGACGCGTAGATTAACATCTCTCTTTCCCTTTAGTCTATACCACTGTTTTGTGCCATTGTTTGTAGTGTGTTAGATCACAGTGTGGTGCTAGCCCTTCACTGTAAATGCACGGTATATCCCTCTCTAGGGTTAGGGTTAGGTCTCTCTCTCTCATACCGTTCTACCTCGTAATTGTTGTGGTCAGCAGTGAGCTGGGTCTTAACTTGCCGCAGGGCCGCCTCCTTCTCAGAGAGCCCATCGGAGCCCATCTGGGCCGGGTCGGCCGGGTCAGCGGGGATCTCGGAGCCCTGGGACAGGAGGTCGTCGCTCTTGTCGTCCAGCCGCTCGTCCGTGTTGGTGCTGACCACGTCGGGCGTGCCACTGTGGGAGTGGTCTGTGGTGTTGCCCTCCTCGCCGTCCGACACGGAGAGGTTCTCGGAGCTGAAGGTGGACAGGGACTGGCATTTGGTCATGCTCACCGGACGCCTGGCGGCAGAGTCAGCGGAGATGAGATTCCATAATGTGCCCAGTGGGCAGCGTTTGCCCACAGGCGTCATGTAAATATTCACGTTGTATGACGCTTTAATGAATTCTCACCGTCTCCTTGGCAACTCCACCTCGCTGTCCACTTCTCCTTCTTCCTCCTCCGAAGATACTCCTCGTCTCTGTGGAAGACAGCATGCAGTATGAAGTCAGGATTTACACATTTCTAC
>JAODUG010000020.1:1420660-1433897 GCA_027564795.1 Aphredoderus sayanus | reverse complement strand
AATGTACAGCGCTTTGAGTGGCCAGTAGGCTAGAAAAGCGCTATATAAATGCAGTCCATTTACATTTACATTTACATTTACAGTTATTATTCAAACTTCACTGTCACTCTGTCCAGGAACACTGAAAAGCCTTGAGCTCAGGATTACATTGTGTTGGGTTTCTATATTATCTCATTAGGAATTAGAGTAACTGCAAACTGTCAGAAGTCTCAGTGGACTTGAGAGGCGTCATATATTAATACATGGACCAACCAGACATGTGTATCTTTAAGTTATTAGAACTCTATGGTACCAGCCCTTATATGAACACTGACAGTACTACATTAGACTATCCAATGTGGTTAGGAATCCAGATGGGAGACACATCGTAAACCACTGCAATCCAACTATTTATATTCATATATTATCTAGGGTGGCAGGGGTTGCAATGGCTGCCCTCAATTCAATGAATTATATAGGGCACCCGATATCCCCATGACCCACAATGCACTGCAAGAGAAATGCCTTTTAAATCTGCTTGTTTAATTGGAGGAGCTGATGTTTGGAGGAGATTGCTGCTAAACACTTGATGCTGGTTTCAGCTGATGATGAATTGAGTTGGCTAGGCGCTATGGGGATTACCATCCACTGCCGATCTGTTGCCCCTCTGATGGTATAAAGAGAGAGAGAGAGAGAGAGAGAGAGAGAGAGGAGGGGGGGGAGAGAGAGAGAGAGAGAGAGAGAAAGAGAGATGGTACAGAGCGTGTTACTTGCACCTTGTCTGTATTGCACACTACCACATTTGATGAGAGGAACCTTGGGGTCGAAGAATGATTTAAGATGCCTACAGATGTTTTATGGTAATCAAATTCTAATATATTAGTGAAATATGTTTAATATCTTGTCAGGATCAATCGAAAACTGAAACCTGAGTAGGTGTTATGATTTCTGAATAAGATCCGCGTACACTTGGATTCCAACTTCAGAAAATCCTCCTAACAGGTAAGCAAACTAATTATAATAACGTTATTATAAAGTGATTTGGCAATTATCAGTTTTTTGTTTTATACTAACAGAAATATCCAATCGACTCAGCTACACGTGTAGGATAGGCTACTGTATACACACTATCAGGAGAGCTTTGATTTTATGTTGTGAATTATCATTATATTCATACGAGTTGAATTGAACGCTGTTTTACAGAATGTTTGAGAATTTGAAGCAGTGGAATATAGGCTAAATAAACATAGATTTCCTGAAATAGACAAAGTTGATCGTCTTTTAATCATGTTGTTCCTACAAATCAACTCCTAAATTATAGACTTAATGAAGATTCAGAGCTCAAGTTTAATGTCAATTTATTCTCAGTAGGCTAATATAATTAAATAGCGTAATGGTCTTTCTGCGAGATTTTACCGCCAGACAGTCAATCAACCAGATCCACCCATGGGAAATAAAGTGATAACACTCTTTCAACATATTCTCTTTCTTATTATCATTATATGGCCAAATATACTGCAGCTCTATATTTGTTTTATATTGCAGTAGTTTTTCTTCTCGCCTAATTTGCTTTCAAGATAATAATGAATACGATTATTAATCTAAAGACAGGCAGAACCGTTTCAGAGACTCGATGGGCACTCTTATGTTTCTATTTGTCAGGCTGACATCGGGGGAAATCACAAGGGTGGGACATGGAGCCACATCTATGGGAGGTGAAGCCTCATATTCTTAATGGTATCTGAAGTGATCCAGGTAAATGCAGATTGATAACCCATGTGATTATTAAAGATGGGAACACAGCAGAGTTGTTGACATTTAAGACAATGATCATTTAATTACAACATTAATGGAGAATACCACATTTTATCTCTGAGGTTAGAACATTCAAGGGGGTGGTGATTTAATTACATTAATGGAGAAGACCACAAATTATCTCTTAGGTTAGAACATTACCGAATGTTGCTTCAGTGGTATGGCAAAACTAAACAAAAAGACAAACACACAGAGCCTATGTTATATTTCGGCTGTCGGCTACCCACTCCTTGACTTTACAGCCAGATTTATTTTGTTGCCCATGACCAGGGAACAGAGAACAGATGCTAACCCCAGTCTAAAGCCAGGGCTGTATTATTTATTGACACTGAGGGACAAAGGCAGGACTGATGTTGTTGTCTGTAATAGTGTAGCAGGCAGGCACTATGGACTATTGATCGCAATGTGTCAATCTTATTCCGCACTACAATACTGTACTCCCCATTTGTCCTCTTCCCTCGGAATATGATTAAGGACATTTTGTGGGAAAAGAAACTACTGGAGATAGTGTATTGATGAGGCTATACACGCTGTAATAAAATGGCCATGTACAGTAGGTGGATTTGAGATGATGACCGACCCTATGCATCTTGTTTATTTATTAATGCAGAAACATATGGTGGCATTTAAACCTCCATTTGCTCTGCTCTGCTTGGGTTGTGATTCATTAAAAATGCAACATAATAGAAGATGTCCATAGTTAACATTTGGAAACCAAATGCCTCATGTCGCATGAGAGTCAAGCCGTGTCCTCTCTCTGTTCTTCCTATTGCAGACTTTACCATACAGCACACACACCATACAGCACACAGTTATGCATGCATGCATTAACAACATTCATCAGATCATTCAGTAAACAATGTGTAGGCTGTCACAGGATGTTTCGGGTGCATTTATTTTTTGCTCTCAGAATCCATTGTGGTCCTGTGTCAGCCTAAATAGGTTCTTGGCTGTCTGGAATTGCAGCATCTGGCGGCACAACAGAAGGTTTATCAGATGAACAGGCTTAATCTCATTTCATTTTCCACCCCTTTACCTACTGACCTTTTTTCTCTCTCTCTCTGAAAAAAGCATAATCTCCCCTGTCGACCATCATCTTGATTGTGTGTGATGTGAGGATGAGAGAGCGGGAGAGATTGGTTGAGGGAGAAATAACGGGAGAGAGAGGGAGAGAGGGAGATGGGGGGGGGGGGAGAAAGAGAGGAAGAGAGAGGGAGAGGAAGAGGGAGGGAGCAGGAGTGAAAAGAGAGAGGGAGGGAGAGTGGAAGAGAGAGAGAGAGAGAGAGAGAGACAGAGAGAGAGAGACTGATTCTCCAGACACTGACCCCTTTTCAATCCACCAGGTTCTCCCAGAGAGACAGAGAGCGAGCGAGAGAGAGAGAGGGGGGCGTCGTGCGTGACCGGGGGTCCTGGCGGGAGTCAGGGGGCTATGGTGAGACCATGCGTACGGGCCGCTGTGAGGAGAGATGCTCCGGTGTGGGCGGAGGAGGAGGAGAGGGCAGTAGGGGGTCTGGGCGCCCCTCATGGCTGCTCGGCCTGCTGCTGTGGGGGGCCCTGTGGGGCCCGGTGCGCCCCCAGTGCCCGGACAGCTGCCACTGCGCCTGGGACACAGCCACCGTGCTGTGCTCCGACGCCGGGCTGCGCGAGATCCCGCCGGACATCCCGCCGGAGACCGTCTCTCTGCACCTGGAGCGCAACTACATCCGCGCGCTGCCCGAGCGGGCCTTCAGCGAGCTGGTCCACCTGCGGGACCTGTACCTGTCCCACAACCGCATCGACTCGCTGGCCACCGGCGCCCTGCGCCACCTGGGGCCCGAGCTGCGGCTGCTGGACCTCTCCCACAACCTGCTGAGCCAGGCCAACCGCGAGGAGTTCGGCACCACGCGGGCCAAGACGCGCCTCTACCACAACCCCTGGCACTGCGACTGCGCCCTGCAGGAGCTGATGGAGACGCTCAACCTGGAGCCCGAGACGGTCAACGGCATCGTGTGCGAGAGCTCGGCGCGCGGCATCGGGGAGGGGAGCCGCTGGGAGGACCCCGGCCCGCAGGGGGAGCATGGCGGGCGGCCCCTGGTCAAGCTGCTGGACTCCGGCGTGAACTTCTGCAGCATGCAGAGGAAGACCACGGACGTGGCCATGCTGGTCACCATGTTCGTGTGGTTCCTCATGGTGATCGTCTACGTGGTCTACTACGTCAGGCAGAACCAGGCCGAGGCGCGCAGGCACCTGGAGTACCTGAAGAGCTTGCCCAGCCCGCGCAAGGTCGCCACGGAGACGGACACGCTGAGCACCGGGTTCTGACTGGTGATCTAAACAGATCCAACGGCAACGCTGACCCGAGAGCTGAGGAACTCCAGCAATGCGTCACTTGGGGGAAGTTGGTTTGTTGGTTTGAACATCCTGTTAATTGTAAAGACCAACTGTTTACAACTATTTTTTGTTGTTGTTGTTATTATTATTTGTGGAATGACTGTTACCCCTGTGTTTTCCTTTTTTTTCTCTTCTGTCAAACAGTAAAATATCTATATTTTAAATTATTGAATGAGACTAAACATACATTTATTTTTTTGCCAGGGGGGAGGGAGGAGATTTAGATGTGCCCTAAAAAAAATATGCATCTAAAATAATGCAGAATCACACAATAATATCCTCTTAGTGTCTGCACTCTGCACTTGCCATCCCTCTCTCTCTTCCTTTCTTCTTCCATCACAGTCCATGCTGTGTCCTTTTATCTTTCACTATGCTCTAATTAGGACTGCCTGACCCACTGCTACTCAATTGACACTCTACATACGCAGAGTGTGTTTATTGGGCCACAAATGAGCTTGTCTGTATGTGCAGTGTGTCTTATTATGTCAATACAGCTTATCTAAATTTGCTCCCCCTGTCACAGAGGTGAAGTGGTTCTTTTGCCAAGCTGCAGCTCTGTGTTTTCTCTGCAGGTTGCACAGCCTGGGATATACTTGTATGTTTGTCTTTTCTCTGGTACAGTCACATTTAGGACTGGTGCTATTGTTAGGACACTTGTTGTTAGAAGAGAGCTTAATCATGCATGTCCTTGACATGTACAGTACAAGGCCTTTCGTCTATATATTTGAAGACATTTTTTTAGTACTACTGTTTTTAGTTTTTCCATGTATTGTTGTGTACAAATGTAGCCTACATGGTTTATTTATATATTCATCCACTTTCAGAATAAAACCAGGATTATGTAAATTTAGCATTTCTGATAATTACTGTAAGGTAAGAAGGCATAATTCATGCAATGTAGTGGAAAGCTGCTGGTTAAAATTCCAAGCCAAGTAAGTAAAAAAAGTCTGGAAAGATATGACATCTACGTGAGCACTGAACTTTAAGAACTGTTAGCATAATCAATCCTAGTTCCTCCCAACATGCTCTTGAGTGAGGCACGTCACACACCCTGGGTGCTGATCTACAGCTACCAGCGTCTGTGTGCTTTTGTGTGTTTTTATGTTTTTGAGTGTGTGTATGTGTGTGCGCGCGTGTGTGCGCGTGTGTGCCATCAGTTCTGTGTGTGTGTGTGACTTCGTTAATAAAAGCTGAGAACAAATTCCCCAGCAATGGACAACTAATGATATATTCTATTCTTCAGAGTCCAGCTCAGTGTTTAAAATAATTCAGTTGGAATGACTACCCCATGGTTTGTGTTTATTATTTCTGAGTTGTTTTAGGGGTTGCTGGCACTATTTGAGATAATTGGATGTCTCATATAACTGTGTTCGCCTTTTCATTATTTTTATGGAATCGCACTCTCTGTACTTAACTTTACAATCATTAACAATATGTGATAAAGATCATCATGTGTTTAATTGGACGTTCAGTGAAGATTTAATGTGCTGAAGCTGAAGTTAATACTTCATATACGAATAGAATTCTGTGTTGGAAGAGCAGTTGAATGCAAACCTATAGCACCAAGTGAGTTAATGTACACTGTCCTACTCTGTGTTTTGTTTTAGAATGGGCCTCATTTTAGGTTGTTATCATGTGCAGTTCCAAAGATGTAAATCTAAAGCCTCTAACCACCTTCTGACAATGTAGCCAGCCCATCGACAATCAAATAACAAGTTAACCAGTCCCTGTAATCACCATATTCTGAGAGTTGCATACATGAATTAATGTGTATCTTGAAATAACACATTTTCAGAACAACTTTAGAACAGAAGAGTTTGTGAATTGGGTCCAATGATTCTGCCTTTGTGTTTGTGGTGTTGTGAGGTTACTATAACCTGTCAGTAATAGCTATTTGTAAAATAAAAAACGGCTATGTTTTAAAATCATGACCATAGTTTTAGAAGAAAAGGTGGCTAGTGTTCAGTATGTTTAGTTGGTGTGGTCTTACATAGTCTAAATAAAGGGCATATTAAAATGCTACCCATGTGTGACAAAACATATGCTACAAGAGAATCGTTTTTCCAGTTCCCATATCCTTTATGACTGTTTCACTCACTTTTGGCCTATTATCAAGATATAATATAAACGTTTATGGTGCTATATACAGTACTACATGTGGAATCACAGCCAAACATGAGATTATCAAGATGTACCCAACAAGAACCAAGCATGCCCTCTGTCTGTATTTGACAGTTAATTTTTATTGGTGATATTTTCCTGTCCTGGTGATTTGTTTTCTGTCCCGTTTGTATACCAATACTCATTCTAACAAGGATTACATTATTTGAAAGAAAAAAAAACAATACATTAAATAGTAAATGAATTATCAAAAATTGATTTCATTGAAAAAAATACAATGTATATCATAAATAAAACAAACATGGCTCTGTTTTTATTCATGTAAATGCTTCTACCTTTTATTGCTAAGGTGAAAGGTCAGGCAGGAATACGAGCACGGTAGTACAGGATGATAAAATCGTTTCACACAATGTTTTGATTTGCTGTTTTCCATTCCTACAGTACCACGCTTTACACTAGCTGTAATAATTGAAAAACCTATTTCATATGTACAAAAACAATGTGAACTTCTGACTCCTCCTATTTTCAACTTTTTCTTTCTTGCACTTTATAAACAAGCAAAATGAAAACAAAAAGGTCTTGCTATCATCCATTCATCCACTGTCTTATGCTTGATTGCTCTGAGCAGTCTCTCCCCCAGAACACAGATCAGGCCACCATCTCAAAAGGCATGTAATGGAAGTAGAGTGCACCAGGAAAGTTAGCTATGACTCTTTAGGAATAAAAACAACATGAAACCATTAGGGAAGCATAGAATACAGTATGCTGCTCTAGAGATTTCTTGATGACAAAGTCATGCTTGGGGGAAAAAAGATAAACAAAAATAGAAAAGAAACAAAATTACAAGCCACATCAGTCCATCACTTGTTTTTGTCTTTTATTTCCAATTTACATTAATCAATACCGTAGCAAAAACAAATCATCATAATAATAATAATGCTATTATTACTAATAATAATAATATTATTATTATTAATAATAAAAGTATACACAACCTCACACACAAATCCGCCCTCTTTCCCGGCCAATAACGGCTCTTGTCTCTAAAGAGCGATAGTTATCTACAACCGGGCCAATTGTGGGAAATGTCAGCCATGCCTCACATCACTTCAATGGCGTGTGTGCGTGCCAGGGTGGAGGGAGGAGACCGCTAGGAACAGGTGGGGGTGGAAGTGCGGGGGGGCGGGGGTGAAAGGTCATGGTGGAGGAGCGGAGACTGAGCATTTGTAAGTGTGCTTTTCACAGCACAGGTCCTGTCAGTATTTGTGCAAAACGGAGTTTGCAATCTCAGATTTTAAGGGTGAAAAGGGCTTGTTTTGGCGCTCTGTAATTGCTTCTTTTAGTGTGAGGTAGCTTTAAAATATTACAACAAAAAGCCAAAAAACAAAACAAAACAAAATGTAAAAAGGAATCGTTCCAAATTGAACGTGTCTGAAATGTTTTAATCATCGACATGTTTATTTAAGAATAGCTGCGGAAGCAGGATGTGGGGATGGGACATTGGTCACACTGAAATACACAATCCCAGGGTGCAATGTATCCTTGGGGAAACTGTATATATATGTATAAACACATATACATATATATACATATATACATGTAAATATCAATATCTGGTTGTTAAAAATAACAGACTGTTTTACAACAATAGCACCGTTGAGTTTATTATAATACACAGTAACTTTCTGATACACACTCTGGTGGTAGAAATAGAAACCCCTGCACTCACTATCAGCTACATTTTTGGTTTCGACAACGAGATATGTTTTATATTAGTGGATGAGAAGGAGGCAGAGCTGGGAGAGGGTGGAGAAGAGGAGGAACAAACAGAGGAGGCTAAAAGATAGGTGTTGTTGAATATGTTGCCATGACGCACTCAGTCCTAACACACTTGGGACCCAAACCTAAACAATAAATAAATAACACCGACATATCTCTCTCTCTCCCTGGCGTGTTCCCTTTCCTCCTCCTCGTTCTTCCTCCATCCCGGTAATGGGGGTGGGGTGGGGTTGGGGTGGGGGTCTGGGGGGAGGGGTCATTGGGTGTCCATTAGAAGTGAATTGACTGGAGGAAATGCTGCATGAATCACAGATGACGGTTGCTTGGTACCACTCAGTGCAGATATCCTATGGAGTAAGACTAGGAAAAGCACTTTTTGGTTAGAAAAAAAGTCCAGTTTAAAAAAGTGTCTCGATCTTTCTCTTTCTTGCGCTTCCTTTTTTGAAGCGTATTTCCCTCTCGTATTTCATCGCTCATGTTTTTTTAATTTTTAATTTTATTTTACCCCGCGTCTTGTTTTTGTTCAATCTCTTGTTCTTTACAAGAAGCAGACTGCGCCAACGTCAACTCCGAACTCCTGGTCTGCTCCACCGATATCCATGGGGGCAATGTCCACAATGGGCAGACGAGAGGTCTTTTGAGATCTGTACTCAATCACTGTCTTACCCCATTCTCCATTGTGTTTCTGTGGAAAGAGAGAGAGGGAAATCACAAGCGCTCTCACATGACTCATGACATGAGACCGTTAAAAGAATAAAAGGACCACTTACTAGCTAGATGCTTACTAGCATCTTTATACTGAAACCCTCAAACAGAATGCCAGGATCAACCAATTTGAAAATAATTAGACAGCCCCCCCCCCTCCCCCATACTCTCAGAATAACAATAGACAATATTCAATATTTGTCAAATAAATCTGTACATGATGGACTCCAGGCAGCTTACTGTGTACGTGCGCTAAAGGAGAAACTTTAGTGCTACAATATCACTCATTTAATGTATTTGCATGTTGCATCACAATATTATATATTATAGGTTCTATGTTATTACTACTGTATCTGCAATGTCAGTGCCTCTAATACAGACCATATGATTCAGTGACTCTAATGTAGACCTATATATGACTCAGTGGCTCTAATGTAGACCTATATATGACTTAGTGGCTCTAATGTAGACCTATATATGACTCAGTGTGTCTAAGTGGCTCTAAGGCCTATATGTGGCTCTAATGTAGACCTATATATGACTCAGTGTGTCTAAGTGGCTCTAAGGCCTATATGTGACTCTAATGTAGACCTATATATGACTCAGTGTGTCTAAGTGGCTCTAAGGCCTATATGTGACTCTAATGTAGACCGAAGGACTCACCGTGCAGCCATCCTCCATGACACTGTAGGTGAAGCGGCTGTTGCCCTCGGCTCTGATCTCCACGTCGTTGGAGCCCTGCAGGAGGACGGCCTTCTTCAGGTTGCCCGTGGACCCATCCATGTAGGCCACGCTGTTCTTGCAGTGGTAGGTGAGGTTCTGGGAGGCCTCGGTGGACAGCAGCCTCAGGAAAGTCATCTGGATAGAAGCTGTGTTGGGCGCCAAGCTGTCATCGCCATAGCTGAACTGTGTAGGCCGGCGGCAGGAGCAAATAGGGGACATGGATTACAACACTGTGAGCGCTTTGATGAATTCACTGAAGCTGACAAGTCAGAGGTAATTCACTCTCTTTGAGTCAATCTCTTTGCTGTCTCAGACACATTTATAGTATCAACATGATATTATGGGAATGATTGATATGCCATTACTGACACTACAGAAAGCGGTTTCATCTCGGCTGGTGACACACAGACGACAGCCTGAGTGATAACAGTGAGACTCACGTGAAATCCTCCGTTCATCGTCTCTCCGAACCAGATGTGCTTGCGTTCCTTGCTCTTGCTCGACCACCAGTTCTTGCGGGGGATGGCGGAGGGCCTGGGGTGGACGCAGGACTCTCCAGTCTCCATGTTGCAGAAGACCTTGATGGCGTCGATGGTGCAGCCCTGGTTAGGGTCGATCCAGTACTCTCCTACTCACAAACAAGAACAATAGGATTGTCCTTTAGGAGTACTGACAGTTTTTAGAATTGGCCAAATTGTATAGTAGAACAGTAACACCTGCCCTCTTTCCATACTTTACACTCCCCTGTCATTGTACACACTAGTGGAGAACATGTTTCATATCCATTTAGTCAACAATATCATTTAGACAATTCAAGTCACAGTACTTGGTTTGAGGACAGAATGTAATCACATTTCATGAAACTGTATGTGAATATCTCTTCTTCTAAATCCATACTTCACAACAACTTGGCCACCCTATTTGACCCAATTCCCTTTGCTGTCACTCACCGCTCTTCCAGTCGGGGTGGCAGAGCTTCAGGTCCCTGCAGGTGCGGGCGGGGTTCTTCTTGGAGCCCTCGGGACTGCGGATGTTCTCAATCTGGTTGTTGAGGGACTTGATGGTGGCGTCCACCTCGGCGTCGTGCTGCCGGAGGTTACCGGAGGCCTGGTCGGCCCTCATGTACCTCAGGGGGTCGGGGGACTTCTCCGGCTGTGACAGGCCGGCGAAGGCGGACATGTCAATGCCTGGTCCGGGAGGACCGGGAGGACCTGGGGGTCCGGGGTTTCCGGGTGGTCCCTGGGCAGAGAGACAAGTACAGGAGGTTAAACTGGGTAGAGGGGGGTTTATTTATGCCACAACCAAAAAGTAAATACATTTAACAGGGATTCCTCGTAACACGTGTAGACACTTGAATGGGGCGTGGGCAACAGTGTTCATGGTGTGGGGCACACATTACTCTGCTCAGAATATTTGGTTGGAGATGAAAGATGAAGGTGAGACTGAGCTATGATTGATTTCAAAAGAATATGTTAGAACTTACTGGGTCTGTGGTTGGAATGGCTGTTGTTTTACATTTATTTCTGCTAATGCTCTGTTGCATTATACGTTCTAATCCTCTATATTCCTAGTGTGAATTAATATGCTGTTCACGTAGGAGGAATATTCACAGTCAAATGAACTTGATGACATTTTGGAGTTTTGCAGTGTAAAAATGACTATTTTAAATAGCTCTTATGCAAAACCACACATTACCGGCTACTATGACGCTAACCTCCAAATGGATATTTTTAGGTTTTAATCATTTTCACATTTCCATTTCACCAAGACAGGAAGATCAATTGCTTCTGGGCACTCACAGAAGGACCGGTCTCTCCAGAGCGACCACGGGGTCCAGGGGGTCCGATGGGGCCCGGCAAACCGTTAGAACCGTCCTTTCCAGCAGGCCCAACAGGTCCGGGTGGTCCCTGCATACGCAGATAGAGAGACACGCCTTATATCAGCCTCTGAAGCACTACGAAATAAGCACTAAATACTACATGCTTGTTTTATCTATTCATTCATTTGCTGTATATCTGTTAGATATAAAATAAAGGCAAAGGTTTGTACTCACCCTTGCTCCAGAAGGACCAGAAGGTCCAGTAGCACCCTGGTCTCCAGCTTGACCCTATTAGTAGATGAAGATAATGCTGTTAATCTGTTAAATTAACTAGCTGATCACACACCCAGTTTACTACACTGCCACGTACAATCAGCTCAATTCATACGACACCTTTTTTCAGTGAGGAACATGTGTGAAAGGAGAATTTACATATTAATGGGTGTCTTACAAAGGCTGTCATAGGAAGTCTTCAAGCAACTCTATATTTTATTTTATTATTATTTGTTTGTATGTAATTGCACCTACTACTATGTTTGACATTTTGCATTTTGTATTTATGATATGTTATCTGAGAAATGTAATAAAGTCCTTAATGAAAAAACAAAAGCAATGTATTTCACACAGACTCTAATATATGTTAATATTTATTACGCACGGGAGGTCCAGGCAGTCCCTGCAGTCCGGTGAACCCTCTGTGTCCCTTCTGTCCTCGCTCTCCGGTTTCTCCCGCCTCGCCCTTGTCACCGCGGGGTCCTTGGGGTCCCTGGAAACAAAGGCACACCCTCCTTGTGACAAACCACTAATGGCACTCCTGAAGTGCCATACCAAGCACATGGACACAGCTGTGCACATTTATGTGTCCGCATTTGTGGAATCTGAATTGTATAAATCCTTTTTTACTGTGCTGCTGTCATACCTAAGTATTATTCTTGTATTATCTTATTTGATGTCATCTTATGTGTTGTTATCTTATCTTCATCAACACGCCACAGTGAGTGTTAAGTAAACCGTGCCAGATACACAGATGCATGACTGAAATGCACCACTTAAACATAACTGTGCCCTATCCACCATGACATAAAGAACAATAATGCATTGTAATTATAATGCTTCATTGTGAAATGTGTTTAGTTTAACGACACCTACAGCCATTCCTCGAGCCCCAGCAGGTCCGGCGGGCCCAGCAGGTCCTTGAGCACCCTTAAGGAACACAGAGACCAGGAGAATTAGAATAGGGTGACAGCAGATGCTGGTTGTCTAGTCTGCCTCTATCGACACACACTTAAGATCAAAATGTTTACATTTACTATAGGATAACAACAGACACTTGTAGTGCCATTATCTGCTTATCCTTTATGCATTAAGGTACCGTAGCTAATGAACCAAACACTATTGGAAACACTAAATATCAACTGTAATTGTACAGTGGAATAGAAGAGAACTTCAACACAGTCCAATATGACATATCAGTGTAATTATGTCATATGTTCTATAAGGCTTCTAGGTATTATAAGGTTTATTGGTTTCTTTGTTATTTATTTGGTCAGTACTCACAGACTCTCCTCTGTCTCCCTGTTTGCCAGTGGGGCCAACTGGACCGGGAGCACCAGGAGAGCCTGGTGCACCGGGTGCTCCAGCAGGGCCTGTGTTGCCACGGTCACCCTGGAACAGAGGGTACACCACACAAGGAAAAACCAGTTACAACCAGTAGTACTGTATTACTGTTAAAGTAAACTCATTACAGTGCAGTTGAACTTAATGTATATTATGCAGTTCAGTAAAGATGTCCCACTAATACTGTCATCCTTACGGTGCTGTAATGCACAAAACAGCTGACTGAATAATTATAAGTTATCACCTTAATTCCAGGGGAACCATCTCTACCAGGGGGTCCATCAGATCCAGCATTTCCCTATCAGATGA
>JAODUG010000020.1:1384476-1398625 GCA_027564795.1 Aphredoderus sayanus | reverse complement strand
CTCTCTCTCTCTCTCTCTCTCTCTCTCTCTCTCTCTCTCTCTCTCTCTCTCTCTCTCTCTCTCTCTCTCTCTTTGTGTGTGTATGTTATCACCCTGCCTGACTTATTTAATAATGTGTTTGGCTGAGATGTATCTGGCACAGGGACTACTCAGAGTTCACACCAAAAGCCCATGTTCATACTGTAGCTGTTCACTTCATGGCATACTCCCTCACTCCATCTCTGCGTTCTTGAATTATTCATGCAGTCAACATGCCCGGGCACTTTCATTGAAGACAACGGAACTGGATGCCTATTTCTGTGGAACTCTCATCTTTACACCTTTTGCTCCTTGGTTTAATTTTCACCTGTCACAGCGAGAACCTCCAACAAATTTTGGCAGTTGAGAGACCACTGGGTATTTAGCAGTATAATGAAATGTGTACTGTGTGAATTCTTAAGGGAAGTTTTAACTTGACAGATGTAGATTTGTGAAGTAAAAAAAAAAGAAAAAAGAATGGCCTGCTTTTGATGTTGACTTGTTAAATGCACACACAAGTAGCATGAATTACTTTCTATACCTTTAAGGGTAGGCTATATTATGGTATTAACGAGGCATATAATGTCTATACAAGCCAGCATATTTTCAAAGCTAGAAAGAACGCTACAGTAATCTTTCATTTAAATGGAATTTAGCCACCATTTAATATTTTAATTATAGATCTTTATAAACATGTACTGTAGCATAACAAAACATACCAGCTTGACTAGAAACTGTTTGATGTGATTGCTGTGGCTGGTTTTCTTTATAAACTATTGTGTGTGTTGCCCAATTTGGTCCTATATTAAGGCAGCAGAGATGGGCAGAATGATAAAACCAAGCATTTGAGTCGATTGGCCAGAAACAATTGATATGCTTGAAGATAATTGGGGGAAAAATGGGAGGGGAGGGGAGGGGGTGTGGGGGAACCCAGGTCAAATAATAAGCTTTTGATCACAGATTAAATGTGCTGATACATGTTGCAGGCCTGCAACGTGTTGGAGACTTGTATGTTTCAAGCCGAGGAGAGTAGCACAGGAAATGACAGTGTGAGCATGGGTGAGTGGGCCAACTCACCTTAATCACTGAGTTGAGTGGGTTTAAACCCCAGTCTGCCTTAAAGAGATCACAGAACATTTATTTTGTATTTTGTATTGTTTCCCTGGTCAATTTCCTGAGAATAAATGAATAAGGCAGTGACATTGCAATAATATTGTACCCATGAAACAATATTTAAGACAATTATAAACTGGAGGATTAGAGGAATTGTTGAATATGCTTCTCTTGTATCTACAGCATAAGAATTCTAGCCAAACTCAAGTTCTTATTTTCTTTGTCATCATGGACAGTCAGTAATATGAACATGCATATTGAGTACCTTATAAGTCCAGAAGGAAGTAAACCAAGATTCACATCTGTGATGTCATCCAGAAAGAAATAGCTTGGAGCTGCTCCACCAAAAATGAAAAGGGACACACTTTTTGTGGACATTGGATACTGCTCAGGATAATTTTCCATGGTTATGGCACAATTTCTGCTTCAGGAATAAATTATTAAATGCAGCTTATGCTTCCACAAGCTGCAGACACGTCCAAAGAAGCAGATTAATCTGGAGTCAGTTGTAAAATTGATGTTGATGATTTATGTTTTTTTTCACTGATATTTATTATTTAGTCACACATGTGAATTGTTTCAGAATAGATTGCTTTGTTTGCTATTCTGAAAGAATGTGTTTACTACCAGTCATCCTTTCTTCCAGGGGTTCACATATGAGATTTGTCTGGTATCTCTTCTAGCTCCATGTGTCAGTTGCTGGATATTATGTTCAGGTACACCTTTCTTTCTGTGAAGGAACATCTCATTCTGGCAGGGGTGGGTTTGGTGTTTCAGTCCAGAGGGGATGATGGGACCGTGTATTCATCTCATCCCCCTCTTCAGAATATCACATTACGGCTCTAGAGGAGCTGGATCATGGAATTAAGGGCTCTTCCATCTGGCAGAAGGGGTTTTCCATCAGTGAGAAATGGTTCTCTTGTCAACAGTGGATATGGTTGTATGCTACTTCAGTTTAAATATGTTATAAGGTTGGGGTTTCTTTGCGTCCTTGAGGATGTGCATGCAGTACAGCTTTGTGGAAACTTTGAAAGCTGACATTGACAGTGTGTTGTCTTAAACTCTATATGTTATTAAACTCGTTACGTCTTGCTGATAGAATGCAGATCAAAATAGCTGTTTCTGAATTATTGCTAATTGTGTTCTATGCAGTTGGAGGGCATATTAACATGGCTTTCTGACATACACACATGCACAGAGTTTATAAATCCTGCTTTCCTTTAAGGCAAAAAAAGAAAAAAGTAGAAATCATCTGTAGGCTACAGTATGTTGTGTGTGAGAGAGCGAGCAAGAGAGAGAGACTGTATGCATCAAATGACTATCCAGTTTTGTTGCTGTGTGTGTGTGCTTGTGGAGTGATTGCGAGGAATAAAGAGACATTGTCTGCAGCTGGTGCCCTCTGCAGCTGTGAGGAAATCAAGTGCTCCTCTTTTCAGCCTCTCTGTTTTTGTCACAACCTGCTGCTGCCTCATTAGGTCATTGTGATGCGTAGTGACTGCCCAGCGGTCAGGGATGTGGTGCACTGCCTGGCATACGCCAGGTTCACCAGAACAAATAAAGTTATTACGTGAATTGATCCTGAGTCGAAATGAGCTTAATGTGCCTAATTTGATATAGCCGTGATCATTTTATGTTACACTGATAGCAGAAGTGTTCATATAGACCATTTGTGAGACTCCACAACCCACATGCAGACAAAGGGGGGGTGCACATGCGATGACTCACCTCTAGTTTGTGGGTCAAGTTTCAAAGGTTTAAGAACCACATCCACCATAATGAGTTAGTGGCACCCATGATGGACAAGTGGGGCTTTTTGTAGGAGCCTAAGAGCTATAGTAACTGTCACTTGTTTGAATATAAGCATAGGAGTGGAGTAATGGACACATCAATCAGTTGAAGCTGAATGTGTCACACCCGTAATAAAGTAAACTGTTTATGCAAAAATCACATAAAAACATGACCTTGATTTAATCACAATTGTGTTAATGATTCTAAGTTTGTTACAAAATCCTACTTTATTTTGAAAAGGCACATTTATGTCTTTATATAAAATATGCTGTAAAATAAAATAAATAATAGAGATAAATATTTTGACCTCCTAAAAAGAGAACTAGCTCAGTGGTAATAAAAAAAAAATCCTGACTTCTTATGAAACCTTTATTAAAAAAGTAACGTGGTTATTTCATCTAAGATGTGGTTGGTCTATGTTTTATGAATACTCTAATTAGACATGTTCTGCCCACTTTGTTATCGTAGTTATTAGTGAATGGGAACATGGCGTGAGAACAGCAGCATACAGGCTGCCTGCACTCTGGAAGCTTTTTCAGCGCCCTGCGTCTTTAAAACTCTCACAACTCCTCCCTCTTCTCAATGACATACCCGCAGAGCCTCTTTTTAGACCGCGGCTGTCACCGCGTCCAGTTGAAATGACAAACCAGAGGCGCACTATCAGCGAACATTAAAAATAACAATCATGGGCTATAGCAACAACCCTTACGACACAACCTATAGGGTGAGAAATTAACGCGCGATTAGTTGGTCTTTTTCATTGTCTCCGGTGGTTAAGTTAGACTGGGTTGCCAAATGGACGTCGGCGGAATAGAATGAAACCTCCACTTACCGAGGACTGAAGGGAGTGAAGGGAAACCTCTGCAAGTCCCCTGCTCAGACGAAAGGCAATAGCGCTGGTCTGCGGGAGGGAAGTTAAAAGCCGTGATTTCCCCACACCTATTCTTTTTTTCACGTCACATTAAGAAACAACCCGAACATTTCCCTGATGAAAATTAATATTTGGAGCGGGTCTATGATCGTGACTACGATGATGTCGAGTAAGAGTGTGGAATGGCTGCAGGAGGAACTTGAATCCGGCGCGACCTCGCTCCTGCTGCTGGACTGCCGACCGCACGAGCTGTACGAGTCTTCTCACATCGAGTCGGCCATCAACCTGGCCATCCCCGGCCTGATGCTCCGCAGGTTGAAGAAGGGCAACCTGCCCATACGCTCCATCATCCCCAATAACGAGGACAAGGAGAAATTTGTCAAGCGCTGCAAAACGGATATGGTGGTTCTGTACGACGAGGCGACCTCGGAGTGGCAGGAGAGCGGGATAGGGAGCTCCGTAATCGGGCTGCTCCTACAGAAACTACGGGACGACGGCTGCAAGGCTTATTACCTGGAGGGTATGTTAAATTACATTGAGTATTGTATATAGGATAGCCTATGTCTAGCGAGATTTTGATTAATATAAAACGAAAATCGAGTAGGTATGATTTAAATAAATGCAATGTAAAATAAATATACATGGCCTATTACAATAAACAAGAGGACATTATGGCTTAGTTTGCAAAATACACTGTATTAAAAGATTGTTGAAGCAATTATAATTTCAAGTGTCACGGTGTGGCGCCACTCAACCCAAAGTAGACATCAAAACACCTTACAGATGTTTCACCTTAAAGTTGAACTGCGTTGCAATTACTGGACTATTGAAATCATTCATTTTAAGGCGTTATGGCTAAAGGGTATTAATTTGTCGCAGTGTGAAAATATAAACGATTAATTTAGCTATGCTGTACATTTACTGTCAGCTTTAAATGCTATTCATTTTTATCACAATTTAATTAAAATGGGCTTACTTATAAGTATTGGAATCATATAATTACACACATCTATAACCTATTTGCTCAAGACTACCGATTTATTTGATATTTGGGAATGTGTGAAAATAAAACATATCATGAGTATAATAGTGATATTAATCCCAATACAGCGTTTTTTTCGAATAGTTAAAGTAATTCATTGTGGAATGGGTCTCAAATAAAGGAGTTAAATAATGTATGTTTTAAATGATTGCTGCACAACGGCCCCGCCATGTTGTGCTCCTTCAGGAAAAGACGTGCATTTTTTTTCATGAATGAACATGCAGTGGAGCGAAGAGAGCGCGCTCTTTATTTTACCACGAAAGACAGGTCACCAAAAATTGCTAAAAGGTAGCAAATAATACTAATGTTACAATGTATAGTAACGTACCATATTTAATTAAAGGCGACGTCGAACGGTTTTATAACAGTAGCAAGTTCAGCTGCCATTCACAAAAAGTCCACTAAGTAGTGTTGTAGCTGCCTGGCAGAGGCTCTTGTGTTTGTAATTTCTCAATGGAACTATCTGTCAGAGACATTTGCAGCGTTTAAAATGTTATGTCCTCTGATGATTATCTATCACATAGTAATCTAATCATATCACATTTTGGGCCAGATTGTATTGTTTGTTTGTTTATAGTTCATTTCCTGTTTAACAAATAACACCATTAGTGTTTAATTACATTGAAAAGAACATGGTTATCACAACATTATATCATATCTTAAACAGATATGGCCAAATCTTTGGCAAATTCTGATATTCTATAACTGATATCCTTGAACGGCCTTTTCCTTTGTCTCCAGGAGGATACAATAAGTTCCAGTCAGAGTACCCTGAACACTGCGAAACCAACCTAGATTGTTCCTGCCCCAGCAGTTCCCCACCAGCCTCCGTCCTGGGGCTGGGGGGGCTCCGCATTAGCTCGGATTGCTCCGACGGGGAATCTGACCGCGAGCCTGGCAGCGCCACAGAGTCCGAGGGTAGCCCACTGCCCAGCAACCAGCCGGCGTTCCCAGTTCAGATCTTGCCGTACCTGTTCCTGGGCTGTGCCAAAGACTCTGCCAACCTTGATGTGTTGGGGAAGTATAACATCACGTACATCCTCAACGTCACGCCTAACTTACCCAACATGTTTGAGCACGATGGGGACTTCAAGTACAAACAGATTCCCATTTCAGACCACTGGAGCCAGAACCTGTCTCAGTTTTTCCCTGAGGCAATCTCCTTCATAGGTAAGCTGGGCTAGAGAGTGCTTAAGTATGTTAGCAGACGTGTGTTTTACTGTGCGTTTCCGTTAAAGTTGTGTATTTTCAACTTTCCCCTGATAGCATTTATTTTAACTCTTGAATGTATGTAAGAGACAGTATAATGCCATCATTATTTTGTAATCTTTTGTATAATGTTGTAAGCAAATTGCTTAGGTAAATTGAAATGTTTCAACTAAAATATTTTGTGTTATTCTTTAGGAATGGGGTTATGACTAATGCTTAAGAATTCCTAAAATTCCTACCAGTTAAACTTCTCAGGAAACGATGCAATTCCCTCTCTAATGGGTCCATGAGAACTCCAAAGTCTTTGTTTATCTTTTGGAATGTCCTCAACTTTAGAATGTTTTGTTTGGTTGTTTTTCCAGTCTAATGTCACAGTTTAGGTGGGAGGAAATATGTCACATAGAGAGAGGTCATGCCACAGTTCATGTTGCAGTTCTAAGTATTTCTCTTATATTATGGCCTTAGCCACGATGGCTTTAAAGGAGACACATATGTAGCATAGTTTTACTATGTTTATTATATACACACATATATTAGTGAATGAATAAAAAAAGACATGTTAGTTTGGATTCCTTTGCCCATGGTTACATATTTGAAATATTTCTGTCTTGAGTGAGAAGCCCTTCATTCTCGCCTATTATCTTGGCAGCTTTGCACATCACATGTAAATTTAATTTGGCATTCCCTGGGTTGCTTATGAGCCAACTGACCCCTATCCTTGAGAGACGACTAGATAAGTGAGTGGAAGGAAAGATGCACTTAACAATTCCCATAATAGCCCGTAGTAAAATTACAATGGTTGGAAGTGTTTGAAGACAGGAGGATTTGCCTGTTGTAAAATTGTTTTAGCCAGGTTTATCCATATAGACATCTGAAAGCGTTTTTGTTGTGTAGACCAAATGAGCAAATACCACGTGTATCATGTGTGCATTTCTTCCCCCTTGTTTTACCATGGCAACCAGACGAGGCCCGTTCTAAGAAGTGTGGCATCCTGGTGCACTGCCTGGCTGGAATCAGCCGCTCGGTGACGGTCACCGTGGCCTACCTGATGCAGAAGCTCAACCTGTCGCTGAACGACGCCTACGACTTCGTCAAGCGGAAGAAGTCGAACATCTCGCCCAACTTCAACTTCATGGGCCAGCTGCTGGACTTTGAGCGGACGCTCGGCCTCAGCAGCCCGTGCGACAACCGCTCCTCCTCCTCGCCACCGCCTCACGAGCAGCTCTTCTTCACCACGCCGACCAATCACAACGTGTTTCAGCTGGACACGCTGGAGTCCACATGAGCGCCGGTGAGACCGGTTTCGAGGTGGTGTTGTTGCCACGGTAACGTTGGCTATATACACCGGAGGAAAACGCAGCCGGTTTTAATGAATGATTTAGTCTCCGGTGGGTGGGGCTTCTTGGTGTGAGAGCCTTGCCCATGGAGTGGAGGGACAGAGACGGTTCTTGAGTGACAGGTTACAAGGGGTAAAGGGGAAGTGCGAAGTGGAATGCTAAAGGTTTTTCTCGGTGGTGCCCAGAGAGCTACTGATGGGTAGGTGCCGATGGCGTCCCGCGTGAAACAAGTTCCCTGACCACCTGGCCTCGGGAAGCGGCCTGTTCTCTCACAGAGGCAGGCTGAGTACATTTGACTGACTGAGTAACTCAGCAGGACGGACAGCTTCATACAAAGATAGGAACATGGAAAATCTATTCAGTGCTTGATTTTCTTTTTATTATTATTTTTTAATGTTTTTGAGATGACAAAGTCCACTCAAATGTTTTATCTCAGCTCTCAAGCTGGGCTGACTGGTGCCAAGTGGAGAGGCTGGGATTTGCCAGGAGGAAGTCACACTCTACTGAATGTAGAGTTTTTAAAACCAAGGAATTAACACAAGTATGTATGTTTGTTATGTATGTATGATATGTATGTATGTATGTTAACGTACATAGCTGAACATAGGCAGTCTTTAACCAGTGAGTATGTCTATTTACACACATAAATACAGCATATTGTATACTGTGCATATACTGTGTATGGGGGTACATATACAGTATATATACATATAGTATACTACATACAGTATGTACTGTATACTATATACAGTATATACTGTATATAATATGTGCATTCAGATCTTTCTGTCCAAAAATCAAAATAATCCAATCCAATAATGGGTATTATAAGAGATTAATGGGATGGGTGTGGTGGGGTAGAGAGAGAGAGAGAGAGAGACCACAAATGAGAATGTTGTGATAATTATTGTCTTTTTGTAGGCTCCCCCCCCCCCCCCTCCTAAGTTTGTAATGACCTAATGCAGTTTGCACAGTGGTGTAGCCATGGACATGTTGGCAGTGCTAGAGGCAGGCAGATAAAGGGACATTCAGAAAGGAGAAATGGCAAGGAGAAGTCAGTCCCAGGCTGCGACAAGCCCTAACAGCTGCACAGTCTGGTGTTGAGGGTGTAGCGCCTGTTAGGCGTAACGTTGGAGCTAGGGCTGGGGGTATAGACTAGGGGTTAGAGAATCAGAGCTAGGGCTTCAGGATAAGGCTAGGACAGACAATCAGAGTTGCGATAAGGCTAGGGTTAGTGCTTAGCTATGGGGCACTTTTAGGAATAGTTATGGCTTTAGTTAGGCTTGAGTTCCCTTTTCCAGGATTATGAAGCAAAATATGAGTCCTCACAAATAACCATGAAATGTGACTTTACAATACCCTGTGACGTAATATAAAGTTTTCTGTTTCTGTTATCAGTCTTGATATTATTGTTCTAAAGCATACGCCTATCTAACTGTCTGCAATCGGATAGGAACCCATTTTTAGCCAACTTTGCTGAGCAACAGCTGACTACATCACTCAATGCATAAGTGAGAAACATGTCAATGGAAATATGTAAACATCACACAGCCAGCTTATTAAAAACGTTGTTTTATGTTTATGTTTCAACTTGGGGCTGGGCTGGGTGGTTTTGGTAGTTATGTAGGTATGTAGGAGGTAGTGTAAGTTTAGGTCAGGTTAGGATACGACGGGATCTGTAGGGCTAGGGCAACAGTAGATGGTAGGTGTTAGCAAGAGAAGAAAACATGGGTAGCAGAGGTCGAGGAATGGCTCTGATATTGGCCTCAGTAACAGACTGCACTTACAATAGCTACTTAAATAGCTTCTTGTTCCTTAACTGCATTGGGGAATATGGAAGGGAGATCTTTCCTATTAGATATTTCCTCAAAGACCATTTCATTTAAGTTAATTCACCCTTACGCCTTGGGGATAGTAAATATATATTAAACACAAAATGATGATGATATGTTATAGAGCTAATCATAAAATGATCTTGTATTATTTTCTATATCTGAGCATGCTGAGGTACTGTATGCTCTGTAACAGTAGGGGTAACCAGTGGTTGGATGTTGCTCAGTTGGAAGATGATTAATAATGCTAGTTTTTTTTAACTACTGTAACTGCTGAATAAAGCGGTGCCCAGTATGTAGTCAGGGAGGTTTCTTAGACCCTATCCACATCGCTACAATTTGAAACGAGCATTAAAAACGATTTCTAATCTATTTTTGAACAATAGAATGCTGCACAGGTTTCAATATTTCTATCTGGCACTAAACCCCTGTCCATGTCCCCAAGGGTGCCAGTGAGCCTCCTCAATAATGTAGGAATTTTCTGAATTGCCATTTAGCCCTGGAGAAAGAGTGTAGCAAACTGGAATACACATGTTGAGATGCAATATATTGTACAATGTTCAGAGCAAAGGAACAATAAAGCACTCATTCAAATCACTAATAATGTGGACAGGGTCTAGTGGAAACACAGGTGGGCTTCACAGGTGGCAGCTGGTGAATCTGACCAGGGTTGGTTTTAGCAGGCCTTATATAATCTTTCTAACATTTTTCTAATGCTGACTGTTCAATACACTTTGTATCTCACTTTAAAAGACAACATGTAAAACCAATTTAATGTTTCATATCTGTTATTCGAATCAAAACACAGTAATAACGGGCAGCAAACTGACTTTTACTGTAACGGGTCACACGAGGTCTTTTCTTTTTTTTTGTTACTCTGCAGTATATCGAACACCTTTTTGCAGTATTTTGTAGATCCAAGACCTGCATTTGTAATTCTTTGTCTTTTGTACTATAGCTATTACTGTATATCTATCTATCTATCTATTGATCTATCTATCCATCTATCTATTGATCTATCTATCTATCTATCTATCTATATACAACTATACAAGATCCAGCTCAGTGGCTTCCGGACTGAACTAACATTTTCCCTGGGGTGTTCAAAATACAAGGTGTCCAGTCCCATTGTGGAGCCAGAGCTGTGGTTCAGCATGCCAGTTTGTTTCACAATAGATGGTTACCCAACCCGGCTTAAATAATTACAAGGTCTTTTTTTTGTCTTGTTTTGATATAATGTGCTCTATGCTATTCCTGTGGCCTTTCAATATGAATATATATCTAAACATATATATATGTTTATATGCAAAGTTCCTCCTCTATTATAGCATCAGAGATGAAAATAATATTAGCGTGCTTAAATGGACTGAAGTCACATCCCAAGAAAGTGTTGAGGACTTGATTAATAGCACCCTATATGATTGAGATATATTTCAGTACAGAGCTTTTCTATTTAAAAAGAAATTTTGATTTCAAGCTGCTTTCTTGTGTTTTTGTGTATTTGTAACAATGAAAGAGAAAACCGTAATTTTCTCTGTTTGTATATTTGCCAGATCACAGGAACGACAGTTTCTGTATCATTTCTTGTAGCTACATCTTGGTAAGAATGTGCTTGTGAGCCTGGGTATAAGAAAGGAATGAATGATGATGGGATGAGTAGAAGAAACTAGGCAGATTAGGGTGGGGGACAAAGCGAAAGTAAAAGTGAATGAAAAATGTTACCTCACTGAGGAATTTTCAGGGATTTTTTTGACAATGCATCTTGCATCGTGTTACAGCTTCACACATGTTGAATAGCTGTTTTGTATTGTGCTGTAAACCATTTTTAAAAGATGCAATCTGTCTGTGTGTGAAAACGAGGCTTGTTAACCAGGGGCAGTTCACCTGTCTGCTGAAGGAATATGATTGATCCGACATAATGTACAGTATATGGAAACAACACAAGACATGTTTATACTGCAAATAAATATTGAATTATTTTTTCTTTAAAGCATCTTGACTATTTTTGTTATTATACATGTGTATGTCTCACTTTTTAAATGTACAATTTCCATTTAAATGCACACTTTTCAAATCAAAACACTTGACATAATTCAGTATTACTTAGGGGTCACAGTAATTTGAACAAGGCAGTGTATTATATAATTCTAGATAACATCCTTTAATGCTTTGTGCTGCTAATAGTTCAGCTAATGTTTGGGTTTACACTATTTTTGTAACATATCGACTTGACTTCAAAGCATCTATGTTATGATTAAACGCTTACATGGTAAGTGATTCACAACATAACTTCCTTACTGATATGTGTGCGCACACACAGAACAGTCTTGCTGTGTCTGGTTTTCAGAAGATAATTATTTTCCATGGATTTTGAGAAAAACATCCAATATTGCTCACAATGCATCTCAGTCATTTGTTTGTTGCACACTACAGTACATGTTTGTGTGTGTATTTGCAATATTGGTTTGGGTTTATGGTTAATAAAGAACATCTTGTTGGTGATTAGGAAACACAATTAACTAGACATTACTCTCTAAATGAACACAGACAAGAGATATTGTTAAAACATAAACGGTACTGTAGAAAATTGTGACCGGCACAATCAGTGTATTTGTACATGCTAAAAGGGAATTATTTCAACACATATACTATTGTAACATTGCCTACTTTACAACTGGAATTAAGCCATAACATATTTGAAGGAAATGAAGGCTTAACTTTTTGTGTGTTTGTGTTAAGTGTTGAACACTGGTGAAGCTTTTTTTATTTTTTGTCTCACTGATACTGACAAGTGGCCTTTCATTGTGTCTGCTTTAAAATGCTACTCTGCGTTTTGTTACAAGGAGAGCTTTAGACTAATGCTACCCAACTTCTGAAGAATAGCACAATTATGTTGTTGAGGGAATTTGGTCGTACATAATTATTGGTACTGTGTGTATATTGTCCTTATGGCCATTGCGTGTGTGTGCAGTATGTGTGCACACATGTTAATCTTTCCAAACAGCCCACAGCTTCTCATTTTGTAGCTAATGACTGTACAACTGCACAGTTTAGATAGAAGTGACAGAGAGAGGATGGGAAACGGATGGAGCTCAAGGGAGATTGCATGCTAGTCAGTGCTGATGAAGAGAATACTACAGCTCATAGCGTCAAATGCAGGAATCTATTAACCACCACCATCAAAAAATATTTAAGGTGGTACATATATTGCTTAGATTTTGTATTATGGAAAATGTTCTATTCATTAGGGATTTCATGTGATATCCAGCGTTACCAGCTTGCATGCATTTGGCATTAGCCACATGCTTTTATATCTTGTCTCAAGCTAGCAAAAACAAATTCCCCCATTGATTTAAATGCATCTCACCCCAAACAATACACCTGTTTTGGTAAATCTCACAGATTATTATGCTAAAATATCCTTGAACGTTTCCAAACCAACATTTATAAAACCATTTTAAAAGTCTAGCCATTGGCTCCAAGTGCTGTTTGCAGTATCCCACAGCAGATGCTGGTACTATGATTGGATTAAATTGAAGTGTTACGGCTCAAAAGCTTGCAGCTAGTTATGATGGTGATGCTGACACCAACTGCTTCTGACTGCATCAGTATAACATTTCAGCCTGTTTCATCAAGTTGTATAGGAAAACACTAAAGAGATAAGAAATATTTTCTTTCAAATGTATTTACATTGTTTACATTTATTTCTCATACACATAACTTTTTATTGACTGGAAATAATAAGAAAAACAATATTACTACAAAATCTATATTAGGAATTGTTCATCGCTGGTCATTTATTTAGTAATTAGGCAGAAAAACCACTGTATGAGTAACTCATTTGTAGTAATATTCCTTAAAAATTCAAAATAATGCGTAAAATCTATATGGACAACATGATTGATTCCATTGCAGACTTAGTACTGCACACCACATTTACAGTAATACGCAAGGATGTGAATTATACTGTAGCTGAATATCTTAGCTGAAAACAATAAAATACAGGATGGGATATTTGACAGCGTTAGTTGCAGACTTCAAAAGGACACAATATTGTTTTTGTTTCCATTATTATTTCAGTGGAGATTGACAGGACAGTAGGCTAAACAGAATTGTCTCATTAGATTTTGGTCACCATTGCCACAGTTGGAGAAATGACATCCATATAATGGGATGGAATTCCCCTTTACTTTGTCTACAAAGGGCCATATTTGAGTCTAACCAGGTGCTGCATTCATCCTGAAACAACTCCCCCACAGCCCAGCAACCCCGCACCACTGACAGACACATAGCTCCGGAAGTCTTGTGATGGAACGATATCTGACCTCTCCTGCACACTCCTGAGAACGGCAAGCATCAACATGCTGAGAGAAGTGTTGAAAGAAGCTATCAGGGAATAAACGCCTGTGTAAATGCCTGGGGCCACTGCCTGGATATACTTTAGAAGAAAACCATTTGAGAATAATATTACATATTCATTATTTGCATGGTGCACACAAACCTGCAAAGCCATGCATGAACTAAATATTGTAATAACATCTGTACATTATTGAAATTTAACACATTAAACACCACCGAAAACATGAATATGTTCAAGATAAAACCAAATTTAAAATCTCACATATCTTCCACAGATGAGATGGACCAGACTAGAGCAGTAGAGACCCTCTGCTGCACTTAATGGAGTCTAATAATTACTGTAAAAGGCAGCCGCTGTTGCTGCAGTACTTAACCAGGCTCTGTCCTCCCACTGCAAGTGGCACTGTGCTGTGATGCACTGCACTCATTCAACTCTCTCCCAGTTATATAAAGCACCAGTGGAACGCTCGCTCCAGCAACGCACCACTTCAAGAGCATAATGACTGGAATCTGGAAGGGAGAGAAGAGGGAGGGGGGATATGGGAGAGAGAGAGAGAGAGAGAGAGAGAGAGAGAGAGAG
>JAODUG010000020.1:1374093-1384376 GCA_027564795.1 Aphredoderus sayanus | reverse complement strand
TTTTTTAATAGTCATTGCTGTGTGTATTTATTTATTAATTAAGTCTTTCTTTATGTATTTGTTTGTTCTTTTGTGCCTTTTAACCCTCCTGTTGTCCTCGGGTTTTAAACACACACCTTGTGCCAGCAGTGCACATCATGTGTCCGTGTAAGCTGTAGAATTAGGTTTAGCGCCGTCTATCTGCCACAAAGAGCTAGTGATTTGGGTGATTTTGACCCAAAGGACATCCTGAGGGTTAATCCATGGTGCAGTAACGGTTGGTCAAATAGAGAAAATAGCCAGAACACATTACGAATGTTCCTATCGGCCCAGATGCTGTGTGGGTTCAAAGTGATCACTTACCCACCTTAACTGTAAAGTGACAGGTTGTAATTTGAAGCCAGTCACAGCCACAGTCTGTCTCTCCACCCTAACCATCAACACCCATTCCTCATCAGGTGTAGTCACATTCTGAACGAGGTGGGCGAGCCCCGGGTGTTCCGCCCCCGCGACAAGGACGAGATGGTGAAGAAGGTGATTGAGCCCATGGCCTGTGACGGCCTCAGGACCATCTGCGTGGCCTACCGGGACTTTCCAGGCAACCCCGAGCCCCTGTGGGATGATGAGAACAACATCCTGGGTAACCTGGTGGCCATTTGCGTTGTTGGAATAGAGGATCCTGTCCGCCCAGAGGTATGTTAGTGCAGATGTGACATCTATTGACTTTCCTTTTTTTTGTGCTCGTTTTTTTTCTAGTGGTCGTCATGTAATGATGATAATTATGATGACTTTATTGTTATTAATGTGGGAAAGTTCTGTTCACATACAAAACATGCAGACTTATTATGGTAGTAGACACTGCTCATGCATAGCGACGATTACAAGTATGAGGGAGCAGCTACAGTAAGGTCTCCCTGGGGTCAAACTAACCCACAAAAGGCAGCCTTGTGGTTCAACCCTAGGACAGGAGGGTTAATACTGAATAATGCACTGTACAGTGCTGTACAGTAACCTGTAAATCTAAACCTTAATGAAAACATTAGACTTCTCCCATATACAGTACCCTCCAAAACAGCATTTCATCCGTGACCTGTATCACCTGTGATCTGAACGTTCTCACTCACAGGGATATTTTCATGTATCTATTATCCATCCTAAATGGCAGTCTGAGGCAGCTAAGTCTGCAATGCCTGGAGTGAAAATGTACAAAAGGATACAATTGAGCCTGGGGTATATGTAAAATTAAGGGGTGTGGGCCAAACGGAGCAGCCAAGAAGGGAGGAGAAAGGTGTAGGAGTACAGCAGGCAAAGCTGACCTCACTTGACAGCATGTCACACATATATAGGAAGACAGGAAACTGGATGATGCATAATTCATCGTCCTCTTTTTATCTGAGTCCATTTCTCTTCCTCACCCTCTCTCAGTGTCTCTAAAGTCTTCAGCTTTCCTTTTATTTGTGCTCCCTCTCTCTGAGACTCTGTGTAGCTTTCTCTTTTTCACTCCCTTTTTACACTTTGCTCTCGCTCTCTGTCTATATCTGTCTCTCTGTCTCTGCAGCCTACAGCATTGGGTGAACAAATAAAAAAGGAAATGTATTTGGAAATATATATAGTATAGTAGACATGCAGACAAAAATACAGAAAGCAAGAGGTAATGCCTACACAAGAGAGAGAGAAAAAGGGAACAAGCTAATGATAAACCAAACAAAGGAGTATTGAAATATACCACATTTAGCGTGCTTTCATTCTCCCCTGCTGTAGCAGTCACTTGACATTTCATATTTTCAGTAACACACAAATGCACACAGTGCAACCAAGACTCATTACGTTCGCCGGCATCTCTCTACACTTGTTAGCGAAGCAATAAATACTATTGGCTAATATTGGAAATGACATGAAATGGGAGGGCTTTCCTTCTGCTGAAAGGTCATGCAGAATGGTAAACATGTTTGTTTGTTTATTAGCCTCTAAATTCATCACCCAGAATTAGTTGTTCTTTTAGCAGCCGGCAGCTCTGCAGGGCTGCCCGAGGGACATAAACTAGAGACTGAACTTGAGAGAGAGAGAGAGAGAGAGAGAGAGAGAAAGAGAGAGAGAGAGAGAGAGAGAGGGAGAGGGAGAGAGAGAGAGGTCCACAAACAGGATCACTGCTACAGGAATTAGTCTCCATAACATTGACTATCAGTGTGTGTCAATATTGGATTATCCCAACAATCCAATGTCATAATTCCAAATAATGATATTCCACTATTTGGAAAATTGATATTCTGAAATGTTTTCTACAGTATATCTATTTGAACCTCCACATATTTTGAATGGAGTGGACAAACGATGTGCATGTAAACATTTGCACAGCACCACATGACAAGTGCATGGGGACAGGGACTTCAGAAGGACAGGGTTTAGGAAGCGTAATCAGATCTATGCTCAATACATTAAATAGCCTGACCTGCTAGCCTCTGTCAGGCCAAACTGTATTTTTAATAAGGTGCCTCTGCTCCTCTTCACTCCTCTGATAAGCCAGCCTTGACCGACAGATACAGACCAACAGATAGAACAACAGGAAGGCAAAGAACATACTGTACAATACACACATACAGCTTTGCACCATAAATGTAGTATGTGTCTCAATGTGTCTTTGAGGCTACATACTGTAGACAGATCTACTTTTGGAGAGTTGTGTTTAAACTCTTGCATAATTCAAATAGGTGGGTGCGGTTGTGATTCACAGGGATCCAGGCTAACACAGTTGGACACAAAATGAAATGTTAAATGTTAAACACAATAAAGCTAGAGATTAAACCACCGTTGCAAACCCATCGCATGTTTATACAGATATCCAGATATCAGCTTTATTAATACACAATGCCTGTGATAAAAAGCTTTGGAGATTTAACATATTCAGCTTGATTAAGGAACTTTTGTTTAGCGAGTACTGAGCCCAAAATAATGAACATAGAATCATGAAATGCACTGTAGAAATAGGTTTCCATTCTAAGCCCATTAAAAATGTGTCCCCCGCCCTCTATAACCACATAGATGTAAACCTCACCCTCACTCCCTCAATGACTTTGTTAACTCTGTGGTTGGGCAGCGTATTGTACAGCACTTAACCAGTGCAATGCACATGCTTAAGCGTGTGAACCTTTTTGTCTTTAAATGTACAGAAGGAAGACGTGTTGTGTCATTCTTGTGTGGTGCATTTTTGAAGTGTTTGAGGGGACGTTCTTAGGTGAATGCACATTTAATGTGTATGTGTGTGTGTGGGTGTGTGTGTGTGGTGAGCAGAATTGGCCCACACACTGACCTTCGACAACAAGGAGAAAGACTCCTGAATGAATGTTACTGTGTACATTGTGTGACTGTGCCATGGATAATTGTATCTCTCTGCCAGATAATGGGATAGATAGCTCAGTATTAGTGCAAACAGTTCAGATAAGATGTTATTAAAAAAAGATTAAGGACACAAAAATATAGTTGGAAAACAATGTAATTAAAATGTGCAAGGGCGGATGGCGTCATGGCAATTACCTACATCAATTAGGTTTTGTATTCACCTTGTTTTGTTTTCACCTTGGACTTGGATGGATTGGTGATCCATGACAGTTGCAATCTCATAACTCATCAGCTACTGTACATCATATGACGCGATGACACCTCTGGGGGCAAGGTCCAATATTATTGGGACATCCAGTACCACTACCTTATGTTGCCACCTATAAATTCTGTATTATGCAGAAATCTGTTTAGATTATGACAGTGGTGGAAACTGGGGATCCTTTGACAGATTATTTGGAGATCTACATTTAATATCTACAGTAAAAGCATGTCCGCGGATGGTGTGTTAGCTTTCCATAAACCAGCATAGACACACCATGGTCTGTCTCCCCCTGCAGGTACCTGATGCCATCAAGAAGTGCCAGCGTGCGGGCATCACAGTCCGAATGGTGACAGGAGACAACATTAACACAGCCAGGGCCATCGCTATAAAGTGTGGCATCATCCACCCCGGAGAGGACTTCCTCTGCATCGATGGCAAAGAGTTCAACAGGAGAATCCGCAATGAGAAAGGAGAGGTAAAAGAGTGGTAGAGAGAGAGAGAGAGAGAGAGAGAGAGAGAGAGAGAGAGCAGAAGGTTCATAATGAAACGTGTCAATTCAGGTGGAACAGGAGCGTATTGATAAGGTCTGGCCTAAGCTCAGGGTGCTGGCCAGGTCCTCCCCGACTGACAAACACACTCTTGTCAAAGGTAAGCCATTTGATCTGCCTATCACCCTATTATACTGTAGTGCTCTTTGCTTTCATGTTACACAAAACCAAAAGACATAGCCTATCATGTAATTGTCACATGATCAAACGAGAATCAAGTTTGAGTCGACTAATTTTATATTGTGTGTGTTTATGGCAGGCATCATTGACAGCACCCTGGTAGACCAGAGGCAGGTTGTCGCTGTGACAGGTGATGGAACCAATGACGGGCCGGCTCTAAAGAAGGCTGATGTGGGCTTTGCCATGGTAAGTAACCTGTGTTTCTCTCTTTCAAAGTACCAATTACAGTTTGGTCATTAAGGAGTACTTACAGGGAGTACAATTACATTACAATGGGTAGTGGTTAGGTATGTGGCTCAAGGGTCCCTATACGCATGCAGGCGGGATCGAACCCAGGGTTTTGGCATGCTCTAACATCCTGAGCACGTGATTCATTACTTCATTACTTCTAAGCTTCTTGGACTCTCTGCCTGCACCTGTGTTAGATCAGGAGCTCCTCCTAGTGGCTTGCCATGGAGACACATCTGTGAGTGTGCAGTAGTATTTTTGCCCTCAGTGGTTCAGCAGGTTAGAAACAGAGATGGGATGAGAGAGAGAGAGCCTGTGAGTGATTGTGTGGTGTATCACAGTACACCAACTCTATGTCTAACATGCTAATGGGCTATCTAACTGACGTACACAGAAACCGCCACAAGGTGTGCATGCACCAGGCACAACGCACCAGGCACAGGGTACTGATACTTTTTAACCACTCAAACAATTACAGTAATTTGTAACCCTCCAACGCACTACGGTGTTATGCCAGCAGATGGCGCCACCTGATTGTGTCTGATTGTGTAGTTCTCTTTAGTGTCAGTGCTGTGTGTATTACTTTATTTATTTATTTCTTTCTTAATGTATTTGTTTGATTTTTCGTGCCTTTTAACCCTCCTGTTCTCCTCTGGTTTTAAGCAACTACTTTGTTGTGCCAGCTGTGCACATATGGCTTTATAAGCTGTAGAATTAGTATTGGCATCTTCTATCTGGCGCAAAGAGCTAGTGTGTTGGGTCAGTTTGACCCGGAGATTAGAGATAAAAGTGCCTTGAATAATTTTCCCAGTCAATATCTCACGTTGTCTGCTTTTGATGCCATACAACAGAAAATACAATTACAGAATTTCGGCGATTTACTGTAACTGTGACACGCTTCTTTCCTCCAGGGCATCGCTGGCACTGATGTGGCCAAGGAGGCATCAGACATCATCCTGACAGACGATAACTTTAGCAGCATTGTCAAAGCAGTGATGTGGGGGAGGAACGTCTACGACAGCATCTCCAAGTTCCTCCAGTTCCAGCTCACTGTCAACATTGTGGCTGTTATAGTCGCCTTCACCGGAGCTTGCATCACACAGGTCAGGAGAGGGAGGGAGATTACAGAGTAGAAGTACACACTTTCTGTAAAGAGTGCTGTATAAGGTGGCTGACGTTAGATACGGGGATCCTGATGGCATATGTGTTCCTCCAGGACTCTCCTCTGAAGGCTGTGCAGATGCTGTGGGTCAACCTGATAATGGACACGTTTGCCTCCCTGGCTCTGGCTACGGAACCTCCTACTGAGTCCTTGCTGAAGAGAAAACCATACGGTCGAGACAAGCCTCTCATCTCCAGCACCATGATGAAGAACATCTTAGGCCACGGAGTCTATCAGCTCGTCATCATCTTCACTCTGCTCTTTGTTGGTACGTGTGGATATTTTTTGTTATTTGTTGTTCATACTTCATAGAAAGGGTTCATAGTTAGTAAGATATTTACTGTTCTGTTTCTTTGTAATCTACCCATCATGTCTTTGTACCATTCTGCCAACTGTCTGCTGTAACACATGAATTAGGAATGTTAGAACCATATACAGTATGGAGAATCAGCTTGTTTGACATCTCCTGCTAATGCCACCCTGTAGGGGAGAAGATCTTCAACATTGACAGTGGCCGGAACGCCCCGCTCCACGCACCCCCGTCCGAGCACTACACCATCATCTTCAACTCCTTCGTCTTGATGCAGCTCTTCAATGAGATCAACGCCCGTAAAATCCACGGAGAGAGGAACGTCTTCGATGGCATCTTCAGGAACCCAATCTTTTGCTCCATCGTATTTGGAACTTTTGCCATTCAGGTGAGATAATAATGAACTAGCTTATTTACTTGTAAGCAATCCCCGCCACATTGCCAGCATGGTGATTGACTTATGTTCACTTTGTATAGGTTATTATTGTGCAGTTTGGAGGAAAGCCGTTCAGCTGTCAACCCCTGGATGCGGAAAAGTGGATGTGGTGTGTGTTTTTAGGCATAGGAGAGCTGCTCTGGGGACAGGTAATTCATATCCATCCATCTACCCATTTACAGTATCCAATCATCAATGTCATTGTTTCTCAGGTTGTCAAGTATTATTCTTAATGTCTTGTCTGTGTCCCTCTGTGTCCCTCTCTTGCTTTATTTGTTTCTTTCTTTTCCACTGACATGCTAAGAAGTTGAAAGGCAAATGCAGTCTTTATAGTATAATGTTGAACATGAGTTCAACTAACTATGATTTGACCAGCTGTGGCCTTTGTTCATGCATCAGGTGATAGCCACCATACCCAATAGCAGGCTGCGCTTCCTGCGAGGGGCAGGTCAGCTCAGCCACAAAGACGAGCTGCCAGAGGAGGACGTGAATGAAGACAACGAGGAGATCGACCATGCGGAGAGGGAGCTGAGGAGGGGGCAGATCCTCTGGTTCAGAGGACTCAACCGCATCCAGACTCAGGTGGGAACCAGAGACTCGGGAGGGGAGAGAGTGGACTAGCGACATGGTTCGCTGTAGAGCAGGGGTTCTCAAACTGTGTGTCCTGGCCCACCAAAGGGTCGCAATATTCTTTTATCAGGGTCATGAGATGATTTAGAATTTTATTTTATAATCTTTGTTTAATTGTTTTAATTTTATTTAACTGTATTTACTTTTTGTTGTTGCTATTGCTTGATTATACCTATATGCATTTTTTAGTCTAGATGTTTAAATTGTATATTCTTAGGATTCTACTTCTTTTTGGGGGCCACAAATCAAACAATATGAGGACCAGCAACAGCATCAGATGAACAGGATGTTTTCAGTTAATAATTAAAGTTTTGATGCTCACACGCCCATTCTTAGACATACAAGAAGAACAAGAACTCCTTAAATCATTCATTATGAATGGAAACAGGAGTTTAGGGGCAGCCTTTTAAGTAGCCACAACTGGTGTTGAAGTTGGCTGGTCAGTTAAAGCTGTGATCACCTACCTGGTGTATTGATACTGATGGTGTTGAGCTTTCCATCATTGTGGCACATATTTCTTTATGCCCTATGCCTGTGTTTCTGTCAAGAAATTGATTTCCATTTCCAAATACTCCTGCATCATGTGCAAATATGTTGGGATAGTCACTACACCCCAGACAATGCTATGGAATGAGACCTTAGGTCTGATGTAAAGGTGTGTCCATTAAAGCCCCTAACAGTCTTGAAGTTATTTTACCTCAAGGTGACCAGGTACACGAAGACGCACATCCTGCACGTGGAAGTGATGTGAACATCTGTGCGGACCTGTGGACCATCCATTGCACCTCTACATGCAATATACTGTATCTTTGCATTTTGTTGTGAAATGCACCCACCATTAGCTACGGCTTGGAGTGCACTCTCCCGAACTCTCCAGACCAGTGTCACTGTGATATAGAGAGCCTCGCCTGTATAACCCTGAGATTACTGGGGTTTTGGTGTCTAATGACTTCATCTCACCAATGCGTCACCGTTGGTTCAGGGTGAAGCTATCCCATGTCAAAGTACAACACAGCACCACACAGAGAAATATAGTCCCTGGTGCAACAACAGTAGATTGTATTACATTTGAGTCTAATGCTGGCTGGGCAAGACTGGTTCCTGTGAGACAGTAGTTTTGAGACACACTTCTCTTAATTGTAAAATAGCACAGATGTTTCAAATGGCTGGATCGGTGTAAGACAAATCCTTTTCTTGTGTCATCCCGGTACATACTGTAAACTAACGGTATACTAAGTGAGATTGACACTCGCAAGAGAATTTGAGAATTATAATAATTCCCCTACCACCTCCAACATAACCTAAGACAATAAAGTAATAAGATTGAATCGGATAAACAACACACCCAAACAGTACCATATTTAAGTAACATTTTTAACATGGGAGAAGCTACACCCTGGGCTAAAACCGTTCTTTCCTCATGAGACAGAGAAACCTGTGTGTCCTTTGAGTCTGTGTCTGTGTGAGCAGCCATGTGTCCTGTTCTCTCCCACTCTCCTCCCACAGATCGAGGTGGTCAACACCTTCAAGAGTGGCACCTCCTTTCAGGGGGCGGGGGCTCTGAGACGCCAGTCATCCACCACAAGCCAGAACCAGGATGTAACCAATGTTTCTAGTCCTAGTCACATGTCCTTGTCCAATGCCCTTTCCTCTCCTACAAGCACTACTGCTACTACTGCTGCTTCCACTACTGGCCGTGAGTCAGACCTGTCTGTCTGTCTGTCTAGCTCTCTATCTGTCTGCCTGTCTGTCTGTCTGTCTGTCTGTTTCTCTGCCCTCTCCTCTTCTGGGATGCCATCTTGTCATATGACAGCTTAGTTGTGTAGTAGTATAAAGTACAATTATGTTTTAATACAAAGACATTTACGAAGATTTCAACTTGTTTTATATACAGTAGTAGATGTATTTCAGCCACTTTATGCTGGTCAACTATTGGATTTTCCACTGAGTGGGAGCAAGAGTGTCCTGGCTTAGATATCACCAGGTTAGAAATGGATGTGTTTGGTGGGTTTTTTAGGGTTACAAAATAAACACTTTAAAGTGATTTACTTGAGTATGGGAAATATATTTTAAGGTTAATTCTTTTTTGTTATTGTGTTATTTCCTTTAGTTTAAGTAAAGAGATGGTTATCTTAACCAAGGGATAGGGCTCAAAATGTCAGTCCATTGGACAATGGAAAAAAAATAATTAGACCCTTAGATGTAGTGATTTGGGATATAATACACTGCTGTTCCTCACTGAAGTGATAGTGGTGTAATCCTAATAAAAATGTAATGCGGTCATTTTTAACCATTACAATGGCTTTCGTTATACAGTAGCGTAAGAAAATGTACACATTATATTTAGAAACTTATGCAGGCAGTTTGCCCACACATACAAATTAAGTATACTGTCCAACATATGGATACACAAATGTGTTTTGCCAAATACACACACATACAGATACAGATACAGAACTAATACTACATATAAACATAAATCATCAATTTTATCCCCACACACTGTCTCATCAGCCTTAAAGCCATGGCATCTCTGAAGACATTTTCTTCCTTCTTATTGTCTTTTTGCTGTTCATACTGTATTTCAAAATCATTTGGCTTGGATGTACTGTCCTCTCATTGGTCAATGTGTTTGTTTTCCCAGAGTGCTAGAAGCGCGGGACAAAGGGTGATACCCACGGCGTGACATTTCAGGTTGTGAGTTTGTCTCCCTCTTTTCACCCCATCCCTCCATCCCGTCTCATCGTGTTTATGTCTTGAGATTGACGTGGACTAATTTTAGCCAACTCATCAAAGGACTGGGTAAACATTCAAGTATAGGGCTCATCCCTTATGTCACAGTGTATTATTTGTTTGTTTTCCTTTACTTGTATAACTTGTGGGTTATATATTACAATGTATCAAGCAGACCGCAATACATCCTCTTTCTTTCTTTCTTTCTTTCATTCTTTCCAATATTTACGGGCAAAAACATTACTCCATTGTAAAAAGTATACACGCATCATTGTTTTCACAATATATATCCACTTTAACAATGTAGTATTGTGATATGTCAACATGCTTCACCTCCACTCCCCTCCCTTCCCCTCCTATAATCCCACTACAGTAAACAAGCCCTGCAGGTGAACATGTAGTTGTGTTATCATTTAGGCACATGCATTATGGTCCCATGCAAACTACAGTATCACCCAAGCCTTTATACAGGTTAC
>JAODUG010000020.1:1349771-1365452 GCA_027564795.1 Aphredoderus sayanus | reverse complement strand
CTCTCTCTTTCTCTCTCTCTCTCTCTCTCTCTCTCTCTCTCTCTCTCTCTCTCTCTCTCTCTCTCTCTCTCTCTCTCGCTCTCGTTCTCACACAAACAAAACACATGATTTCTCCACATATTCATAAATACACACAATAATTCAAACTGAAATTTTAAAGTGCAGATTGTTATAAAGTGATTTAAAACACTGCAAGTTGCTTTGTACATCCTTGTTGTTAAGGCAGTAGATGAAATTGTTTGCTGAATTGTTATAAGTTAGTTGATATGTGTGCACATTTATACTGTTACGGACATTTTCTGGTGAAGCGCAAGCTAATTTGCAAGTATTAAAAAGGTAGTTGTGATTGTGTCTAATATTGTGTAATTGAAAGACAAGAGTGAAAAATGCACACATGCCTATAGGCTACATCCACACCCTCATTAGCCCTCATTGTACAAGTAGCCTTAGTACTGGCCAGATAATACACTGCTTTACCAAATATCCATAAAGACAATGGAAATGGAATCCTGCGCAAACTGATATTTCCCACAGGTAAGCATGAAACGCTGTCAGGCACAACTTTAATAAATTCCAAATACCGTTTGATCCAGTTTGATCCAAAACGTTTGATCCAAAGCGGAACACGTTTGCTAATGCTTAATATGTGATTATGCTGGACTATATGTAACACTGTCACCATTACCATCATGTTTGTCTCTGGTCTTACGTCAGCTGTGCTGTGGTTTGAAAGCATTCTTGTCCCTTACTGTGTGCCTGAGTAGGTATACTGACAAGAGGCCAGCTGCCTGCCTCCCTGCCGGTGCCTGTACAGTCTATTACTGCCACCTCCTTCTGCAATTACAAGCTCCAGTGCACACAGAACCGCCATCAGGTGGGGCCAGGGAAACGAGCAAGCCGCTACGGGCACTCGCCAAAGTTCTGCTCCCAGTTTTCCCCCATTGTGGCAGAGCAGCCCGACAGGAGAGGCTTGGCACATCCGAGGTGCCGCAGCCCGCGGGGCCAATCAGCCAGCTGGGATTAAAAATGCTAAATTTCGTTTAGTATCATTAGAAGGTTAACGCACCCCTCATTGGTTCACCATCTGGGCCCTTGCATAGTACTGTATCAGCAACATACAGCCCAGAGGACTGAGGATAGGGGGGGAGGGAGGGAGGGAGAGAGAGAGAGAGAGGGAGATAGCGAGAGAGAGAGAGAGAGAGAGGGGGGGGGGTGGGATACACTCCTCCTTTGATATCTTCCTTCCACATTATTAACCATTAACCATGTTATGTATTTCCAGCTACAGGCTGGCCTTCACTCACACACAAGCATGTTATGACATAACAGATCCTGTGAGCTGACACAACAACTCTAGAGAGAATATGACAGACAATGCTGTCATGGCACCAAGACGTCAGCTGTCCCCAATACCTGCTGTCATGTGTACGTTCACGCGTGATGAATGAGGTTATAGGCACATCATCTGCATTCTGCCTGCCTGCTACCCCCACCCACCCCACCACCTCCCCACACACCACCCCAGTCTTTTCCTGGTCAAATAGCTTTAAGAAAAGAAGTGTCAGTACCTATTCAACCGACAACAATCAGGACCTCAATCTAAATCGAATTAATTCAGCAAGCACATTTGCATATACAAGGAATTGACTTTGGTGAGGTTGACGACACAGACAGACAGACAGACAGACAGGCAGGCTGACAGATCGGCAGGAATGCTGTCAGACATGCAGTAACCTAAACTTGCACAATAGCTATACTGTGTGCACAATGGAGTGGATACCTGTGGCACTTGGTTGGGAGGTTAAAACCCTAGAATCCCTGTCAAAGTTTGCCTTTAATTAATGTGTGAAGTGTCAATGAATCCCTCATTCTGTCCCCATTTTTAATATGATCCTGATTAATTTTGGATATATTCTTGCTCTTAGACAAGGGTCTAATCTCCCAATAAGACCCTAATAATTAATCTCAATGTGCAAAATCTGCTTTAAGACTGCTCATCTGTCCCACAAGGGCATTTCATTTTAGCAGCAGACTAAGACGATTATAAAAAATAAAAAAATGTCTAATTTTAACTGGGAACCTCTTATCATGTTTTTCCAGCAGCAGAGCAGCAAGTCACAACCACCTTCATATCTGCAACTTTGGACTGGTAGCATTTAATACAGAATTATTTTCATATTCACATGTGCTTTGCAAGTCCCACTGTACCAAATATGTACAGTATGACTTGTTCACAAACTGTAAAACAAGGTCCATACAAAAACATTTCATATAGAGGCCTATTATGACACATGCCTATATTTCCCAAATAAGAATGACAGGGTAGCCTGCCCTACAGCCTAGAATGGTTATAATGTACTCTATACCCATATATAAAGTTATTTTTGTACTAATCATAATATATTCTGTGCTCACCGGGTAATACTGTAGGTGAGTTAGAGAGATGACTCTCAGCGAAATCCCATCATAATTTGGTTATTATACATTACGCATTGACTTTGCATGCCCACTTGAATGAAAGAGAGAGAGAGAGAGAGAGAGAGAGAGAGAGAGAGAGAGAGAGAGAGAGAGAGAGAGAGTAAACTTGCTGTTGTAAAAAAAAAATCGGTAAGGATATAAAACCTTCAGACAAGTGGATGCTCCTCTCTCAAACCCGCTGCGATCTCAGTGGTGGAAATGTTGGAGTTGGGGAGGGTCGACTTTGAGCTGACATTGATGCTATGTAGATGAGAGCGAGGATCCTGCGCTCCATGTTACTTCCCTGCTCGCGCAACTTAAACGGTGGCAAGCGCGAAGCAAAGCAACTCCTTTTCCCGTCGTCTTTCCCCTCCTGTCTTTCAGCACCACTCTTTTTGGACAGCACCACACGCTCAAAGAATCATTCGTCAACCACTGCCCACTCAGGATAATAGTTCTGTTCGCAAACGCGTCGAAGGCTTTTACTTTCGTCGTAACCATTGAAACAGAAAGGATTTAACTTTGTTATAAACATAGACGTCCAGATTTTGCCATCGCAGAAGATTGTTCAAGATATTTGTAAGTACACTTATTCTAGTGTCCCAGGTCTACTGTTTTCGTATTTAACATAACCATTGCCCAAAGAACAGTTTGGTACAGTAGGTGCGTTGTAAGCGCACGGGTTTGCGCCTGTATCCTAATTCATTACAAACTGAAAATATTGCTTGTTCTGTCAATTTGTTAAGCTTTTTCGAACAAAACGTTTCAAATGTAAATCGTGTTTCAAAATGCAGCGCGTCTTTTCTTTCGTAGGCGCCAGGTTTCTTTGAAGGCAAATTATGTATTTATTTCATATACTGTAGCCTAGCCTATTGTTTTGGATGGATGTGTCTTATTCTTCTATTGCAAATTCATACAAACAGCCATAATTTGGCTACGCACAAAAGGTAACTGGGAAAAGGGACCTCTCGACGTTAGGCTATATTTGAAACAAAAGGCGAAAGTATGGATTTTTCAGTTGAATAAAATATATTATTCTATTATATTACATAAACATTTGACAATGTAGACTAGAATAACTCAATAATCAGGATTTTGTTAAATTTGCGGCGACATCGTAGGCCTATAGCATATCAACTACAATAACTATGAACTTTAAATTGTATGTTTTTACTGATAGCACATTTGTAGGTATATCAGTAAAAACCTTCAATTAAAGGTTAATTTATTTTTAATTAGCCTATTTATTTCTCCCAGCTATTATACGCTATTATACGTTGTGGCGCTTTTGCATCCTAAACGTATGCTTGTCTGTTGTTACCCGTAGAAAGTGAGATAATAAATGTAGCAATTAAAATTATAAAATTCGAATAATGTGTTTGTTTACGGAGAATGTTGTAAAATAAAAATTATTATGACATAGTCGAAAAAGAAATATAGCCAAATAAGCTTAAATATTTAAATTGCATTTAACTGAGCAATATCATATTTTTCATATGAATTAAAATACTTTATTTTTTCAGGGTCGCTGTATTTCTCATCAGGTGTTCCAGTTTCTCCATCCTTTCATTCTACATAATTGGGGCGCGTGTCCACGGAAACCAAACATCTGTCTGCGTGGACTAGTGCTGAATCCTTCGTTCATTGGTCAGGATTAACAAACATCTGCAGATACCATGGCAACCAATGGAACAAAAGCCTCAGATGGACATGTCTTAACTGAGGCTGTGAACGACGCACCAACTACTAACGACAAACCCAAAACCTTGGTCGTGAAAGTGCAGAAGACGAAAAAGGAACTTCCCGAGAGAGAAAATTGGGCTGGGAAATTTGACTTTCTCCTGTCATGTGTTGGATATGCAATTGGACTGGGAAACGTCTGGAGATTTCCGTATTTATGTGGCAAAAACGGAGGAGGTAATCAAAAAGAAATCTGGGCATTTAACACCAAAATAGAGGTTAAATATCTTGACCTTCCAACGTGCCAGTTCAACCCAGGCGATCACTTATAAAAAATGTCAAGTGTCTTTCTACCCGTCGCTGTGCGTAATTGCGTAGCCAACAACAAGGCCACTGATTGTTACAAACAAAATATTTATTTCCCCAAATCTGTCTGGATTATTTTCAATGTTTATTTTGCTGGTCTATATTTTCTTACGCGTCTATAACTTGTCACTTGTTTTATTCAGGGGCCTTCTTGATTCCCTACTTTTTGACCCTCATATTTGCTGGTATGCCCCTGTTCCTTCTCGAGACTTCTCTTGGTCAATACACGTCAATCGGAGGGCTCGGGGTGTGGAAACTGGCTCCCATGTTCAAAGGTAAATGCGAAGAATATGTCGAGTATGGACTTTTTTATGAACGATAATAAACACAGGCTCTTTACCTTGTATTTGCAAGGTATTTACTTTGCAGCCCACAAATAAATTTACCGTACATGTTTATGCCATTTAAATTTTAAATAATAATAGATGGGCCTACATAGGAATTAGAATGTAGCCTATTTATTAGTTTTTCTGATGATCCATCCGCCACTAAATTGTTTCATGTTTTTCTCTATTACAGTATATGCTGCTAGATGTAGCATAGCATCTGTTTATGTCAAGTCTGAAAATGTTTATGCGACCCCCCCTAACACCCCCTTTTCTGCTGTTCTAGGCGTTGGGCTGGCTGCTGCGGTCCTGTCCTTCTGGCTTAACATCTATTACATTGTAATCATTGCCTGGGCTATTTACTATCTCTACAGCTCCTTCACTACTGTGAGTATCAGACATCAGGACGAAGTGAATAACAGATACTATTTTACAGTATATTGTCATTACAAGGGCAGAAAAAGCATGGCAGTAATACACTCTGTATTTTTAAAGATTTCTATATTATATGTGAAATATTCCAACCAATATGATGGATTTGCCATTAGATTAACCTATGTGGCAGCTTCTTTATGGCCAGAGCTCCTACAGCACTGTAAACACACAAGCCATGAGTGTGACATTTATTGCTTTCTTTCCCACATAATTAGAGCTGAGCACAATGTATTGATGAATGCAGTTGCGGATGAGGCATTCAGTCCGGGATAAGCGTGAAATCCAAGCGTTTCAAACGTGTATCTTAGACTTGGCTGGGTGACAACTGAGAAAAGGCCCTGGCAGCAGGCGAATGGTCCATGTAAAGAGAGCTCCCTGTATTTCTATTTATTTATTTATTTTCCCATTCCTTTTTCCCATGCAGGATTTGCCATGGCAGTCTTGTGGCAATCCCTGGAACACGGACAGCTGCTACACCAACTACAGCATCAAAGACACCACAAACCTCACCAGCGCTGTGGTGGAGTTCTGGGAGTAAGCAGACAAGAAATCTGTTAAGCGGCAGAACATCTTGGCATTGCGCAATCGTGAACACATAATTATAGCCCTGCTGAGATGACAGCATCCCTTTAATGGGGTGAAAATGAAGCTCATTCAGTTTAACCTTCTTTTTACCTCTTTTGGCTGTATAATTCAAGCCACTTAAAGTCACACTCCTGTGCCGAAGAAGCACAGCTCTGCCCCAGATGTTCTGTAGGGGGAGGGCAGATATTGCTATGAGCTTATGAGTATTGTTAGAATAGTCAGCCCTTGGTGAATATTTAAATGCACATTTCTCTCAAACTCTGGCCAAAATAACTCACTTTCATAAAAGTAACTGTAAAATGTTAGTAACTGATGTGTATTCACGGGGGGAAGGTTGCAAAATATGAAGCATCCATAATCCCATGAGCCACTGGGGGGTCCTGATGCACAATGACTCCATTGTGTGTGTGTGTGTGTGTGTGCGGCGTCGGGAGGCGACGTAATGCCTGTGCACTGCTCCCCTGCAGGCGTAACATGCACCAGCTGACTGACGGCTTGGAGAAGCCAGGCGAGGTCAGGCTCCCTCTGGCCATAACGCTAGCCATTGCATGGGTCCTGGTCTACTTCTGCATCTGGAAGGGGGTCAGCTGGACGGGCAAAGTAAGAGCACTGAAAAACTCTTAACATCATCTTATATCAGCATCAACGGGATGTTGTCAATAAGTCTCTGGAATTGTGCAAGAGGAGCATATTTCTAATATTAATATGCGTATATTATTACAAATAAACAAATTAGAACATTAGAATGAAGTGAATGAATGAATGAATGCTCTCAGTTTGGTATTGAAAACCTGGCCTATAGTACGCATGCCTGGCTAAATGGCACTTGTTTACAAACCAGTGTTCTCATCAAGCTGCTTACACCATTCAGCCTTACTTACAGAATGTAAACTGTACGATTGTCAGCTGCTGTGACGTAGTCATGAAACCTTAACAAATAACTTAAATTATTTTTTTCATCTTTTTTGGGGAGCACATTTTTTTAAGATATGAAGAGCTTTCATTGTAAAACGTGAAGTTAGTTGGCTTGCTTTTATTAAAGTAATCAGTTTCCAGTGTGAGGTTCAAAAGTTCAATTCTGCTTGAAGTCAAGTGAATTTTCCAGCATTACAGTGTCGGGCCATGTAAAATGAGTACAGCAGAGGTAGAACGCTAACTGGAGATGAACACAAGCAATCTGGGGTCAGCATTCTAGGTCACTGTACTGTGCCCTGGGCCTCGTGAGACATAACACTATTTGTAGGGTAGGTAATTAACGTACAGCTCTTCAGCAAACGGTTCATCCATTTGTCTGTCATTCCTGCAGAATTCAAACAGATTTTTTCTCTCCATGTTCTCCGTAATAATAAAGATGCAGACACACTTTATACTGTATGTGCTCTCCATTCACTTGTGTTTTCATCATGCTTCGTGTCCTTCAGGTGGTGTACTTCTCAGCCACGTACCCCTATTTTATGCTCTTCATCCTGTTTTGCCGTGGTATCACTCTGCCTGGCGCTATCGATGGAATACTCTTCTACATCACTCCAGACTTTAACAAGCTGAAGGAGTCAGAGGTATGATCTGGTCTGTTCCACTGTGCACTTAATTGCTAATGGTGGACTGAGCTATTTTAAGGGTTTGAGTTTTTGATTGGTATGCTAATTGGTACATACTGCATTGGATGTCTTTCATTTGAGGTTGAATTAAGAGTTTTAATTGGCATATTTGTGACATTGCTTATGTCAGTTCCTTGGTGGTCTCAAGGATGGAAAAGCTCAAGGTATCAAGATGATTTTATTGTCATTCCAGAACATGAAGGAATGAAATGAAGTGCTCAGGTTTCAATGATAATATAATCAATAAAAACCTATAAAATCAATCAATAAAATCAATCAATGAGAACCCAATCAATAAACATCAAGACAGATAACTCAATACATATATAAATATGAGTATACTGTATGTTGAGAGAAGTGTAAGGATAGAGGTAAGACTGTGAATAGTTATAATTCATTCAAGATGGACTCAATCCATCCAGCTAAAACTCACAGAACCCAAACACCCCAGAAGTTGACCAATTGTCACGTGTGGCTATAGCATTATTGTAAAATAAACACATTCAAAAACATAATATATGATATACTGGATGCTATGAAGCTATATATACAGTCTTTTTATGGCTTACAGACAAATGGCAGATTTGGTACAGCTGTCTTTTGAAACAGACTTGACAATACAATATTGAGAATAACTGTAAATCAATCTGCTAATTGATACTATCCTGTAAATGCAAAATGATTGCAACCATTGGTGCTTTTTTCAAGTGTGTGTGTGTGTGTGTGCGTGTGTGCGTGCACAAAGAGAGAGAGAGAGGGATAGAGGCATCTCTGCCACCCACCGTAGTGAATGTTGACCTTATTGGCCAACCTTTTATGTTTTAGGAACTAATTATAAAAGATTGTAGCCAGGCATCCTATATTTAAAGCTTTAATTTGTTTTACATCTTGAGAGCCATTGCTTTTTTCGGTACCAAGTTAGTCTGACGATGGTCTGATGGTCATTTAGCTTTAATATGTGAATGCCCTTCATACAACTCTCTGGAACAGGGCTGAATAAATAGTGCAATATGTGGCATTGGGACAATACAGTTATTCAGTGGCCAATTAATGGGAATTGACTGTTCTCTTAAGCAGTTCTACAGTATTGCACATAAACTAGAGACCTACAGTAGCATGGATACTATATAAAGAGTTTGGTATAAAATGTAATAGAGAAGTGAATGTTCCAAACCTTTGGTCTGTTTTTCTTATACAACTTAATTTGTATTCAAATAATTGTAACTTATTACACAATAATAATAGTAATGCAAGTTGTTACACTGCAAATAATGGTGTAAGTTAATCATGTGTACATTTTATTTAATGTGATTAAATTGCTTTACAAATAATCAATGATTTGTTAAATGCACAAGAACACTGAGTTTTCACGATATTTTCTTGTACATGCATGTACAGACATTAAACTCCCATCAAAGATCAAAGCATAAAAACAAAATACCACAAGATAAATTGTGCACTTCATATTATTATGCACATATCTTTACTGATAGTAAAAACGGACGGTTTATTTATTCATGTGTCAGGTATGGCTGGATGCTGCCACTCAGATCTTTTTCTCCTATGGCCTGGGATTGGGCTCTTTGATCGCTCTGGGCAGCTACAACCCGTTCCATAACAATGTCTACAGGTATGCTATGTGACACTATGTACATTATGATATGTTAATATGTTTAGAAAATGCTCTGCAATGAAATGTATGTGCAACTTATTGTAAGCTTATTAAATAATAGGTTCACAGAAATTAGGCTTGAATGATTAAGATGTTCTACATTTGAGATGGGACCTCCAGGAGCTTATCCGTGGCACCAGGCATCATACAGTACTGCATTAGTCATTCTGTTTTGGACCTATTGGTTGTCATTGTCAATTCCATTGTTGTGGCACTGCCCTCCCTGTATAAAATCCCTGTGACTGCCTTTGTCACACAATGGAGTAAACACTTTCAGTACCAAACACCCCTTGTCTTTATCTTTGACACCTATTACCGGTCAAAATAAATTGTTTGGGCGTTTCTGCAACAGAGCACAAAATGGCTTCCCTCCCCATCCCTTCTTCCTCCTAATCCCCACTACCTCTCTCCAAAATGTGGGAGATATTGATAAGGAACTGATGCTGGCAACAATGGCTGCCTTGTGCTTTGTCTCACCCCTACAGAGACTCTATCATTGTCTGCTGCATCAACTCCTTCACCAGCATGTTCGCAGGCTTTGTCATCTTTTCCATTGTGGGTTTCATGTCCAATGTGACAAAGAGACCCATTGCCGATGTGGCAGCCTCAGGTAATTGCAATCAATATTGAATTTCAATAGTGACAAAAGATACAAAGAGGATATTGTTGCTGGCGGGCAGAAAAACTCTTAATATGTAGCACTTAATTGCTTCTGGAAAAACTGAAAATGCCTAGAGTACTTTGTGATTTTCCTTGACGCTCAGCATGCAAACAGTGTTGGATTTATATTTACACATAATAACAGTTACAGTTAATACTAACATATATTTTAATTATCCAGAAATGAGATTGCAGTTTTGGATTTTATTTTTTATTTTCTTAATTCCACTCAGCCCAATGTTTGTTTCCTGTTCAGGCCCGGGCCTGGCATTTCTAGCCTATCCTGAAGCAGTCACCCAGCTGCCTGTCTCTCCCCTCTGGGCCATCCTCTTTTTCTCCATGCTGCTTATGTTGGGAATTGACAGTCAGGTAAACCTTCAAACTGAAAACAGACAAGCAGCAGTAACAAGGCTTCCTGGGCTCATGTGATTTCTTTAGAATGAAAATATTGATGTAATTGGAATGCTTGTTAATATTTTATGTCACATTAATTTAAATTGTTTATCCTTGCTCATTAGAAATTAAACACGATCACTGGACATTCTCACATTGCTGTATGTTGGTATAGTAACAAACTAACAATATTGTAGTGGAAATGCTAATGTTTCCCATCAAAGATCCAAACAGGCAAACAGTAGCATTCTACGTTGAGCATTATGAAACGTAGCAGAAAGACTTTGTTATTGCAAATACAGTATAATTGCAATGCCTTTATATGACTCGAACATGGTGCTACACTGTAACAGTTCTGCACTGTGGAGGGCTTCATCACCGCACTGGTCGATGAATTTCCTCAGGCCCTCAGGGCCCGGCGTGAGATCTTCATCGCCATCGTCTGCCTCATCTCCTACGTGATTGGGCTGTCCAACATCACACAGGTAAATAATAATACATAGTAATCACTATGTGCAATCTTAAGTTAAATGTAATACAAATATGTAGAATTACTGTATTAGCATGTAATCATGTTCAACATATTGACACGTGCAAGCATTACATACTGTACTGTTTAGATATATAGTCTGTACCATTGTCAATATTTCTACAGTAGAGGAACAACTACCAGTATATACAATACAGGTCAAGATCCTTCTTTGTGTGTGTGTATGTGTGTGTGTTCCTGTGCGTGTGCGTGTGAGTAATACACACATGACAAAGATCAAGGTCATGCTGGCGCTTGACACTAGAGCCTGTCTGTCAAACTAGCTTCACATCTTGCCCTGACCACTGCTTTATGTAGTTTTTCTCAAGGTACAGTACAATACACAGAGTCCACACATTCTTATTCAGCTATATGAGCAGTTATGCTTGATGTGTGCTGACCTATAGTGAGTGCTGGACAATTTCTGTAACACTGTTTCCAAAGGAAGGCCTACATTGCCATTCTTGCCAATGACAGGCCACCAGCCTTTACCAGGCAATATTACTGGTGCTCTCAACCTCAATGTTATTCCACTTGACAGGGTTTGTACTGTACGACTAATGCTCATTGCCTCTCCTCTGCTCTGTCGTCTCTTTGTCCCCTCTCTTTCCTTTTATACCTTATCCTCTTCTCTTCTGTTCTGACCCTCTCCTCTCCTATCTTCTCCTCTTAAAGGGTGGCCTGTATGTGTTTAAGCTATTTGACTACTACTCTGCCAGTGGAATGTGTCTTCTTTTTCTGGTATTCTTTGAGTGCGTCTCCATTTCGTGGTTTTACGGTGAGCCAAAAAAAAGACAATTTAATTATGTATTTTTTGGGGTTAGTTTTCATACAGTATATTTTGGAACTAGCACTTAAAGTTGTCCCTACATTTGAAGCCTCGTCACATTCACATTACACATTAGCATACATTCCTCAGGCACCAGAAGATTTTAAATGTGTCAGCCTACATAAATTTCCTGTATATTTATGCTTGGCTTGTTTGTTTTAGGGGTGAATAAATTCTATGAAAACATTGAGGAAATGATTGGTTATAAGCCCTGTCTGTGGTGGAAGGCCTGCTGGGTTGTCTTCACTCCTCTCATTGTGGCTGTAAGTATTATCAGTTTGGAACAGGCAGGATTTAACCAGACGTCTTCCCTCAATCTCTCGCTGCAAAAATCCCTCCTGGCAAACAACGACATTGAGCTTTAAAAGTATTTTTTTATCCGTGATTAAGAGTTCTAATCTCTAAGTGGCAAACTGTCCAGAATTCTCCTGACATTTAAGCTTGCGAGATGTGTTAAATTGGTTACTGAAAACAGAGAGTCCAATAGATAACAAAGCAAATGGGAATTGTTTGGACAGAATCAAGGTGAAAATCTTTCTTCTGTCCCTCTCATTTTCCAGGGTGTGTTCCTGTTCAGTGCAGTGCAGATGGTTCCCCTCACCATGGGCGACTATGTTTTCCCTGCCTGGGGGCAGGGGGTGGGCTGGAGCATGGCCCTCTCATCCATGGTCCTGATACCAGGATACATGGGCTACATGTTCCTTACACTCAAGGGAACATACAAAGAGGTACTTCTCATCATCCTAAGAACTAGAAGCACTTTGTTGAAATATCAACTGTTTATCTGTGTCTAAAGTCAAAGGCAACTACTGTGCCAGCACTTTACATTCTCATCTTTGCTATCGCTGGGATATGAGCATTTTATTTGCTGACACTATGCTGCCACATTTATTTCGCTATATCTGTGTTTGAAACCAGCACAACCTTACATTATCATATTTGTAATCGCTGGGATTTGAACATTTTATTGGCTGACACTGTACTGTAGCTTGAGTTTAGGTACAATTTAGCAACAATAAAGCCTTTTTATGCAGATTGCTTAAAGGCTCAGCTAACGAAACTAAATTGTTATTCCTATATTGTGCTCAATGCATTTATAATAATTTTTTACATTGGGGGGACAAATTTAGCGGGGGGTCTGGGGGTCCCTGAAAATTCACATGCACATGTTCCAAATATCGAGGGGGACGTATCCCCTGCTTCCCCCCAGAAATCGACGTTTATAGGAACATACTGTGTTTGCAATGTTCACAATAAATAGTGCATTAGTAATGTAGTATTGATGCTGTTAATCAATAGTACATCATGACTTTTACATTGAGGGCAGCAGTCAACCGCAAGGGATAAAATGAAAACCTCCAATCTATACAGTCCTTGTCAATGCATAATGTAGACCCATAGCAGAAGAATATAAAGCCACTGAATAAATGGTTGTTAATTGCAAGGCTGTCAGAGGCGATATGCAGGTGTCAGATACTCCAGGACCAGCTGATGGCTGATTGTCTAATTGTAGCAATCAGCTAGCTGATTAGTGCTCTGCACACAGGCAGAAGCTTGCCTTCACAATCACTCCTCATGGACGTCTGCTGCATCAAAGTGCTAGGGTCCTAACCTAGGCAGATTTTAACTCACCGAATGTTGACAAAGTCCAATGTGCCTCCTTCATCCGGAAGTTTGATTTATCATAGCTCTGTCACTGTATTTGTTTGTTACCCAAATCATTCTTTATATTCCTTAGTGTGATCTTATTTTGTGATAAACGCAAGTGGAATTTTCTTCCACTGGTATCCTGCCCCGCAAACACGGTTACCTTTATACTGTGCAGTACCATACACCATGTCTACAACTTTACTTGATGTATCCAAATTAATGATTTTCTAATTATATTTTTCCATATTTTATTGTTTATGCATTTATGGTCGTCTGCGTTTCATCAGGGCCTGTACTGTATATCATACAGTAGGTAGTAAAGATTGGCCAACTGCATTAATACACCCACAGGCAAATAGATTGTCACATTCAAGGATCTTTATGAGCTCAGTTTAGGGAATACGTGACCATGAATGCTATAATTGCTAGCCAATTTGATTTAGTTTCAACAAAAGATGTCACCACAATGATTTACTGTCTGTAGGGGTTTAGCATTAAAAAGATGTGTGATGGTGCGTACAACTAGCTACACATCTAAGAGGTTAACCAAGTTATCTTAAACAGCTGTTCGTTCTTTGGATTCCCTTCAAATTTTCCTTTCCTCAATTTCACCGTGTCTGTCAGCTGTTCATTATCATTGGTTTAATTACATCTTCCTGTGGTTTGCCTCCCCAGCGTCTGAGGATAATGATTAAACCGGTGGTTCTGGTGAAGGCCCAGGAAAATGGCCCAGAACAGCAGACAGACAACCAGAACCAGAGCCCAGCCAATGAGGAGGCCTACATCTAAAACCTTCTGTCTCGTGTCTGTCTGGGACCAGCACTGTTCACACAGAATAAAACGTAATCCAGGTTGGGAACGACCATCAGACTTCCATGTCTGCTTTTATTCACCTACCTCTTGGGAACATGTGAGACCACCCTGATTACACTATCATTATTTTAATGTTTTTTGTTGGTTTGTTTGTATGATATGGAGTACAAAAACATGAGGGCAGACAAACTACCCAGCGATGTTGTTGTGATAGTTTACAATTCATTATGCAAAAACATATTAGTCCTAGAAATGTGAACCTAGGAAATCACTGTATTTTGAATTTTTAATTTAAATTTGGAGGCCCGGTGTGATTCAAGTCTTGTGCTAACATAAAATTATTTACAAGTAATTTATCTATTAAACTATTATTGTACAAAGAACTACATAGTTTAAATTCCGTTTGCTTGTATATGAAATAAATACATACAATTTAATGCAATGTAGTAGGTGAATAAATGCAATATGAAGATACTGTAGCAAGGTGAAAACTGAATATTGAGGAATGTGCAATGGGCAAGGCCAAATGTATATGTGTAAAATATTACTTAGCCTGACTGTTAGACCCTCCCAGTATTCTGCAGTTAGCCATGTTTGCCACCCAGTTATTGGGCTACATATGAAAAGCACAAGGCCAGTATGGATTTCATGCTATCCAACTTTTTGACATGATTGAATATCTACAAAAACAAAAATAGCGTACATTATATAGTATAAATAACAAGACTGTTAAAATTGTTTCTTTGTTTTTTAAAGAACAATAACTTTGTATGTTGTCAGAATTTTTTTTAGGATCATTTTCAGATGTTTTCTATCTACTGTATCTATAAGAGTGAGAAGGACCAAAATCATAAACATAATACAGTATGTTCAAAAACCGATGAAGACATCAGTGAACGAAATTATTTTGAAGCTTCTCCCCACACCAATCACTTAGTTAAAAGACGTGTTATGTGTACAGTATATTATGCTTCTTAGGCTACAGCATTTGAGAAAGACAAGGCTGCAATTGTTGATACAAAATGTAAAATGAAGGATATATATGAGGGACTGATTTTAGATACCACTATCCCCACAAAATACTGTTTACTTACATTTTGTAACCCACTCCTCAGGAATAAAGGTAGAAGTGACCAAATTATCCTAAAGACTACCACAATACACTGAGAACAGAAAAGCTACATACTATTTAACAAATTTCAATCAGTTTTACTAAAGATGATAATAAACTAAGTACGTAACAACTTTAAAAGACAACATGTTAAACACTACACATAATAAACTGATGAAACGTGTTACTTAAATTGTTTTAGCTATTTTCTAGCACATTCCTTTTAGTGTGTAAAAACTGTGAAAGGCCTTCGGTCAGTCTGTTTAGAAGAAGCCATAGCTCGTTTCTGTCCTATTGCATGTGCAGGTTTCTACTATAATGTGTTAGGGAAACATTGGTGACATGGTGAAACCAGAGGATAGGAAGGATTATGTTTACATGCATAATATTTAGATATTGTGAGTATGTATGCATGCATGGTCACTCTCTGAAGTTCAGTTAGCGTTCTTGGTTAGCAATAGGAGATGGTAATCAGATGCTAAAAGGCCAGCTGGCAATATTCCTTTTCATTTAGTAAAGGAAAACCTATTATTACATATCAATTTGTTTGGCAATATAAAAAAGATCCATATATATA
>JAODUG010000020.1:1332438-1349671 GCA_027564795.1 Aphredoderus sayanus | reverse complement strand
TCTCTCTCTCTCTCTCTCTGTCTCTCTCTCTCTCTCTCTCTCTCTCTCTCTCTCTCTCTCTCTCTCTCTCTCTGTGTCTCTCTCTCTCTCTGTGTCTCTCACGTTTTGAAGAAATCAAAAACACCTCTTCCTTCCGTGCCATAGGATGCTCCCTCAGAAGCTCCACCCCACACATTGGAAACACATTGCGAAGGCTAGGATATTGTTTTTGGTTCTGCACCACTTTGTTTGTGTTCCTATTTACAGAGCCAGGGCTGTGTTGAAGCTGCAAGGAGATCTTTGGTGAACTAGCTTACATTAGCTCACTATACCTTTTAATGTATGGATGTATGCTGTAGGCTTTTCCCATTACCAGCAGCAGCTGTGCTGCCATTAAGGTTTGTTACTGGCTGTCAACTTGTTAAGCGTTTGTGTGTTGTGACGTCTGTCCTGGTGGACTTGACCTGCATCCGCGGCTTTGTAGAGGACACCACCCTTCCTCTTCCTTCCTAACCCCCCAATACTGTATGCACACGCACACACACACTCTGTGATCTACTGCAGTACTCACGGTGTTCCCCTTGGAGAGTTGGACTGGAACAAGGTGGAGGTTAGGGAGAACAGAGAGGGGCTCGGGAGAGCGGAGGAGAACACAGTGATCACTGTCAATACAGAGGGGAGGGCTGACATTGTAGCCTAAAGGCAAATCTATCTGTCCCTAGGGGGGCCCATGATGGCAGTATACTGTATCTAGCTTCTTTTCTAGAGCCAATAACCCACCTCCTCGTACTTGTTTAGAGCTGTGTAAACGTGTGTGCCTGCCTGTGGTTTGTTTGTTACCGTAAGAGGACAGACATGTTTCTTAATGTCAATCCTAGTTTATCCTTTTATTTACTTGTTCATGACTCTTAAAACTCCCAGGATTAATCATTGATTACTTATCCTGCAAACTTTACAGTAGAATAATACTGTATATCACAGTGGAAAATGAGACATTTCTTGCTGCTCTTCCAATGTCAGACTTGTTTTACATTCCACTAGTTTGAAGTTTAAGAAACACACAGACCCAAATGAATTGAATCCAGTGTAAAATGATCGGTGTTCCCTCCACTGCCCTGCAAGTGTATCGCTGGTGTTGTACTGCCATTTCACAGCTGAGTAGTCCTCTACATTGTACACAACTGAAACCTCAGAAACTCTACACCTAAACTCTATTATTTATTTACATCAGGTTAACCTGTCATGAACTCATAGTGCTTTGTGTGTGCATGACTGTGTTTGTACAGTACTGTTATGGCGTCCATCACTTGCAGACATTTTAACATGACCATACACTGCCAATCAAAAGATTGTTATTCTATATTCAAATTTTGGCCGGTTTATGCCATAGACCAGTGCCTGTAGCAGACAGGATTAGTGTAACCATTATCTATAATATTTCTAATAAGATAAAAAGGCTCAAATATGCACACATATAATTCACATACACTATATATGCCTCTTCCATTCTTGTATTATTTATAGTTTTTACAGTGACGTTATTTATAGTTTTTACAATGACCAGTCAAAACCTGTATTGTATTGAAACAGTGTGTCAGTGTTTCAATACAATACAGGTTTTGGCTGGCGGTGTACATCACATGATCATATACTCGCAAGCCGCTTTCTCATGTTGCGTGTGTAGGTGGTGTGTCTGTGTTTGTGGACACATGCTTAGACAGGGTTTCAAAACTGTTGTTTTTGAAATCCTGTAACCCTGAAACACACCTGCCATTGTTGTTGTCATTGTTTAGGTAATTTCCAGCTCGCTGCCTTCGCTGGGTGTCGTGTGTTTTTCCATGATGAGTGTGGTTAGCTGGGGGAGTGGAGTGAAGGACAGGAAAGAGGGAAATGAGGAGGGGGGAGAAAGGTTTAAGAAATAGGAAGCAAATTAGATGATTTGAAGAGAGGCAAGCCAAGTAGAGCACAGTAGGAGAAGACTTGTTTGTTCTGCATGTGCAAGTCAAGCTTGATTGTGAGCAGATACACACTGTACACAATAAACACAGAATAACATCACCATATAATAATCATCGTATTCTAATGGACGTGCCAATCTAAGCTCACCATAAAAAGTAAGTAAACTTCTTTTAAACCTTCGAATTTGCTCTTTGACCATGTACCTCTGCATCTATTCTGGATGCAAAATAGAGGTATTTTCTCAAAGTCAAGTCAAAAAGATACATCCTTGCTCTGTTTTACAGTATACAGTAGGAGGAGCCTCAGTCAAGAAAACATAAATTCCACTTTCCAGTGGATTTTCACATTTACCCACCACAAGGTCTTGCAGCATGCAGTAAAGTCACTGTGCAGCATCCAACCATTATTAACCACGCCACACTGTGTGGTCCAGTAATTGTACATCAGATGGAGCCAGTCTCTATGATGAAAGCTTGACTTGCGCGTTGTGCTTTGGTGTTAGTTCTGATATGTAAAGCAGATGTGTGTTTAATAGCATAGCCCATCAATGTTAGTGCAGTGCAGTATACTGTAACTAAATGGGTAAGGGCTGTTGTTAACACTAGCAAGGGGACGCTTTGGAAGTTGGATTCCCACTGGGGCCACCCATATCAAGAATCCCTTCCCATTGCGTTTCTCTCCATTTAGGTGATGTTTAATTGACCCCCCCCCAAATGTTCTACAAACATCTCCGTGCCACATAGCAAATATAATTCTTTCACTTCAGCCTTTCAATATGTATTAATGGTGCATTAAATAGTAACATAAAATAGGATTTATTCAATCCAAGTATAGTACATTTTATTTGCAAGGGGTGAGGATATGCAAGTCTGTTTTTTATTTATTTTCTATTTGTAAAATAATGATCAGTAGAGAGAATTGTCTGAGAATTGTCTGGCCATGGGGTTCCAACTCCAATCTGCCTTATCTGATAACATCCCAGCCCTGTTTCAACAGCCTGCCCGGACTATTATTCTTTCCTATCACCCTGAGCCCAGCCTATTACTCACACACGTACAGCCACATAAACATCCATGGGCAGACACAAATGAGCACAAGCCAATTACATGGAGCTTAAGATTGGCCTGGACAAGATATACAACATCCACTTTCATCCTGGAGTGGTTTGATAAGATAGTTGAGATAACATGGGTTATATATCAAGACCACATTGCCGTTGGAGATTCAACACAGTCTTGTTTGTGTATGGCTTTAACTTTCTTTCTTTGGACTTTATTTGTATCTTTGTGTCGTGATTTATAACAACATAATTTCCTACCAGAAATACAGTTGTGGATGAACATTTCAGGCCAGTAGTTTGAGCCAATTCCCCCCAAAAGCAATTGGTTTTCCAGTATATTCAGTATAAATAGATTAGTTATTAGTATACTTGGCTGTACTGTTTACTGGATTGATAGGTGGAAAGAATAGAGAAACAGAGATAGAAAATAGACCTTGGCATTATAGAGTTTTCACCAGCACTGGAAGAAGTAGTAGTACAGTTATTGGCACTTTGGCTGGAGCTGTCCATGTTATGTAAGATCTGTTACCCCCTACTGTTAGCCTCATTTCTTTCCATCTTTCTCTGTCATTTTGCACAAAGGATCACTCATATGCACACGTGCGCGCGCAGACACACACACACACTTGTGCACACACACATACACTCGATTACTGACCATCAGAAAGGCATGGCGCCTGTCCAGAGAGGGGCTCCGGTGTCGCTGTAGTTCAAAGCACTCTTTTCTTGCTGTCCTTTTGAAGCTCTCCATCCTGCAGCAATGGAACATAATAGCTGAATGTCAGGCTTTGATATGAATTTGTCCCTGATTCTCCACTCTACCAAGGAGTAGCCGCTGTATTGGAGAGGTCTGAAAACTAGTGAAGGAAAAACTGTTTATTTAGAAATAAAATGTACAGCAATGATAATAAAGCTTTACCTTTAAAGTCATTTACTATAATGCTTAGTAGGAAAGATACATTTTACAGCAATTTAGAATTTTTGTGGGTATATATTACAAATTATTCTACATTCCCTATTTTCTAGTCTGGACTCAATAGAGGGCCCCTTGGAACTAGAATGCTGCCAGACCAGGTCCCACATATGGCATAAACACTGTAATATTGTTCTCTTTAGTTATTGGTTACACCTTCTCTAAAGAATAATTGACATTTTAAAGAAGCACAAAATAATACCCAAAAGGTACAGTACAGTATGTACACACCTGCACTGCAAAGCACAGCCTAGGCCCTAGGCGTACTGTGCACTGTGAACAACATGCAACAATGTAGCTCCTGAGTCATGTCATTGTTCTGGTTGCATGGAAGAGTTTTTACTGGGTCATCTTTGCTTTGGAATTCACTATTTTGGCTCTTGAAAAGCATTACGTGCATAGGAATGCAACACGTAGCTGTTAGAACTGTGTGTGTGAGTGCACAAGTTCCATGTGCATGGAACATTCCAGACTGGTAGACGTTTGTGAATTGCGTCTTAGAGAAAGATGAATGTGAGAAATCTGCTGGCAGGAGAATGACACTGTTGTTTACTGACACAGTACTGCAGTATATGTGCATGTGTTTGTGTGTGTGGGTGCTTGTGTCCTGTAATCTTGTTAATTCTTATAAGAAATACTTATATTTAATCACACAACCTGTATGTTCAAACATTAAGCATTATTAGCTATTGTGTAAAATCCATATTGCCCATATAACATAACCATAACATAACAAATTCCTGGGTTTGATCCTTAACGTCCCTAGCAGGATTGAGCCTGCTCTTTACTACTAATAAAGTGTCTGTGTGAAATGACCTACTTTATTTTAGTAATCAATAGAAATAAAAGGACGTTCCACTTTATTAGCACTTTATTTCAATCTTGTTTTTGTTTATTTTTCCATTTCTCAGATCTGGGATATGAGTGATGATGACAGTATTTGATGATTGATGATTGGACATGCTCCGTAAGGGACTACAGGACGCTGAGTGTGGACACCAGCCTGTCTCCAGGAATCATCCCAGGGCCACAGCACTTGGAGGGGGGCATTGGACCAGGGAGGTTGCTTCCAAGAGCTTAAAGTCGAACTGAAACTTACAATTGTCTCAACTTCCATGTAAAATTATCAAAATCAAAATTATATTTAGGTTATTGTGTCACTTTTTTTGTATAGGAGGTCAAATATTATTTTGAAAATAGCATCTGCTGTAGGAGGAGTCAAGCTTCTGATTGGGCGTTCCTGTGACGCCCCTGGAGAATGGTGCCTTATTGTTTGACAGCTGCTAGCTGGGCAACATGTCATTAGAATGGCAGAAGTTAGAGCTGTTTCACGATATTACATACTTCAGTTTTATTATGCAACAAGCTAGCTAGCCAAGCTAACTTGCTACTGTAGCAGACCTGTGTAGGACTGGTGCAGCAGTGTGATCTAATGTATGGGTGCTGTTTTTAGCACCCTTACAGTAGTAATGTTTAGCCAATATTATCAGTACTGACTACATAGATACATACCTTCTACCCACTAGATTTTGACCATTCAGGCCAAACACAAAGCAATTGTATAATGCTTTTTAATTTCAGTTCGACTTAAAATGTATGGAAGCAGAAAGAAATTGCAGGGCATAGGCTTGAAGTATTGTACTAGGGCTAACTGAGCAGGGATGCATAATGTGTTTATTTTTAATGTGATGTGAACAAGTTTACTTTAACGCACGTTAAATGAAAAGCAAATAGTGTTCAGTGTAAAGTATAGCAAGAGCGGTAACCCTCACTACATGATTTTACAAGCGCCCACAATAGAACACTGCTTCATATTCACTCTAACCAGTCTCTAACCAGTCCGACAGATTTCCTGTCAACACAAATTATCGACACAAGAAGTAACTAATGATTCACACACAGTTCACACAGACAGGGATTTTTCAACTGAGGTTAAGATTTATGGGCGTAAACAAAACTGTTTCTGGCTCTGAATTCTGCACAAGAGCTTACCCAAAGAAACCAAGATAAAACAGAATGACAATTCAGGATAATTAGATTAGAGAACTCATGCAAAATAAATTCACATTTCACGTGTTAGTGAGAGCATATCCTCACTAACACACTACTTGTCAAACACCCAACAGAAGTCCTGAGTCCAGACATAAAAGTATTCCACTTAATCTAAGGGTGCATTTCTTTTTGTCTTCAAATGAACAACTATAGTTGACACCTTCTTACTTATGGTAAACAAAACTGGTATCTCTGCCTACAGTTAATATTTCACACTATATTATGTATTGTATCACTTAATAAATAATTTTTGCAATACCAATCAATAAAATGTACTTGTGCTTTGTTGTCAAGTCTCTGTGATAACAGGCCTATGTTAACCTGCTGTTAAATCTTCCAACCATGTAACGTGGAGAACAAAAAGCTGTGGCTGTTTCATTGTACCTGAAGATGATTTCCTGCACAACAGAACATAAAACAGTTAAAGGCGATGCCGTCTGAACTGGCTTGTAATGTATACTTATACTGCTATATGTTTGTGGAAAACTATGTGTCACGCATGTCAATGTGTATTGTATAATGAATGTTTAATTTTTCTCTTCATCCCTGCCTTAAGTTGATGTTACTATATATGTAAATGTTTACTGGTATATACTGTATACATGGATATTCAACTGAAAAAAAATTAAAACATGTTCCTCAAAGAAAAGCTCAGATTTATTTTTGTTTGTACTTTTCCAAGTCTTAAGCAGTAACTAAGAGTTAGTTACAGTATTTTAGCCACTTTAGCATACATGCAGAAACATCACACACACGCAGTGGTTTAAGAGCACTTTATTGTTCATGAAGGCTACTTGACATACAAAAAAGGTGGCCTGCCAAAACCTTTTTAGTAGGAAACACAGCGCCACAGATTGACCATTGTTTTTGATATCATTTTACAGCTTTGAGAACTACAACCAAAGTTAATTCTGCTAGTCAAAAATGAGAAACAAAAATATACATGTTATCCTCTACTGATCTGTGCGAGAGGGAGATCCCTTGTCGGTCTTCCAAGAGTGATTCATGTTTGTTGTTTGGGGGTGAGATTAGCCATTTTATACCAGCCTGCAAGCTATCTGGTTTCTGATTGTGTAGCTCATTTAAACTGTTTATAGGTGGCAGGCTAACAACACTAGCCAACATCCTGTAGTTCTAGAACCGCTCAAAAAGAAATACATGGAAATCATTTAGCAGGTCCCAGGAAGGCTGACAATGTAATTGTTCAGAAGTCAGTGTTGAACAGACATTGATTGTCTGCACAGAACAGTGACAACTGCAGAGGTGCCCAGTGGCTTAACGCAGTTTCATATTTTACTGTGTTCCTGCACTTTTAACCTTGTTCTAACATGACAAACAAAAAAGATCAACTTTTTCACAAATGAAAATGCATGATTACAATACAAGGACAGGGAAAAGACAATTACACAACAATTAAATAGCTACATATCATTAACAAATTAATTGTTCCTCAAAAAATACCTAACATTTTTTTCTCTGTACATTCGTTACGCACAGCGTAATGATGGTCTTATAGTTACCTATTATAAAAAGTGTGTTTTTTTATTTATTAGGAAAACGTGTGCTGAAGCAGATCGCCTTCTACCTACAGGATGGTAGTGAAATGATAATGATAGACTAATAAAGGCCTTTTCCTTAGTTTCCAAGCATGTTACTTAATCACTCTAATCTGAACCAAGGTCTGGGAAATAAGGAAGCCATACTTATGACTTATTATAGTATTTACTTTCAGGGGTGGCTAAAACGTCTCTTGTCACAGGTCTCAGTTGTAGAAGCGCGGCTCCTATGAGGGTCTGCCACCCTTCAACTGAAAGATCCGCTCACTAAATCTGCAATGGAACAATTACAAAGAACAAACTAGCAAACTATAGTTGAAGTATATATTTGTTGTATTGATCTCTCTCAATGGCAGCTAATTCAGGTACTTGGAACTAATCTATTATTTGTCTGGCAGTCTAATTTTGTTTTGGCAGTCTGATTTACGAGCCCCTTTAGGTACTGGTTATGCCATCTCCGTAACATCTTATTAGATGGGGGAAGATGTAATGTGTGGACAGTCTGTGTCAAAGCTTAGCCTATTCAGATAAATAGCACAGCTGCTTATACCACACTTCTCATTAATAAAGAAACAGCATTTCCAGGATTACTAACAGCATGACAGCTGCAGTGCTAATAAGTATGAAATGAATGTGTGAAACTCAATGGTTCAATGCTGAAGTAGACATGTTCATTCGACCTGTGGCTAGAAACACTACACAATTTTGTTTTCAAAATCAGTCACAGTTCCTGTCCCAGTTCTAAATGTCATTTTTCCAATTTTAAATGTATTATGTATGTCTCAATGACAAATAGACAAAAAATGTCTTCATTTATGCAGCCAGCAAGAACATCTGCCAGATGTCTGTTGACTAAAGATTAAGTATAAAGTTGACTATAGGAATGTATGCCACCTCCATGTAGGCTCTAAAGCTGTAGTAGACTATCTTATCTACAGTTAAAGCACAATGTTCAGAGAAAACAATATGCAAAACCAGTCTGGACACCAAGTCAGAACACAAGTCAGTTGCTGGAGGTCGTTAGCCTTTAGAAATAATAGAATTTACATGTAGCCACTTTCACATAAGATTTAGAATAAAAAATCATCAACCCCCACCCCAAGTACCACGGTAACAAGACTCTCAGAAGTAAAAATAAAATAAAATAAAAAATAAAAAAATAAAAGTTTTGTTTTTATACACAGTGGAGTGCTTTGTTGTGGTATTAAAATAGGACCCAAAGTGCTCCAGAAGAATCATGCACAACAATCACCACCACCATTTCTGGCCAAGGTGGTGGGGGGTAAATGTTTCTCTACAGACTTCCTTGTGTCTACCTGGTGTCTCAGCAGTTATTCAGAAGCCTGTAGCATCCTGTACCACTGACAGATCAACATCCCCACAGGCACCTTAACACCTAGCTGATCACTTGTCTATCTACTGATCTATTGTTAGCCAGTTGGACTCAGTAGAAAATCCCCATGAAAACACAGCTTTTAACAGAGCCTGTCCGGAGGCTGTCCCACTACAGCTGCTTGTAACCATACTGGTATTATTGAAGAAAAGCAATACAAAAAATTATATTAATAACAATAATAATATGGAGTACAACTGACCCAGCAGTGAGTGTATAATGTGGATGACTGTTACTGACAACAAAAGAAAACACTTGAATGAAAAAGCTAGTAGTAGTAGTAGTAATAAGTAGTAAGATTGAAAAGCCCAAAAAAAACACAAATATGAATAGATACCAGCTATTAGACTCAAATATACAGAAACTAAACATGCGTCTGTAAAAGCACTCATTTACTCTTCAGACCTTGTAGAACGTTAACAAGCCACATTGTGTAGGTGCCAAGCTGGAGGTGGAGGGTTTGGCAGGGTGCAAGCCTAATATAATTACAACATTTGTGTTCAAAGAGTGACATGTAACAAAGGAGTGTTTGAAGAAAAGAGATCCCAGTAATCTCCCCCACAACCCCCCGGTGAAGAAGCCAGACCTGCGGTCAACTTCAAGGTAACATTTTGCGTCACCTGTCCTGTCGTCACTGTCAGCAGATAAGCCTGCTTTAAAAACACATCAAAGCACGTTATTCATTCATTTCACAAATGAATGTAATGCAAATAAGTCCAGGCCATTGACTTTACACACACAGTAACACAACCACTGTGACACAGCTGAATTAATGGGTGGAGGTTAATGGGGCCATAGATTAAATCTGCAATTGTTTCTTTGGTAGTAATCATGTGGATTATGAAGATATCCTGCCAAATATTCATGTGTTTTTACTTTTCATTCCTTTCAAATGCTGGGCGTCTCAATGCAAAAACTGTACACAGAGCTACTTCCAAAACAAAAACGCTAAGATAAAGAAATGGATAAAAGTTAAACAAATTAAAAATGCCTCCTTTCACCTCTTGTTTTACTGTATGTACATGGCTATAAACACTAATGTAGCTCAACTCCTAGTTTGGCATTCAGGGGGTGATTGTTTTAGTCCCAAAGCCTAACTCTAAACACCTTCACATCAGTACCCAACCTCAGCGCCCAACCTCATCTTGACTGGAAGCTACGCAGAGACAGCGAAAAAGAACAAAACAAACGTCCTGTATTATTGACTTTCTACACATCTTGCTAGAATTGCTGGACTGATCCTCTATAAGTGCATAGAGAGAGCCGGGCTTCAGAGTTCTGGAAGCAGGAGGAGGGCAGGTGAGAAGGGGCGGTGCTCGGATGGTAGGTAGCGACAGGGGCTGGGGTAACTCTAAGCCCCTCCCCGTTCAGGAGACCACAGAAGGGGAGTGGTTGTGGTTGACCATGCGACTGTTGGGGGAGGAGTTTGGGCTGCTGCTGGATGACGAGGGACTGCCCTTGTTCTTGATCTGGAGCCAGGTCTCGCCCAGCGCCTTGGCAAAGTGGTCGTCCACGGTGCCCGTGGTGGACACCGAGTTGGCGGGCTCGGGCTCCTTATAGTTCTTCCCCAGACTGCGGCGGAAGTGTTCCTCGATCACAGGGTCACAGGCTGTGTTGGCTAGTGTTGGAGTAGAGAGACGGGGGTGGAGAACACAATCAGGGTCTATAGTTCTGTGATGCAAGTTAGGATGAGGTACAGTATGCTCACATCAGCTAATATTTAAGAATGTACGTTTAACCCTCCTGTCGCCCTGGGGTCAAAAGGACGTGCAAAAAGGCAGCCTCGTGGTTCAACCCTAGGACAACAGGAGGTTTAATACGAAATAATAATAAAATAATTATTAACCTAATTTTAACCTAAACATTTTGACCCGGGAGGACAATGGGAGGATTAACCCACAGTAATGACTTGCAAAAGACCTCTTCTCTAACCTAACCCTAGTATGACATCTAAACGCAAATTCTTCCCCTACTTCTGAACTACAATACATGTCTAGTCTAGTTTTGTGTAGCAGTGTCTTGAACAGTCAAATGTCAAATTCCATGACTTTTCCCTGACCTATAATGAATGAAAAATAGGCAACTAGGTCAGCATGGCAAAAATATACAAATTAAAATTGAATGAGATGATATTTCACGTAGGTACTACTCATGTAAGTAAACATTCAGATAAATAATTTCAAGATTTGGTGAGACATCACAAAATGTAATACCACATCCAGGAACATTGTGACGAATGGCATCTAAAATGTAAACAAGCTGCAAATAAAAATGTCATGCTATTTTTTATTCATTTAAAATACCAAGCAAAATAGTGATGTAGCTTTTTAAGAGTAAATGGAAGAACATGTTGGGAAAATACTATCCAGAGGAGCAAAACTGCTTAACTTTCTTTACAAATGTGTTCCTTTGCTAAAGATTTACATTTAATGGGAAAATATGACCGGCACTAAAACAGACAGGTCTTTGGCTGAGATATAAAAAAGGACAAAGATAGCAGAGAACATCAGGCAGTAAATAAAACATGTTGAGGGAGGGCTACGCTTTTGCCAGTTTTATAAAGTCAGTCCCAATCTGGGCCTTATTAGCAGTGTTTTATCTGGAGCATGAAGTGTACTCCTGGGAACATGTTGGATAACACAAGGAGAGGTTATCACAAATAACTTATATATTCATTATTTGAAATAGACAAGATCCAAGTCTATAAACGTCCTTTCAGTTATATATTATCATACAGCCTTCAACACTTCACTGTAGTGAGTAGGCAAGTATTTAGGTTATTTTTATTTCCAACTACATTTGTAGTAACTGTATAGCAGAACTTAATTCTCCATTTAAAATACCTGCTTAGTAGCTATGTCAAGGTTGGAGTTAGAGAAACCAAATTATCCTAAATGCCTTTTCGTTTGTTACAATAATATACTGTATGTACAGTTACCACTGTATTTTAAAGAGGGCATGTATAACCACATGAATTCCCCTTTTGGGATAATATATTTCAGCTTGACACACGTACACACACACACACGAGTGTACTCACTGTTTGCCCTCCTGAAGTTGTTAGGGAGGCCTGCGCAGCCATTGTGGGAGACAGGACAGTGAGACAGGTTACAGTTCCTGTTGTTGGCGGGGGCACACGTGATCACTGACGGACGATTCTACAACACACCAAAACAAAGACTTTTGACAAAATCCACAACCATTACAGTCACCCTATACTATTGGCTAACATTCACAGGCAGGTGTCCACATGACGCGAGTATATGTGTTGCGATTTCAACCGATGTGGTTGTCGTTCAGCAAATATCCGTTCTTCCGTCCTGTTTTAGTTATGCTCTCGTGTGAACCTCCAGTATGAGTATGTAGCTAACAGAGAGCCTCATATAACCTTTAAAATAGTGGTGTGCGTGTGTGTCACAGTACCTGCTGGCGTTCCACACTGCTGATGGCGTGGGACACCGGGGCCATGCTCACAGAGCTGCTACGGGCAGACTCCACCATGCTGTTCTTGGTGAGCGCCAGTGGCTGGTCCATGCTGGCTAGGCTGGCCAGGTGGTGGTGGTGGAGATGGTGGGCGTGGCTGTAGAGGTGGTTGCCATGCACACCGAGGGCACTGGGCGCCACAACGCGGTCTAAGGGGCTGCGGCTCCTGTCCTTGGCAGAGCTGCGATATTCCCCATTTGATTTTCTGGAAGGGAGAGAGGGGGGGGGGAGAGTTTTATAGCTGTTGTATTACAATGTAGTAGGGGGGAGGAAGGGAGGGGAAGGGAGAAAGAGAGAGAGAGAGAGAGAGAGAGAGAGAGAAAATAAAGTTTGTTCTTGTGTGTCAAACGCTATGGGACCCATCACATCAGCAACTGTGCATTCATTCTAGGAGGGAACACTACCTATCCAACATTGATGTACTGTACTGATCTAGGCACATAAGTCAATGTTTTACTGCTTTATGGCAGTTTCCTCGCTACATAAAATCAACTTCATATCAGCCAGCTGCTGCTGGATGAAAACTTGGAAATGGAAACTTTGGTGATGCCTGGAATTGTCAAAATCAACATCAGAGTACATGGCCAGAGGGCTAATCATTGGAAATCATTAAACCACTACTGTAGGTTTAAAGGAGTTGGATTTTAACCATTTCATTAAAAGTTCCAGTCACTGTTTCCCCCCACTTTTGTCTACAAGCAACCTTAATCCTGTATCCAAAATGTGAGCTCATGATTTAAAACCATCATTAAAATGGAGAATGAGACAGGGATAAAAGTTAAACACAATTTCTCTGAGCCTTTAACTTCAGTGACAGCCCAGTTTGCTAGTTCGGTGGTGCCTGTTACGACGTGGGCTGGCTTACAGTTCAGCAGACAGCAATTATTTTCCCCTGGACTTCAAATGTGTGTGTGTGTTTGTCTGTATTCCACCCTTCCTGCAGTTCCACTCCCCTCCTACAATTTGAGGCCCAGTTACAGGGAGCCAAATGTATTGTACTCATTCTTACGCTCTCCCCCCGTCTCTCACACACAAACGTTTTGCACCCACAAAATAATATGTTTCTTATATGTAGGCGTATTTAGGAACAACATAACCATTTAGGTAATATCAAATGTACAGTGTTAAAGTCATCTGCCTATCCTAAACTCTTAAATTGATTTAAAACAAAAACCACACTAACAATGGCACTGTGATAGAGGACGCCTCACAATGACAGCAGAGGAATACATTCAGGTTTGTTGGGCTGCAACACCAGCATGTGACCAGGCAACCTGACTGCAGGGGCAAGCATCTGGAACCCTCAGCCTTCCACCGGAAATCAATACTCCCCATAGAATACAGAGGGAGAGAAAGAAATAGTGCTTGTAAGGGAGAGCGAGAAAGCGCGCGGGCGAAAGAGCGAGGTTGCAACTGAATGATCCGGGCTTTCACAGGAAAAAGTGAGGTTGGGAGTTCCCTTGATCTTATCCCAAAGCTTTCATTAGAAGGGCCCCCCTTCGCTTCAGCAGTACACTTCCTGAGGGCTGAGAGAGAGAGAAAGACTTGGCAGCGGCTGGTATACAGGAACAGTAAGTTAAGCTTACATAGAACCTGACCTCCCATCTCCTCCATTTAGGAACACTGCTTCTGTGTTTATCCTTTCTCTTAATACAGTTCACTTCAGTAATGTCATAAAAGTAATTCTGACACACAATGCACAATATCAATTCAATCAATGCAAGTGGCACAGTATGTGATTGATGAGGCCACAGATAAATGAGTATTGAAGTTGCCTAAATGTACAGTTGTACTCTTCACCCTGTGAACAGAACATAAACAGTTTGTCCGTAGCATAGGGGCTTTTGCAACTAATCTCTACTCCTCTTTCTACACAGGGCCAGCTGGGCATGGGGGGAGGTGGGGTCAGGAGAGAGAATTAGCTTTTGGGCAGGTTCCCCCACCCCTCCAAACTTTAATCATTGCCAAAGAGCACTAAGGCATGCCCACATCCTCGCAGACAAATGGGACCGCTGAATGGTGCAGTGGTCAAATCATCCCCAACCCCAACCCCCCGTTTCTTCCTCCGATATCCAACATCCAGAGCCCAGCCCCTGAACGGGTGTCCCATAGTCTTCTTGTCTCCCTTAGTCACGTCTTAATTATGGTTGTGGCTGGGTGGGAGGGCGAGTGGGGGTGCAGGAAAAAGGGAGACTGCTGGGCAGGAGGGGGAAGCTGGGGTTGGACGAGACAGAGAAGGCATAGAGGCTAAACAAAAGAGCAGAGTAGAGTGGAACAAGCGTGGGGGGAGATGCTAGATCCAGTTTCAAAATACATCTCTGCCTTCAACTTCAGACTGCTTCTGCTTTAGCACCAATACAAAGTCAAGGAGAATTTAGGTTTGTCATGGTGGCCAGAATACTAAGACCAGCAAAGAGACACATGGAGGGATTTCACTGCGGGAACATGATGATATACAATATCTATGAATAAAGTGTGTTCCTTACATTAACAATGCACTGGCTTTGGAGTAGGCATCTTTATATACTCAAGCACAAGCGGATTTGTATTTGATTCTATTTTTCCCAAGCCTTTGGGTTATGCTCAGCCTGGCATTAGTGGTAGTGCTCAATGAAAGATCCCCTAATTTTAGAGCCAAAGCCTCCAACCCGCAATGCAGAAAACGTTTGACTTGTATGTCTCGTACAGTAGGCCAATCTGTCATTAAGTACAAGCTTTTAAGCACCCACTCACATGATGACACTCCATCGCTAGTGAACATGGCTGTGTTCCGGACAAGAAAACAATATGAACAATGTAAACAAGCAAACGCAAGCAGGATAATGGTACTTGAATAAATAAAAACACAAAAATGGGAACTGCTTTTACAGCCCAATGAGGCAAGTTTCTAACAAACAACCTCACCTAACTTCCACAGTGGAAAAATTATACTTAAAAAATACAAATAAATCAAAGGCTTGAAGTGGTTCGGTTATAAAACTGTGCTAGGTTAATGAACTTCTGTTGCCCACCAATTTGGCAGACAGCCGATAGTTTTATTCTAAGGCAAAGACGTAAGAGCTATAAAAGTTCTGGGCTTTTTCTCACAATTGTGTTCCAAAACCTACAGTAAAAAAAAAAAAAGCCCAATCTCTGGCTGGGTCTTTATATCCTGCCTCTTTTCAAAGAATGGAAGCAGAGAGAGCAAGAGAGAGAGAGAGAGACACAGGAAACATCTGGGAAGAATCAGGAGTGGGAGATGAGGCACAGGGGTGTATAGGGGTACAAAGAGGAGGACGAAGAACCACAGGTTACAAACAAGCACAGACTGCAAGGCCTGCAAAAAACCACAAAATAAAGACCATACACACATACACATACACACACCAGAAGGCTCAACCACGCTATGTATATAACATATACAAACATCCCAACACTGTTTACTCTGCTGAGTCCAGGCTTTAGCAGCCATGCCAAACGGAAGTTACTTAATAATATTTGTTGCCTGTTAAATAGAAAAGCTACACATGCTGCAATGTAATGGAGTGTGTCTTTATTTGAGCCTACCTCATTTATAAAAAGTACATAAAACAATATAGTGTAGGCATACTATTGTTAAAAGGTCAACTGAAGTAGACCATCTGAATGGAGTTTCCTAGATAAATGTGCCGACAACAGAAAACAGGCTGTTGTTACACAAAACCACAGACACACCCACACACACCAAATGGTGGACCACGGAGCCCTGAAATAAAGAGGCTCACTCCCAAAGGCAGTCCCATGTTAAAGAAGAGTGTAACAATTACTTCATCAGCCTCGGCCACATTACCAGTGGTTTGACACTCCCTCGCTCACTCCATTCACTTCTGGATGGAGCCATGAGAACAAGATACTGTGCAATTCCCAGTAGGAGCAGTTGGAGCAGCTGGAGTTTCTATTCGTTTCGAGGAATTGTGTACCAGACAAGACTGTACTGCTTTCTGAGGGAATAGCCTAATAAACAAATCTTCAGCTTGACATATATGTTTCCTTTTTAAAAGAGATAGTGGGGTAGTTTTCTAGGGGTAACATGATATAGCAAACATAGTGTTTAAAGACACAAGACAATGGCTAACGTCTCTACCTCATGTTTATGTTATGCTCTCATTAGCTAATAACACATATGTGTGATGTGATGGTTGCTAATTAATAAATAAGTATGCATCACATGATCCAGTCCCCCAATCAAGAGAGCTCATGACCAAGTCAGCCAATCATGAGATCACCCCCACATTGGCCAAAAATGGGCTCCAATACAGCACACATAGATGATGATGGCTCACACACTGTCCATGTCTTGTCCTGAGTGTATGGCCACACTCTTTGAGAAGCACTGCTCAAATTCAAAAACTGGCTCTAATTTAGGAGGAGACAGCTGAGCAGCTCTTGCACCACAGCGGCAGGCAGGCAGGCAGGCAGGCAGGAGCAAGCTTCCAGCCCACAGGCTCCAATGGACAGGATAAGGGTTCTTTGTTTCTCAAACTCCTCCTCCTCAGAGAAAAGTAGAAAACATTTCCCTCCTGACAAGGAACCCACTCAGCGCATGCACACAGGAAATTTGCATTGACACATACAGTACATACATGTACCCGCAAAATAAGAATCAAAATGCTTATGCAACCTCGATACAATTCACCATATAAAAAAATATATACAGTTGTCATTTCAGAGTGATTTTTATTTATAATCCTAGGATACAACATTGCTGTGTTGCATTATCATGACCCACTTGCAACCTCTACTATATATATATATATATA
>JAODUG010000020.1:1316072-1329751 GCA_027564795.1 Aphredoderus sayanus | reverse complement strand
AAACTATAATATATATATATATATATATATATATATATATATAAGATATATAATCTTTGACACACCAAACTAGAATTACACATTAGATTATAGATTACAAGTTTATTTCCAAAATGAATCAAAAACAATTTAACTCCAGCATGAGACCAAGAAGGATTATCAAAAAGAGCAGCATCAGTGAAATTTAACTCATCATTAAGAGAAGTGTAAGGTTGATTTTGATGGGTTTCTTTCCCTGACAGAGACAAAAAGAAACTTGAACCTCCAACTTTGTGGCCCTGCCCTCTATTCTGAAATGGCAGGTGTGTCACACACTCTATAGAGAAATAAAACTGAACTTAAGTGACTCCACGCATTACATAGCCTTGTGAGTCCATCCCGATCTTGCGAGCTTCAGTTGGACTTTGTTGTGTGAATCAGTCCGGACAGCTTGAAATCATTGCACTTCAGTCTGGTCAACCATGGTGTTGACCAATCAGCATCGTACTGGTAGCTACAGGCGTGGTTTAAGTGAGACGACAGCAACTCAAAAACAACAATGGTGGTTCTTAAAGTGGTTAACATAAATGCTGTAATAGCATCAGTTTCATCTGCACTGGATAGTAGCTATTTCTCATTGAAAAAAGAGCAAAGAACGGTACTGTAGGCTTTTCTCAAAAAGATGTTTCGCTGTTTGAAGTCAGTTGAAGTATTTTTGAAACTGACCTTATCAAACAGTTTATATGGCCAGCTTCCCAGATGGTTGTGTGTAACAAACCATCTGGCGTGTCAAGTATGCCCTACATGGATCTGAAGGGAAACCGGAACTAGATTGTTATGTTCCACTCATAGCTGTTTTAAAAATGTCCCGCATTTACTTATAGAACTTAACAAGCTAGTCTAATTTTCTTCTTCTACACTTATGTTCAGAAATACAGAAATAATGTAATATGATACTGATCCTACTGGATCTGATACTGGCCTATTGTTTACCAGATCATCAGTGCAGACGATGTAGATGGTATCTGTACGGTATTGTAAATGGAAACCCTACTACCTGTCAATACACTGTAATTGTGCAGTCACTGCAAATACCATAATCACTGAATCCAATCAGAATATTCACCATTTGCACTTTATTTCAGTTTCACTTTAAAAACAGTTTATTTGATTAAAAAAAGCAACTACGGTGTATGCTGAAATGCCAACTGACAGAAACAGCTAGTGGCATATTTTTCACTGACCTATGTGTGCCTGCCTGAAGGGTTAGCAAATAACAGCTATTTGGAGTTTTTACTTAACTTTTTTGTGAGAAAGCACATCATTTTTAAATCAGGTCTAATCACTGTTAATGGAGACAGATTAGTTAAATTATGCGGTCTAAGACCTTATAAACAGAGAAAAGTCTGTTTCCCTTTATTCCCCAGCAGTGTCATTATTTTTAGTTCTGCTTTTCTCTGCAGTGACTACAACACTACATTCCCCCTCTGACTTAGTAAAGATTTATCTGGCTGGCATTACAAATAAAGTATTGCAGCATCTGAAAAATATAAAATAACTAACTAACAATCCATATCTGAGTATATATTTGTATTTGTGTGTCACCAAATGAACTGATTTAACACTTGACACAAAATATAGCCTCAAGTATGAGTTGTGCCATCGAGTGAAAACTGATATGACAATAATTCCTATTGTACCCTCATGGGCAGAAAGAATTACAAAACACTGATGAACTTGTGATCTGGGGGCAGAAACATTTCCATAACAACACATGCAGAGGATAACCACATGCCACAGGCCTCAGAGATGGAAACTAATGAATAATAATAATGCATGTGGGAAACAGTTCTCCTACATTCACAACTGACTAATAAGACGTCCTCAAGAGATGTCAAGAGACTAACAAGTTCACCCTTTATTGTGCGAGACCAGCTGCTCACATAATGAAAGGAAAATAACTCTTCCCACGTGCCACTAGAACTACTTGAAATGAAATGGATCTTCATAGAGATTGCCTCTGATCCAGATACATAAATATAGCCCTCTCCATGAGAGCCAAGCTTATTATAACATTCTAGTACCCTAGTCGTGCCGAGAGAGATCTGTGTCAACATCCACATATCAAAATCTAGTATGCATGTAGTCTGTATGTAGTCCTATATAGCACATACTGTACATGGTGCATTATGTGTGCACACGCTTCGCTCACATCAGTCCTATGTCCAGTCCAGTCCTCCCTGACATAACCTGAAACAGCCTCCTTGGCTGATCGCTAATAAACAGCAGATAACAATCACTCACAACTGGCCAAGGAAGTACTGTACAGGTTTAGTTGGTACACGGTTGGATAAAGGAACTGCTCAACATTGCTTAATGAGATATTCCTGCACACAGCTCTACATAACACTTCAGTGACTCGCCCTTCAATAAATAGCCAGAGAGAGAGAGAGAGAGAGAGAGAGAGAGAATGAATAGCTGACCTAGGCCCAGCACCTTGTCCTGGGCCAATCAGAGCTCAGCAATCTGTGGAATCCGTGGCAGTTGTAATGCTGGATGTTTGGGAGTGTTGGGAGTGCTGAGAGTGCTGTGAGCAGGCCTGTCAGCCCTGCAGCCTGCAGCCTGCTGCTGCGAAGCATGCATTCCAGGTCCCAGGCCTCTACAGCTCAGCGACTATAAAGGAGAGCACTGTGGAGCAGGCTAAACATGGCCTGCCACTCTGCTCTCCATACAGGGACTGGTGGGACAGGCTGCTGGGGGCACAACTATACCAAGGTGTGTGTGTACAGTGTGTGTGTAGACATACAGCTGTGCAGCAAACAGCCGGCTCATCTTGGCCATGTGCTCATTGTCGTCCATGTCACTGTCACAGTGGTCGCCGCTCAGCTTCCTTTTGCTGGGGCTGATGGGAGGAGGGCCAGTCCTGTGGCTGGAGGAGGAGGAGGACGAGGACGAGGAGGAGGAGGAAGAGGAGGACAGCGACAGAGACTGGAGTCTGGGGCCCCCTCTGAGAGCTGCCTCACCTGGAGGACAGGGAATATGAGAGAGAGAGAGAGAATTATTATCATATTTATGAGCTCCTGGAAACACTGACGCACACAAGTCACTTGTTCTTTTGTAGTATTTCGACATTTTGACAGTATTAGTTTACTAATATGACACTGTATATGTGAACAGCACACTCCATATTATATTGTGAATAAGTATTGTGGAAAACAGCATGTGCTGATCATATTTACATCTGGGTCATTTAACAGGCATTTGTACCGGTATCCAGAGAAACTTATAAGGAGTACAATTACTTAAGTATAAAAAGGAGCATAGGGGTCAGGCATCTTGCTCAAGGATGCTTACAGGTAGGCCAAATCCGAACCCATGACCTTCTGTCATGGGTTCCTGGAGTCGAACACCGAGGGAACAGACTATGTCAATAATAATAATATTTCAGATATGGGTAATAATCAATCTAACTGCTGAGACAAACCGGGTCATATTTTGCCAAAAAACGTAAACTCTATTAACCGAAGCAGTTGCTTTCAATTGAGGGATTTCATGGTTTTATTTGTGTACACTGCTAAATGGGGATTTTTTTTAAATACCTTTCAAACAAAAAGATATTACATACAATGCCTTTGCTATTCCACATTTAACATTCAGATCACCTGTGAAATTACATAAATCCGAACTAGTGGAAACCTGAGTGAAGCTGTGTTATTACACCAAAGGAATATGAAACAGCCCTGAAACAAACAGCAATGGAAGAATTATTGTAGAATAAATATACTGTACAATAAATATTTTCAAAACATTTACAGCAGCATTCAACATCGTTTTCTCTGTCAACTGATGTGCTTACACTTCTATCAGGGTGCCCAACCATAAACACGAAGGATGGTAATTATCCTATATAGTCGTTTAAAGCAGATGACAACAGATTTATTGCCACTTTAAACAAGTTAACCACAAAAACTACTTTGTAACAGTGTTTTACTACAGGGCTGTTCGGTCCACAAAATCCTGTTGACTTCTACAGTTTGCTGAGTGGCTTCAGAGAGGTTTCTAGTCAGGGATGGTGTAAAAGAAACACTTGTGGACTGGACTTGTGTGTCAAGTCTCTCTCTTTCTGAGTGGGAGTAAAAGAGTGAATTAGGAAAACTACTGCTGGCTCTGCCTTAACGCTGGGACTTTCCACTGGCTGGCTGACATCTCCCCAAACAACATGCAATAATATGTGGTGCTACCGTACCAACTGCTTACTGTACTATTTACTACACCCTAGGCTAGCAATTCTTAATACGTATGTCAGCCTAATTTATTGTCATTCATAATCTTGTTTGATTATCCTCAATAAACACGGTTCAATGCCTTTTATGGTGGACTATAGCTCATGTTACTCTAATAAAATAACATGTTTTTGTGGGGTAACAAGTGAAAGAAGGCAAATGTTGGGAGCTAATGCCCTATGCTGCAAACTGCAGTACATGTACAGCATTAGCAGACAATGTACTGTATATTGTTGGAAAGATGTATATTTGGCACAGAATAGCAGTAATTAGTAGGTCTAATAGATAATCCATTGCTCATGTTTCCATTTTCACTACAAATGTTGCTAACATTTGGGGTCACTTAAAACCAATACTGCAATATCAACACTTTCAACATCCAATTAAAACAGCAATGCTTATTATTGTGCTTTAAGACATGTGCACAGATGACAGCATTGATACTGACTATGCTGGCAAGCACACAATATATTTGACTTGAGAGAGCTCTATTTTTCCCCATGCAAATGTCTTGATAATCAGAATTTCTAACAATCAACTTAGAAAACTGTTACTTTTGTAACAACTAGATCTTTTTTGTTTCAACAAAATATACCCTTTAGGGCCTTAAAAATAACATCTCACACACGTTATATATGTCTTTAAAATGAAACGGATGTTATCTAGCAGGGTTCCACAAAGTATGTTTAGTTTTAGCATGGTGTTGTGAGAATAGAACAGGCAACCTTCCCCTCTCTCTCCTTCTCTGGCATGTTCCTACTCGCCCCACCATGCACCATGGCAACCATGATGACATCACTGCTTTTGGCTGGACGTTTGGGGGGGATAGACTTTGACAGTGACTATCCAATCAGGACCCAGGGAACATAATAGCTTATCAGAGGTCCAGGAGTTGAGCGCTCAGCAAGGGGTGGGCCCATTTGTTACGTGTCTGCAGTAGAAAAACATGCAATTTCACTATAAGGAATCAATTATTATGCTTTCCTGCACAGAAGCAGCACATAGAAAAATATTGGCTAGATTTTCACTTCACTCTACAAGACAATATTCAGCCTTAAGAGTGGATGAATTTTTCTTTATAAAATATGTTACTAATGTCTTAGCTCAGAGTGACCCTGCAAGATCCGTATTTGTCTGTGACTAGTGTCACATTGTCTTTCCATGCGAGAGGGTGTCAGAGTCTTTTCAAAGTCTGCTAGTTTATACTGTAGTTAGCATAAGGCGACTCAACAACAATTTAATGCAGCACAGAATGCATTGTTAAGCAGGGAATATATACTCACTGTGGAACCACATGTTGAAAGCTTCAGACAAACAAAAAGTATACAGAATGACAAACCGGTTCCCAAAAAAACAAAAACAAAAAGTGCCACCAACCTGTAGTGTGGGTTTGATTGGTAAGAAGGGTTTGGCCTCAGCTGATGCAAATATAATTGTTTCTTTACCTCAACAGTTCAATGACAAAATGTATTTCACAATGATTGGACAGAGAAGGTGCCTCTCTCCCCACCTCCTCAAAGTTCATTACATCTAGATGATCAAAGCCTACTCCTTCTGACATAAGAACTTCAAACAGTTGGGATCAGGATGAGATTGGATTACAAACGGATGTATCCCCCCCACTCCTTCCCCTTTAAGAGGTATTTAAAAGGATGAGTCTGAGCATGTCTCTTTCTCACTCTCTCCCTCTGTCTTTCTGAAACTCAAAAAATTTATTATTTTTGGCACAGGTTCACAGTAACATAAACTTGGCCTGGAGGGCACTCTTATTTCTAATGTGCACGGATATTTTCTTTTAAAATACTTAAAAAAGGACTGCGAGACTGGGACAAAAATACATACGATGTGTGTGAGAGTGTGCTAGTTAGATGGAGACAAAAAGCACATGGCTTTGAAGTGTGTTGCATTGTCTTTTTTTCTTTTTTTCCTTTTTGCTGTTCAGCAGGAAAAGTGACAGTCAGCATTCCCCTGGTCTCCTGATTGTCTGAGCTCCAACTGACAGCAGAGACAAAGATCCTACTGTGGGATTTGGTGGTTTAGCTAAAATCACAAATAGAGTACAATAATCAGCAAATAGCAGAGACTGGAAAATTATCTGACTGACAGCCATCAATCCAATTTGCCATGTACCGGTCTTTAGAGAAATCCCTGCCATTTACTGAAGGTACAGGGAGGAGAGATGTATGTACGACTGTCACTAAGTACAGTAATGTCTAACGGGTGTTAATGAGAGCAGTGGCTCTCTAAATTCGAACAAAAACAAAGTTGTGCAGACTGCACCACATAACAATATATAGCCTTGGCTTCTGAGGAAGCATCCATATGGCATTAAAGGGAAAGTTGTTTTATTTTGATCGAGTTCAAAGATCAACAATCTTTCACCAGAATCTCTGACTCTACCTTTAATAATGTGTGTACATATGCTAATATGCACACCCTAAAACAGGTTTAGGGTGTGCAACCACAGACATTGATTGGCCTTCCTATATCTTCCTTTTTATCACATGGAGTCAAATTTTAGCTCAGTCAGCTGTAATGGACTAAACCCTTCCAGAAACACAAACAAACCATTCTCATGTCAAATAAAACATTCTGGGCTGCCATAAACAGAAGTCAACGGAACATGGCAAACCAACAGAAGAAAACAACTTTCTTATCTCCACTGTCTATTCAAATAAGTGGTGTTCAAAATGTAGGATGGGACCCACTGAGGTGTTGTTAGAGGCTTTAAAAAAGGGGGTTGTACAATTATTTAGGTTACTATAAATTATTCATATTTCTTTTTACAGAATCTTTTTTCATTTTAAATTAAAATTATTCCTGTTCAATTAACGATATGGGCCTAATAGTTTTTGTGCCGTTGTGTGATGCTAGTGGATATATGCATGTGGACAAAAATACCTGTTTCCAGTGGTTTAGGTTTAAAGGACACATACAAATTCTGGAAAATAGGCCAATGGGGTTTTGATCTGGACCTGCCAGCATTGATGAATGTGGGTTGTGAGGGTGTGAGCCTAGCCACAGCTACTGCAGAGCTAGATCATCACTGAAACAAAAATGGACACCTTTGAAGGAAAACATAAATATCTGCTATCTGCAGATGATTCCAACCAACTGCTTCCTCCAAAAACACCAAACTAATAACTCTACAAACAAGTGCATAACCACAAAAACATTTCTGATTTTACCAGCACTGGCAGGCTTACTAATAAAAAGGCACCTTACACCAACTTGTATTTTAAGTTAACTAGTAATCTCACCAGCTTACTAAAATATAGGCTATCTTAGTAAGATGATGAAAGTAGCCACAGGGTTGTGCGTTTACATCTGGTCTGCCCATCTATCTGTCTGCCTTCTCCATATTTCTTTTGAGTAACTCTGACTGTAAGAAGACTGCTATTACCAGTCCACTAAACTGGAGCAGCTAATTCTGGTATAGCAGCAATGGGATACATGGCATGAGAGACAGGCAGACATGTCATATGGAAAGACAGACTATGTAAGCAAGAAAAGTATACATGCATTTTCCTTAACAACGTCATACAACACAACAACAATAAATATCACTTCAAGAGAAATTTGAAATATGCATCTGCAGTGTACAACACTTTTATAAAGACACTATGAACTACATGTTATGGACAGACATGAGGGCTGAAGGACCATTGATTTAGCCCCTAGAGACAGACTATCACATTACAGCACAGCCATGTGAGCAAGTCTAACAGACAAGAAGAATATATGAGCTAAGGTTTGCATAGGGCACAATGTGACAGGATAAGGACATAATAGGAAAATTGAGGAGAAAACATTGAAGGTCACCATGCTAAAATATTTGAAAAGATGGCATATCGAAGTGTTTGCTTTGTGCAATAGAAAACCGCATTATATACCGACTGCACATGGTTTGAAAGTAGGTCTATTTGTAAAAAGCCTTCAAAAGCAAATATTCGCATTTCAGAACTGAATATATTGCGATTTTGTCATTTAATTCAAAACTAAATCGCAAAACTGGATGCAGACGTCAAGTCATTCAGGCTAGCTGAAATAAAACCAAAATATGAAGTTATGCTTCACATAGCCTAAAAATAACGTTTAATTGCATACAATCCCAGCTCAAAACAGAAGGCTATGTATTACATTCTCACAATAGACAGAGACAACATATACTGTAGTACAACATATACCCTAGTAATTAATTAATATAGTCATTGATTGATCAGACTGTAATCTGCCTGGGTTATATCAGCGAGTGCTAAAAATCACACATGGTTTACATACCATTATTTAGCCTTTGAACTCAATCGTTAGAGCTCTTCTCTTGACTTGGAAAAAAACGTCTATTTAAACAAGATAGTCTTTGAATAATGATACAAACAAAAATACATTGACAATCAATCGTAGCAACTTTATTAAAATATATGATGTGCATGTACGCCTCCTTAAAAAGTTGGTATAGCAAGTTAGTTTCCAGTAGGCTGCAATCCCTTTAATACGCATTCTACTGCACCGTCAATTATTATGTCAATTAGGTCTGATAAAAGTCTGAAGGGCAGAAGGACAGCATCTCGCTATAGCGTCCCAACATCGAAACAGTGCTCAATTCGAGTTTTAACAACTGCCATAATTACATTCGTACATGCGACGTTTTTGTTTACCTTCGCAGCAGAGAATGCCAATGTTGTTGTTCATTTTGTCCAGGTACTGGTAGTTCAACAGGTCCATTTTCGTAAGGAGCATTTATCGGCTTGACAAAAGACCAGCTTTTTTTGTTATTTCAATCTAGGCGAGTATCAGTCTAGTGGCTCCGGCAGTCAAAAAGCCAAAGGCCCAGCCTCTAACTTTTTTCCAAACGCAAAAAAACAAAACACAAAAGAAATCTCTAAAGAGTGCGATAGATCAAAGGCGTTTCCAACTTATCAAATTATTTTACAGGCACGTGTAATACATTTAGCCGTACGACTATTTTAAAGCGGGTTGCGTCAGTTCTCCTCACAGCCAGCTGTAAGTCGACTGCACTGACACGCAGGCTATGCTTGGTATGACTCCTACAGTATGCTACACTAACGTAGCGGTTTCCTCTAGGCTGCGAGGGGGCTGCTGCTGAACGGACTGGGCATGCTCGTTAAATCCCTGGAGAGCCTCAAATATCACAGATTTTTTACGCACAAGATCAGCCTCTCCAAACGCACCCAGAGCGCCACTGAGTGGGAGGGACGAGAAGAAATGGATAGAGATAGATATGGGGTTTGGGAGGGAGTGAGTGAGAGACAGGGTGGGCATACATACAGTAAATCAAATGTTATCCAAAACTACTACACTGCTTTATGCCTGCTCTACTTAGATTCTGCATAATTATGGGCTTCCTGTTTACACTTTATCACTTTGTGTTGTGTGCACCCAATCTGCCGAGAGACTATAGTATGTAATTATCTTACCAAAAATATAACAGAATAGAATGAAGCAGTGGGTTTTGAATTGAGAAATAACAGTATTTGTAAGTTAATGAGAACAGGTTAAGTCAAGTTAACGGCATTATGTTTCAAAATGGTTCTACGCTGACCCCTGCTGCTTGAGTTGGGCTAAAACAAGTGTCCATTAAATACGTTAACAAAACTGGACTGATGTGCACATATGAATGAAGATACCGGTAATTAATTTCTTATGCACTATATGTATCTTTTAAATACTGCTCTTGGGTGATAAATACTGATATTTATTATTTACATTTCTAATAAATTCTAGTGCAATAGAGTAGTTCAGAGTGCAGTGCACTACAGTATAGTAAAGTATTTTGGTATTAGGATTGCAACCACTTTCTAGTGGGGATTTGGACTACAACTACAATGACTGAGTAAACTTCATATTAGAACAACACATCACCAGAGTCTACAAATAATACAAAAAGATTAAAAAGCAGTAGTCTACTTGAAAATCTGAGTAGGCTATTTCAAGAAACAGATTTGATCAACAACACAGCAACACTAATAAAAAGGGATGGAACAGAAAATTCATACAGTATATTCATATTAAATTGAAAAGGTCATTATTTTGGTTATGTGGGTTTAAAATGTAATGTGTCAATTACACAATTACAGCTATAGGGTGGTGAAACAACTTTAAGTATCAAGTTTGAGATATAAAGAGCAGGGTGTGGTAGTGGGTAGTGTTGGTTTACACATAAACCCACATACGTTTACATTACATACGTACTGTAAACCTGAATACGAACACACACACAGAGTCGTGTGACAGAAGACACCGTCAGATTTATGATTTACCTAGGGAGATGGTTGGCTGAATAGGTATTGTGTTTGACATGAAAAAAAAAAATGATGACACTAACAGACAGCTACCCAGAACAGAGTTGTTTGGATAATACAAGAAGAAATGGCAAGCAAATAGAATCAGCAACAGTTTGTATGGTACTTGATTTAGTCAGATATGATGAGTGAGAGACCTGTAAACATCATTCAGCAGTGTTAATGTGTCTCATTCAGCCCTGAGGCCACAGTCTCCCTGCTGATCCCAGCTGACACCAGCCTACTGAACAGACTTCTAACTTCTTCCACTATCCCAACTGGAATAAGAGACTATTCATACTGAGGGCTTTATCCCTCTACCACACCCTCTCCCTTTGTCTCACACGCACACATAAACACACAGAGGCACATGCACAGAAAGACATTTACATAATGTGCATGTGTACACACTCACTCACACACAGAACTCAAGAAACATTGTTTTGGTTTCATTGGAGAACTATTGTAAGGCTGAGTTCAAACAGAGAGCCCATTCACACTGCTAGTCCAGCTGGTTAAAACCAATTGTCTTCTCATAAGCCAAAACCAATGGTTGTGTATCTGAAAAAGTTGTGAAATTGAGGAGTGTGGGACCTTTTTTGTTTGTTTTTATAAATCCTTCCGTGGTTCCATTTTTACTTTACAGAAGCAAAGTCCATGGAAAAATACAGTATGGAATTCTAACTCATATGCAAACATATCTCAACACTAAAGTCCTTTGGCAGGAGCAGTACAACAAACGTTATATAAACTACATCGGTTGGAGCATTTGAGAGCTGAAGTATCAGAACAGGGAAGATGACAGAATAGAACTTGGGGTAAATTTAAATGAACAGGTACAAAAAGTACACAGTATACTCCAAATAATGAATAAACTGTAGCAGTAGGAAAAAAGAGAACAGCCCTTTACAGTACTCATGATAACCATATATTATGCACAGTGTTAAAAAATCACAAGTCTGATTTGCAATGTAAATAGAAGATTTAGCACATATTTTGCCAGTTGTGTAATACCTAACCTGTAATTCACTTACAGAGGGGAATAACATCTGACACATTCTCTTTGTTCTAAGCCTGTTGGATTGAGTACGTCTACTAAGATGATTAATTGTTATACAACATATTGGTAAAAGTCCACCTCTTTTCTCCAAGGTGAGAAGTTGTTATACTGTAACACAGAGCATTTGGTCTTACCATGACCCTCTGCGTTCACAGTGAAGAACCACACACATTAATAGAAAGGGTTGGAGAGTCAAGGACAATTTAAAGGAATATAGTAACACATGCCTTTAGTTCTTAAAAACCTCTGCAAATGTACCTTGGCTTGAAAACAAAAAATAACAAACAAACCATTTTGAACAATTCATTCTCTAGCTTGATTCGACAGTGTACTGTTTAATGGGAGTGGTGATGACTACAAAGCCATAGATTATGAGTTTGTTGCAGAGGAATATCAAATAAGCCTAGATGAAAGCTAAATAAGCCCTTACTAATCTATCCTATCATATCATATCTGATACAGATATTAATTGTGCAGTGACCTACTTTCACTTTCCTTCTGAAACCTGTCTCAGCCTGATGGAATTGAACACAAACTGTTCCTAGCAGATCCTGAAGTTCAACAGATGAACAAATCAACTAAATGAATCGTGGTAATTCTATCATTTATTGACCGATATACCGGTACTCATATCTAAACTTCCAACATTTAATTTCAAAATATAAATGTATTATTATAGTATTCGTTCACATATTCTTGTATCGGGTTGACGTTGGAGCAATCAATGCTAAAAAAAAAAAAAGGAAAGTGTAATGTGTCTGGCCCCAACAGGTGACTGTCACATTTGAGTCAGTCAATCGAGCAAGTCAACATACACACATAGTCCTGAGACAAGGTCTAGCCAGCAAAAAAACTTCTTTCAATTAGAAATAGGCCTACTTTATTTGTTTTGCTCAAATTATATAACATATAGTGTAGGGCCTGTGTAATCACATTTCTCTTGTTTTCTTTAGGGTTATAGAGGAAACCACTCCCATTCATCTATTGGAGGGTTGCTGCCTTTCTATATTATACCAATTGCAGGTCTGGGCTTCTCCAGGGAGTGGGAGTGTCTGGGAAACAACACATACCAGGTGGTGATTCATCCTAATGCTGACATCCTCCAATGTTATGATGATACAAAACGCTAGTATAAGAGAGGGAGGCAAACCTATTGTATAGCTTCCTTATCTATCTTGCCCTCCTTCCATCTTTTGTTTGTTCTCTTCTTGCTCATCTTTGATCATTTGTTCCCTCGGGACATCTTGTTGACTGTTTAACGATTTTTGACAATTTAATGACTGCTATATACACAAGGGGGTAATGAATAACAAAATATACAAATCCCTTGGTGGCAAAAGCTCTGCAATGCCACATTAACAAAATTGCACTCTTATTTAAAACACAATACTTCTTGGTAACTACAGTAGCCTATATGACTACTCTTATTTTAACAGGCCTCTGTCCAACGATGAGAGAAGTCCTTCATTCATTACCTGCGCCTCTGTTAAAACCTTCAGTTGTATTAATTGCACATACTGTAGATATTTTAAAGTCCTACAGTAGTTGTGCCATGGGGAGTTCAGATCTCTATGGAGAAGGTGACATCACAGTCAATGGTCATTGGCAAGATTATACAACTGCCGCCGGTGAGAAGGTAGTGTAGAGATTGGCCTAAAAAAAAATCCTCAATACAGACTCAGCAGAACAGGAAATATCAGGTTGCAATACTTAAACAATGAGAACAAGTAATTCAGTGTGAGGGAAGCTATGCAGTTTCTCACCATTGCAGCTTGTGTGTCTTTGCGCGTGGGTGCGTGTACTGTACGTGTGCATGTACGTGCACGTGTATGTGACATATGGCACTGCTCCTGTTCTCATGTTGGTGTTGTAACTGGCAGTGACATAGACCCAATTCATATCCTATTATTATAATCCCATCCTGTGTGTAGACAGGATTGAAGGGCTATACATTTTGTGTAATTTATTAGAAATGCCATAGACATGTGGCAGCTATCAGTGTAGAATAAGCAATGCTGTGGAGAAAAGACTATTGATATTTGACCCCCCCCCCCC
>JAODUG010000020.1:1269120-1282897 GCA_027564795.1 Aphredoderus sayanus | reverse complement strand
GTGTGTGTGTGTGTGTGTGTGTGTGCTTGTGTGTGCGTGTGTGTGTGTGTGTGTGTGTGTGTGTGTGTGTGTGTGTGTGTGCGTGCGTGCGTGTGTGTGTGCGCGTGCCACACACGCATAAGAGGCCTGAATCTGTTTGCTGGCTGTGTATGGGATCTTAAGTGAAGCTCGCTCTGTCAGATGAGTGAAGCTCTGCAGAGGCAGCCACTGGGAGTTGTGTTTCATCTCCTCTCATACTGCTCCGGAGCAGACATGCAAATCTGCTGTAATGAGCACCGCCCTGGATGGTGAGATGGAGCGGGATGTGCAGAGAGGGAAAAGAGGAGAAATGTGGTAAGGGTTATGTCAGACAAGGTGGAGGAGACGGGAGCCTTTCCTCAAATCAAACACTCATTAGCCCCCAGAGCCCTGTTTCTTCCCCTTCACTGATACATGCTGAGGTGAAGATGCAAATGGTGTCAGGTTAATTAGCCTTATGTTCTTTACTCTAGACAAATGCAGAGCATCATAATCTAACGTTATAATGCAGTTGTATTGCTTTTCTTTTTAAGGCTTTAATGATTGAGACCACTTATTAGGCTATAAGGTTTTTAGCCTACTCAAAATAGTTTCCCACACATCATATAGTCTATACCTTGTCCTGTAGTTGGACAGTTTTTCTGTGTTTTTCTCTCTTACACATTGCAAATGAGCTTTGTCTTTGTTACTGCAGTTGTTACGTGCTCCCCATTAGGGTACCCCAGTCTTCTGAAAAGCTTCACTAATGTGGTTTTATTCACTCATAAAGAATGAAGTCCCAAATCAATGTTGAGATGTATTGGCTTCTGCCTCAATCCAATAATGTAAAGCACTCAAGACTTTTGATGAGCACTGCAGATCGATTAGAAGTTAACAGCCATTTCACATCAGCTGAGACCTACAGTATGTCATGAGGTATTTAGTCTTATGGAACATGCCAGATGTGAAAGTTAACCATAGGTTTATTTGGGTAGCGTGATGCTATGTTGTATACTGTATTGACAAACCAAAATAAATGTTCCTGAACACATCTTGCCATATAGTGGGGTCCAAACGTCTAAGACCACATTGAAAACGTCAAACATTTTTCTGTAAACCTGGAAATAATAGAGTTTGAGGATTCACAAGAAAGCTCTAAAAAACTAAATTATGCTGGGATAACATACGTCCTCAGGTTTTGCACAAATGTCTGGAGCCCATGCCAGCATGGGTGCATGCAAAAGAGAAATGACAAAATACTAAGAGATGACATTTTTCAAAGATTTAACTTTTCACTTAAATTGTTAAGCATTATCTTTATCCCTAGTGGTTTCAGACCTTTGGACCCCACTGACTGTGCTGTGAACCAATTTTTATAAAAGGGCTGTCCTGAATATTTTTTGGCACATTATTTGAATTGTCTTTAAAGCTGCAGTAGGAATTAAGCACATGCATGTAGGGAGAAAGCATTTGTCAGTCCATTGAATAATGTTGGCATATAAGTGTCATGTTGTTGTTTTTTTTAATTATAGCTATTTTTAGAAGCTAATTTTAGACCTAGAAGCATTTGAATAGCTTACTGTTTTCCCATTGATTACCATGACAACAATCAATGATTCTATACATAAATGCAATGGTCAAGCCCTTCTGAAAATGCAAGTGTTGACTGATGAGTTGCCACATTCCATATTATGCAAGAGAATGACTAATATGTCAAAGGACAGACCCGCGTCGTCCCCTGAAGGAAGAAGTAACTGCCACCAGACACTCTTCTGCGTAGTAATCCAGCTGTTCCTCTCTCTACCTTGCTTCTGACAAGGCATTGGCTGCCTCCCTAGTGAAGGGTGTTTCTATCTGTCTGAAGAGTGGCTAACATCACCAGAGTTTCTTGGGTTGGCTGGACTGGGGGACTGCTGGCTGTGCTCTGTCACTAATTGACTGCCTTATTGAGCAGTTGACTGCTTGTCCTATGGTTTACCCAATGATCAAGCACTTCAAGACAGGTATAAGTTGGACTAAGATGGTTTTTACTGGAGGGACCATGCAGCCAAAATATGAGCTCATTCCCAAGACATGGGCAATTTTTTGCTTATGACCTTTTTTATACATCATAATCACTAAGTGTGGTTTTGTGGTAATCAGGTTTTGTGAACTGGTGATCAGATAATGACAGGAGGAAGTGCGCAGGAGTCATGCATGTTCTTGCTCCAGAGCTTCTTTGCAGAATATTTCTCTTATTGAGTTGCCATCATAATTGAGAGACTGGAAACTATTAAGTGTGTTTGCCATTTTTTAGTTGTTTCCTTTCATGGGCCTAGATCTATTTAATCGATGCCTAACTCACGCGCCCACTGTTATCTTGGTAAGTCCTCTGGTTTTGTGATGACCTGTCCCGGCTCATGTTAAGCAATAACGTGATGATGATAAATCCATTTTGCCTTAAGGTATTTTAACAGCAGAGACTAAACCAACAAAGCCTGGCACTGCTACCTCCCGCTCTTCCAAGCCCAGATAAATAGCAACATTGTCTCCTGGAAACCAACTTAATTGTAATGACATGGGGAAGAGCATGAAGATTGATATGACTTGGTCCAGCACATGTACTGTATACATAGAAACTGAAAGCTGTCCTTCACAGTAACACACCTCTGTTCTGCCGTTGACTTCTGTTTACACATAGCAGCTGCCTCATCTTGTACATTCTGTACACAATAGAAGATAAGTACAGTACTAGTACTTCTGGAGAATACCAGAAATGTATTACTTGGTATATATGGTTTTATTAATGCAGGACAACCATGGCTAAATTCCACATTTGATCATTTTCCGACTCTTTGTAACTACTGAGGCTTTTCTTCGGTTTTGTGTGCACGGTTCTTGTTTTTCAGCTTCGAATGTGCTCTGCTGATCAATTAGCATTTTAGACTGTGTTGGCTGGTTGGCGTTCAGAATAGACGTAGGACTGCGATGGATGTGGGAGAAATGGTCAGGTGTAAAGAACTGAGCGAAGAAAGGACAAATGGTTCTCCATCTCCAAAAGAGTTTGTGGGGTCTCCCAGTCAGCGGTGGAGAGTACCTATGACAGTGGAGGAGGAGGGACAAACCACGAACCACAACAGGGTGTTGGACACCCATGGCTCATTGATGCATGAGGGCAACAAACTGACAGAAAGATCTACTGTGGCACAAGTTGCTGAAACTTTTAATGATGGTTCCGGAAGCAATATGTCACAACACATGCTGCGTGTGGGGCAGCGTCCAGTCCAATGTCTTAACGTAGCGGACTAATCGGATTGCCAGCAAAGGATGAAACTGTTGACCTTTGACAGATTCCTCTAATCTCTGCTGTGCTGTGGCGTTGTGCAACAAATGCAGAATGCATTATTGTTCAAAGGAAAGGGCATGTTTTTATGGTGGCTCGCTGCCTCTCTGTGCCATGAACACCCTGGCCGTGGACTACTGCTTTGCCTGTGAGCCTTGTGTACACACCAGAATTGCAAAAATGCCCTGTAGTTGTATATGGAGTATTCTCTCCTGTGGGTTATGTGATTGTGTGAATTATATTGTTTGTAAGACTCGTGTTTATGAGTGTAATAATGTATGTTCTCGCAAATATACAAATGTTTTGTCACTTAGAGGTACAGTGTGGCGCCCATAGCATTTTTAAGAGCCTGTACAGAAGCCCAGTAAACTAAAACTGAAATCAGGGAGTCAAAAGAGCAGTGCTTCCAGGGCTTAATGATGCAGCAGCCACCAGCCCCCGTCAGGCAGTAAACTCTTTAATATGCTGTTAATTATTTCTAAGAGATTGGATATTGATTAAAAAGCCAAGCAGTTTTAATTATAACTCTGGTGCCATCCCAAGTGAAGACAATTTTAGGCTTTACGTGAGAGGAACGTTTAACAAGTCTGCCGAGCCACAAGCTCCTTCAAGACCCCAATATCCCAATATGTTTTTAATATCTTGCTGTATTAGGGTTGGAAATGGTGTGCTCTGCGTTAGCGTAACTTGCACTGTTCCTTCTCCCAGCACTAGAGCTCTACACTTCCACTGTCGCCAATGCAATGTTATATTTGAAATTCATGACCTGGTTCCTGACCCTGGTCATTTTTCCAAAAGCACGCTTGGGTGGTGCTAGCTTGTTTTCATTTAGACGTGTTCCCGTCGCACTTGAAAATAAGATGTACAATCCCTTGTGAATGTAGGTCTGTGCCCAAGTGTCCATGTTTAACGTCTTATTTTTGGACTATTACTACACTACTAGTACTACTTCTTCCTTGTTGTAATATAACATGGGTGAGTTGTACAGATAATATAGCCACAACTACACAAATTCTAATATGAATATTTAAAATCCCAAAAAATGGTTGTGCTAGAAGTTTACAATAGGAGTGAATAGCATATGGCCTTCCAACAGCCTAGACCCTACCCGTACCTTGTTTCTTACTGCTGGCTCAGGAGTTGCTTGTGGCCTTGGAGAAGATTTGGAGAATGCTGATGAGAATAGGCACTCAACAACTGTCACCAGAACACACACTCTGCCAGCGCCTTAAGTGGTCCATTTGTGATGCAGCAGCAGGCGCTTGCAGGCTGCCAGCCTGGCGTGGAGTCAAGCTCCCAGGGGGAGAGTGTGTTAATGCGGGCCCCCAGGCCCAGGGAACAGGGTAATTGGGTTTGCATGGTCTGTGTCAGGGCACCCCTGCCGCTGCTGACACAAAGGCCACCTCCCGGCCAAACTGTTGGGGACAGAGAGACAAACCCCTCCTGATCGCTTGTCTGATTCACTGGAAAGGCTTATTGAATTACTGGAATGTTATGTGTCTTTGTGAGGGCCTGCAGATTGGACAATGAGGTGAAGGCCTTGTGCTTGTGTGCTGCTCCTCCATCTAGCTGTCTTGCACTCTGCCCCTCTCCCAGGGCTACCAGGCAGAGTGGCCGCATGAGTGTCTCTCCTCAGATGGCATAATGACTGCATTCTCATTCCTCCTTTCATTTTGTTGTCTGCTGCCACTCCACACTACCTGTTCCATCTTCTTCTGTCTGTTGATCCCTCTATTACCAAAGGGCCTTGTTAATGGTACACCCCACATTTAATCCCCAGCACATCGTCTTGAAACACAGCTGTGCACGTGGCTGTAAGGGGAGAGCTAGTGAAAATATACTGCATGCTGTCGGAGTAGAGAGGAGTGAGTTTCATTGATCAGTCTAGATCTAAACTGACGGGTGTGTACTATTATAATATTTTGCTTCTATGTCTGCTAGTGATTAATTGGACGAAAGGTGCTCCTCTCTTGCATGTTTATGGTTGAGTGGGTTTAAAGGAATCTAGTATTTAACTTGCTTGTTGACAACTCTCTCTGCGCTTAACTGCCCCACAGCCACTTGCACTCCATTGATTGGCAGAATAATTACGGACTTGATTTGTTCACCCACAGGTGAGGTGGGATTAGGGAGTAGGAGAGACGAAGAGAGCTTGTACTGTATAACGTTTTTCTTTGAGTGCAGCAGAAAGACTGCTTGCCTGCATTTTGTGTCTAGCTGTAACGCACTTGTACCACTAACGCAGACATGTCGATCACAAGTGTTCATCTTGCAGGCCCCAGTTGCCGAACAATGTACCCAAGCGCATAAGCAGTGAAGCGATAATTGACACATCCTTAAAATGCATGTAAGGGCTGGGTTAATGCACTCTTCCTGGGGGTGGATACAGAGCCATTAAGCCTTTAATTGAGAAGGAAGACTGACGTTAAAATCGGTTGCCTTGGCATCACCATTATCTACATGTTTTTTTATTATATAGGCTTAGGGTCATTCACCAGACAATTACAGCGTGCACATCTGATCACAATACACAGCTGTGTTGCTATTTTAGCCTCCTGAGTTCTCAAAAATAACTCTATAAGCCCTTCACCTCCAGGCCTGGAAAAAATGAGGAATCTCCCTTTTGACTGAAGGGCAGGTAAGCTCAGTTCCCACCCCTCCCTATTTACTTCCTTCTGCAATCTCTAGGAAAACAAGGGCTTCTCCCGCACTAGAAATAAAGCCGTTGATATGGAGGGTATGGCCCAGGTTTCGGTCGAGAGCAAAGATGCCAAAGGCTTGTTACCAGGTTACATCACTGTTGTTGTTGTGAGTGCGTGTGCCAGATCTTGAGGCGTAGTGGAGGGAGCTCGCTTAGCGAATCCCCTTTCCTTTGCCAAGTTACCATCTCACTACAGGAAGATACTTGTCATATGAGGCCTTTTCTCTCTCTTCATCTATTTTGCTATCTGTGTTTACACACAAAACTCACAAACAAAGATAACGTGGCAGTATGAGGGTTGGAGATTTGATGTGATCATTTCTTAGTTTAATTAAAAAACTATATAATCTTTGTCATATATAATATCATACCTTTTTTTTTTTCTTCACCATAATGGTGTACATTTTTATTGTTGGCTGTTTGAATCCTGATGACACTGTTTGGAATATTGCATTTCGTCACATATTTTGCAGGTCTTAATGGCTTTGTCTGTGTATCTTAGCAGACATATATGGCATTACAGATGCATGTTAATTGTTGAAACTGAAGATCAATTCAGGAGAACACTGGTCTGGTACCTGTAAATGGACTGCATTGATATGGCGCTTTTCTAGCCTACCGGCCACTCAAAGTGCTGTACATGATTGCCTCACATTCACCGTTCACACACACATTCATACACCGATGGTGGTGCAAGCCATGCAAGGAGCACCTAACCACTGGGAGCAATTGGGGTTAGACATCTTGCCCAAGGATGTTTGCAGGTAGTCCAGAAACTCCGGGGCTCAAACCCACAACCTTCTGGCTGGGAGCCAAACACCCAGACCTCCTTAGACTCCTTGTGGTCTAATTGTGAGAGTGATTGGAGAGAACTGTTCTCTTAGTAGCCTAAATATTAGCAGTTGTCAATGTTGTCCCTGTTTGTAATTTCAAGGTGTGAATTATAATTCTATTTTGCGATTTAGAATTAAATGTTGTTAGCTGGCGATAACAGTAGTAGTAGTAACACAAGGAATACCATACCAATGTTTTTATGCTCAGATGTCCAGTTCTTACCCAATAGGCCTGCAGACAACAGTGACGCTAGAGATCGGCACTGATTTCGTCCCTGTGTTTCCCTAACACGGTGTAGTTGACGTAATACGCTATGATGTGACGCTGAGTGATCCCTGCTTGTTAGTCAGACTGTTGCTGGAATAAAAGAGGAGTTGGCACAAGCGATAATGACCTCGCTGTCAATTTGAGACGTTTCAGACTCACAAGTTGAGACACAAAACTCAAATCACTGATTTGCTGTCAGGGCTGCAATGGCAATAAATATGCTGATAAGCCCTGTCGAAAACGTGACAAATGAAGATGTAAAAAATAAAAAGCTTTACATTTTTCACACAGAACCCAAAACTGTCACTAATCCTCGAGGGGAAAAGGAACTGAGGCATTGAATAGAGAATGAATGTGACCCTCTGCTTCTCCCGCTCACTTCTCAGAAGATGCGTCTTTGCTCTTTGGTGCACTGTAGTAACAAATTGAAGTTAAGCAATTTAGTTTGGGATTTCTGGGATGGAACGGAACCCTTTTAATTTCCAAGGCCAGGATCAAAGTGGCTGTGTGGGTGGTCCTACACAGTGGCCTGAGCTGCCTGACCTGCCTGTGCAGCTTCTGCTACTACAGGCAGGGTATCAGTGTGGTCATGTCTGTATAGCCCTCCCCCGCTGTCCTTTCTTCTCTCCCCCACCACCACCAGACTGTCTTCCCCCAGTAGCAGCAGGCTTGGGCCTGTCTCTGAAGGTGGGCTGCACTTCATCATTCCTGCCTCAGCCCAAGGTTCTCTAATGAAGAGACTGGCTCAGCCCTGCACATTATGAAGCATCTGGATCATTAGCATTAGGGTCAAATGGCATTTGTCTCCGTGTCGACATCCCTTCTCTACAGCCACCCACCAGCCACACAGCACCCTGGCCTTCCTGCCCATCTCCCACTGTCAGTGTATCCAAGACTGTAATGATCAGATTGCACAATGGTTTGCCTATTGCACATGTTGTACTCTAATAAGCACACTAAATAGTGCTCATTAACATAAAGCATTGTTTGTTTGAAGTTCAGACAGTGTGTGCCCCTCATGTGGTAGAATGCAATCTGACATGCTGCATTCTCCGGAGGAATAACTCTCCAGTACTGTATTGTCAAAAGTATGTGTTAACCCCTATTCCTGTCCCCACCCTATTGGGTGCCTACTGATTAGTGTGATAGTGTTTGACTCACCCGGTGTACAGTTTCTGTGAATACAGGTCATTCATTCAGCTCTCTCCTGCAAATGAACACTGGCAATAATATCTTTGTACAATCTAAGAATAGCTAGTAAAATGCATGCTCCATGTTTTCACTAGACGTCTTAAACCAATGAGATTGTTTGCCCCCTTTGATACAGTTGGATGAGTTAAATGACTGTTATCTATAGGCACTTGGTGACTCACCTTTATTTCAGTCACAGGGTGGAGGCGAGTTGTTTGTCTTTTCTGGGATGAGAAGCGATCCTCCACCATTCGCCTGACACACCTGTCAGTTATTAGTCAGTCAGCGACTTAGGCAGTGCCCTTTGCCTGTTGTATAGTGCAGCTTAAAACACACCTATAACTGTGCTGGATAAGAAGGGACAATTGAGTCTGCTTTGACTGTAGTCTGGGGTCTTTTAATAAAGCCAGCACTTGTTTGCAAATGCATGGAAGTATCACTCATCTGGTGGAAAGATAACCATTGCTCATTTTCAAAGGGGATAGATAGCATTGAAATGAACAGTTGAAATCAAAATAACTTTTGAAATCAAAACAATTTCAGTTTTACATAATGGAAGTTGAAGACAATAAGAAGACTTATGCTAGACTTAGGCATATTTAGGCTAGTTTGGTAATAATTATCTTTTGTATGAAAAGCACTGTAATTCTCAGGCTCTACTCAATGCTCAGTGACTGCCTACCCAGATTCACAAAGATTCTAGATATAGAATTGACCACTGGGCACATGGTAAGCCCATTGTGAAAGATCGGTTGGAGGGAATTCTGGCAGTCAGCCACCAATGCAGAAGAACAAATTTAGACATTTCTCACAGAAGGGCATTTTTACTGCACCTCAAACTCTCAGACTGGTGTAAATGTTCAGTTGCGTTTGGTTAGGTTTAGATATCACCAACATAAGCAGAATTATATTTTACTCCTCCTTACAGCTCTTTTAGGCTCACATCGTTCTCTACACCTACACCTACCCCTCCCCCTGACCGCAGCCCACACTTTTTGGTGAGAGTTGTTTCTTGATAAGCTGGAGCTGGGGCTGAAATTAGGATATTTGGAGGCACTATACTGTAGCAAGCACATCAAGGAGTGTACCTTTACTTACCCAGTACAGCAAAATGCACATGCACTCATTTGTGCCTGCATGCTTTATCATATCATTATTTTTACCCGCTCTGCCAAATTGCTGTGTCACTGCTTTACAGGGGGTCTGTTTTGCATAGAGGCCTTTTTCCACCTATGCTTGTAACTTAAAGCCTCTCTCCCCTCCGACTCTATTTTAAGACTGGGAGAGGGCAGTTTGCCAAGAGAGGGGGAGAGAGGCTTGCTTTTTGTGGCCTTCACATTGCACAGCACGGCAGACATGCACCGGGCTTGGCAAGACGACACTGGCGGGCCTGTTTACGGCAGAGGCTCCATCTGCTGGGGGAAGGGGGATGGGTGGGTGGGTGGGTGGGTGGAGGAGAGAGAGAGAGAGAGATTTACTACCCTCAAGAGAGTTGAAATTCCTCCTGAGCCATTCCCCCATTTGGCTGGCAGTTGTGAAAACAATTCCCTTGCATTTACTCTCTCTGTGCACTGCAGATGGAGTTCCAGCTATTACTCAGCTCTGTGACCAGAACATTGTGGAGAGATTGTGGAGATTTCTCTGTGATATTATGTCTTGCATTTACGTGGTGGCTTATTCTCTGCATACATCTGATTACATCTGGGCCTACATGCCTCAATTTTGAGTCTGGTGTTAAAAGATTTCTTTGGTTTGAAACTGACCATGTCCTTAGCAGTCAACATCACCTTTGTTTGTTACATTGTGAAATGCTTGCTTGTGAAGCCCTTTGAGACTGCAATGTGATTAAGGGCTATACAAATAAAATTGACCTTTGTCGAGTCCAAGATAAATTAAATGAATTATTTAAATGAAACTATCGCCGTGTTCATTTCAACTGTCATTGACCTTTCTGCTCCTTATACATCCATGTATCTTGACAAGGAGCCCTGCTTCCATTATAGTCTCATTTGGACTTGGCCTTGACTTGGACTCAGAACCTCTGGACTCGAATGTCTTTGGACTTGGCCTTGACTAAACTGTTGTTAACCAACTGCCTACCTACTTCTCTCTCTCCACAGGGTTGACCTACAGATGGCTGCTGTGCCAATGTCCTGAGCTGAGAGAAGCCTCTCCGTAAGCCTGTCGCTCCCATCCGCCTCAGAACACAGCCAGCCTGCCCTCTGGAAGCAGTCACCTCCTTCTCCCCCACCCCCGCCCCCTCCTGCCCAGCCCTGCCGTCAACCATGACGTCTGAGCTGGAGAGTAGCCTGACCTCCATGGATTGGCTTCCTCAGCTGACCATGCAGGCGGCCATCCGTAAGGCGGATGCCCAGAACGCCCACGGGCCGGGCATGGGCAAGAAGAGCACCCTGCTGGACCCTGCCACCACGCTGGACCAGGAGGAGGTGCAGCAGCACAAGGACGGCAAGCCCCCCTACAGCTACGCCAGTCTCATTACCTTCGCCATCAACAGCTCGCCCAAGAAGAAGATGACACTGAGCGAGATCTACCAGTGGATCTGTGACAACTTCCCCTACTACAGGGAGGCAGGCAGCGGCTGGAAGGTAAGGGAATGGCTCCAATACCACAGTGCTGTTCTGCTGTTCCCTGCAGAAACACCAACTTAGCGAGGTTATTTTAATAGTGTCGATAAGCAAAATACCACGTGATATTTAGGCTCAGATCGCAATATCAATATGATATCCATGTACATTGGATACTAACCTGGATCGTGACATTTGTCAAGGGATGGAAAGGCGTGTCGTGTCAATGTCTGTCTCTGGTTTGTATGCCCCTCGCTCTCTTGGATCCAAATGTGGGTGACAGGATTTGTTGAAAAGGGTGGAAACGGATATAGCTTTGCTAATATGTTCTTTGTGTGTGGGTATTAAACAAAGTGAAAGGCCATTGGTAATCACCATTCTCACTTCATGAAAGCCTAGAGCGAAAGCATGACTGCGCTGAATCACACTTAGTGCCTTACTTCACGGAATGAAAAATGGCAGAGGAGCGTGTGAGGTGTAAAAACTGGGATTAATATTCACAGAAGTGGCCCCTATCTGAGGGAACACAGACTAAATAGCCCATTCATGGGTGGTATTATTCATTGCAGATGCCTGGATAGGAGATGGCCATTATGCAGGAGGGGGGAGACAGTGCTGTGTCATCATCTGAAGGAGCTCATGATATACTGCGATGAAGCTATGCTGATTGCTTTTTAAGGGCTCAGATAGAAATTGATATTAGAATGAGTTTTCCAATCAGTCGACGTTTATTGGGGATAGAATTGTAGGCACTACTTTATTGCAGTCAGACAAGATGTATGCTGCCCATTTCCTGGGAAGACAAGATCTGGCATGAGTAAAGCTTGAGTGTGTGTCTAACAGAGTCTGCAAGTCTGTCTTTGTGAAGGTGTATTTGTTCTATCATTATAAATGGTTGATTTGTGCTTCTGTGTCCATTTCTTTGGAAGGAAATGAATTAGTTTTTTTGCAGCAATGTGGCTCATCCTATTTGATATCAGTCACTGCCTTCATGTACTATACTATACAGCCGTCTCAACAATTCCGCAGGCCCTGTAAATATGTCTTCCTGTTCACTACTAAATTCAGTTGTTAACTGTATAAAGGTGTTTTCCCTACATGCATTTCCTATAAGGTTACCACACTGTCTGCTCTTTGGGGGAACGGTGCGGGGCTTTGCCAGACTGTTCTTGCTGTGTGACATAGTGGAACTTAGATATGCTACACTAACCTACATAGGGTGCACAATCCAAGATCCCAGTGTATCTGTCAAAAGCTAAAAATGCTATAACGTTTCATTTGAATTCACTATTGAATTTCATTATACTATGAATATCTAACTGATTTCCATGGCTTTATGGTACTGTATAGAGCACCTTTTAGAAAGATACTGACCTACTGTATACAGTGTTTTCAGGTACTGGTCACAAGGGCTTTTATCATTCAGATATAGGCCTAGGTCCTTCAAGAGCACTAAATGTGGATTTAGGAGATTTTGAGTTATCGTAAGCCATTGGCCATCTTAAACATAACCAATGGACTTACTAATTAAGTTGCCATCTGTTAATGCATTGCAGTACTTGCAACGTTTGTAAAGGACTTGCATAGCAACTGGTTCTGGCCTAAGAACTGCAGAGTCTGCTTGTAGATGTACCTCATGCACATGGTTTTTCACAGTATTAAAAACCACAGAATACTGAGATGCTGTAGCGCACAGGAAATAATGAAAAGGTGGTTTGAATAAATGCTCACAGGTTCCATCTGAATTCTTTTTGCCACTTACCCATGCGGTTTCTCCACAATATTTGTATTTCTTGAACGTTTTATACAATACTTTAAAAAAAATAATTTGTATATTTCAATGCATTAAATAGGTTTACAATTGAAATAGTACCTTGTCTATGACTCTTATGAATCTTAAACAAGATGGGATGTGCACCTAAATGAACGTGTGGAATTCTATGAAATGAATGTCAGTTGCATTGTGACTACGATGTAGGTGTACACTGCCTGTGTGCGCATATATGCATGTGTGCATACAAGCAAGCAGCTGGAAGCAAGTGAACCCGGGTGGGGTAAATGTAGGTCGGATGTAGTCATGGCTCCTGCATTTCCCCAGAGATGTCAGAACCCAGCGCACGCACATGTCTGTTCTGTATGATAATGTAGGCTGCGCTGGCAAGATGAGACCAGGCTAATCCAGGCACCAGCAACCCATTTAATCATCTCAATAGAAGTCCATTAGCCCCACGCATTTCACAAATATCAATAAGTGCTGTCAATAAGAACAGGTAATTTATCAAGGTCAAACGATATGAACAGCATCTTCAATGGTGTGAATCTGTGAGCAAGCAATTAGACTACTTTCTTACGCTCAAGCACAAGCTAAAGGAGACACTTACTCATATTTTTCAGGATATTTTTTAGGATACGGTATAGCCTATATAGCTACCATTTATTTATGTTTTCTGCTTCCCAACCATGACTTCTGCATTATCTGCTGGTTTCTGTGAGCAGTGAGCATATTGCCTCTTCCAGATAGAACAAGTTTTTCTCCCGTATATTTCCACAAATATATTATGCTAAATTAGCATACAGCAAGTTGTTACTGCATGTTGTTTCTTTTGCACAATGGAACATGTCTTTGTTTGCGCACAAAGTGTCTGTCAATGTGCATTTCTTACTTCTTGCAGTGCACCACAGTTGATCATGCTCAATTTAATCCATGGCAGTCAGTGTATTTGCAGAGATGCCCATGATGCAAATAGGAACAATGCTACTGTATTTCTCCTTAAGGTTAGGACAATATATCTAGTCAGTCTAAGCTTAGGCTATGCTTCATAAATGCATGGATATTAGAAAATTCGTGTGCAAAAGCTGTAGTCTATGTGTGTATATATG
>JAODUG010000020.1:1217539-1238139 GCA_027564795.1 Aphredoderus sayanus | reverse complement strand
AGAGGGTGGGAGTGAATTTCTGCCTCTGTCTTTGAGAGGGCAGTGCAGTTTACAGTTAGTGACATGTAGTAGACCTATTGTTTTAGGAATAAATAGAGTTGCAAGCTGGATGTCTCCCTCGTCTAAATCGAGAAATATATACCCGGTAAAAAACGAACCCAACTGATCGAGCTGCAAAAAGACGGCATAGTCCTTCTTACTGTAGCATATAATGCCTAACTGCAATAGGCCTACCGGTGCAATAAAAACCTGTGTTAACAGCAACATAATATTAATGTGGTTAAAAGGAGATTGCGTTACGTTTACAGCCACAACCTCTCTCACATAAATTGCCATTGACTTTTATAACACAACCGTGGTGTTACGGCGTATTGCGATTTGTCAATGGACTTAGGAGTGCTTGTTTTGATGCAGTTGGTGTCCAGCAGAATCGTTATCATGTAGAAATGAGATCGCATAGACCTATGAATCGAGATCGAGAATTTATTTCAATTAATCGTGCAGCCCTAGTTTGTAGTTTACATTCGCAAGATACCAGATTACTGTATATACCTTGGTTAAAGGGGCTAATATATCAGAAAACAACACCATATACATTATAGCTATATATATATATATATATATATAAATAGCTAATTGCAACCTGAGAATGACACCCCTTGTGTATGAGCTTCTCTGTTCTTTGTTTTCATAGCTGGTCAAGCGCATGTATGTTAAAGTGGACATTCCATGCCCCTTTTTCACATGTGGCAGTTCCTGGAGGTCTGAATGCAATGTATTTGACATGCTTAGGTGGAAATACCACATAGATTAAGTGGAATAGCACCATATTAGGCCCATTGTAAACCTGCCTTCAGAAGACAGTCAGTTTCAGTGACTTTTGCTTTAAATCCAAATGAGCCACTGCTCACCCCGCCCCCTCTTCCTCATGATGTAGGCTATGGCTTTGGTACTGTTGAGCTGTCGGAGACAATACTGCATCTGACACAGCGGTGCAATCATATCGCTTTGAACCAGAAGCGCCCTTGACCACAGGATTGTGAGGCAGATTATTTTAGGCTAGGCTATTGCTAGCACTTTGGCCAATCACCAGTTAGTTTAACCACACCTAGTCCTACTGAGCCGTGACTGAGATGTTCTCTGGAGTGGGTCCAACTTGAGCCGGGCCTCAAGTGGACCGCTGTGACATTATTGGCTTTGTCATAATTTCATTCACGCAGTGCCAAGAACATTTTTTATTAACACCAACTCTAACTAGGCTACAAGAAAGTTGGTGTTGTAGCCACAATACAGTAGCCTAATAATCATAGCAGGGCAGACAGAGAAACCTTCCATTGACTGGACACATTGAAAAAAGTTTGTCCAAAGATCGATTGGGTAACCTGCTCTCATGAGTGAACTTGGTTCAAGGCATAGAATATCATTACCTTTAAGTGAATATATTACACCAGCGTTATGTTGATGAAACTCTGTTTTAGGTTATAGGTTAATGGTCGCTATGTTTGGGACTCTCACTTAGCTGACATGCTCACCTGTGGCCAGCTCAGTGCAGCGTGCAGACATTAAACGCCTAGTCCACTAAAAGGAAAATGTAAAGATCTTCTTTGAAAAAAAGTATGAGATAAAGGCAGATAATTTTCGCCATAGCCTATAGTGTGTCGTCGGGCATGGTCATGTTATAGCCAGTAGTCTGTGGATGTTGTCACAATGGCCAAGAAAACCTGAAACCTGAAAACCCATGATGACAATTGGTTACCACTGGTGGACAGTGCAATAATAATCATCAATGTGTTAAAGAGGGCACATGATTGGCTCAAGATAAGTGCATCATCAGTGAAAGACACAGCTCCCTGTTCTGAGCCTGCACGTGCAGTGGAAAAGGGCCATGATTAACAAAGTTTTAAGGATCTGAATTTGTCTCACATGAGGTATATAGGAAACCTATCTAGCTAACCAATCAACTTCACACACAGGCATTTCCTTGCGGATATCAGTCATTCATCGTCCACATTATTATTCTTCCCATTATGCTTAGCTTGTTTGTTAAATGGTGCAACAACATGCTTGATTTGAGCGGGAAGGGGGGCTACTCAGCGGTAATTAAGATTGTCGTCTTGAAGTGCTCTGGCTGGTTTGGTAGCTATATTGAAAGGTCAGTGTCTGGGCTGCACTCAAGACCTTTGTTAGCTGTCCCAAACCGATTTGCACTCGGTGAGCAGATGTGTCTGACACCGCCGGTGGTTTGACCTTTACGGAGGGGAGGGGGGTGTTCTCAACCTACTCCCATCGCCTTACCGCTTTACACATAAAGGGGTTGTGTTGAGTGTTCAGCCTCCCAGCAGGTCTACAACACTCTTGGTTTGGCAGGGAAACAGTAGTCTGCATTTATGACAAGCCATTGCATGCTGTGCACACAAAAACACATGCTCAGGTATTCAATTCCCGCTCCAAATTACACTGGTTAACTATATCGGTGTACATTCCAAGCATTTCTTTCTCCTCCCAACCCATTATCCTGGAGGAATGCTGACATACTGTACAGTTTAATGATTGATGAAGATATATGGGGAACGGATGCATGCAGGCTTGAGCAATAAAGTGAATGCACTTTTGTGTATCTTAGGTTGCTTTGTACAACACAGACCAGGAAGGCAGCGATAGCCCCAGAAGCAGCCTTAACAACAGCTTGTCTGACCAGAGCCTGGCCTCCGTCAACCTCAACAGTGTGAGCAGTGTGCAGTGTTACACACCGGTAAGACCCAGCACTGATCACAGCTCAGCTCACTGGTCCACAATGTTTCACTACAATTACATCTGCTGAACTCATCACTTAATACAGGTGAACCTAAACTGCAGTGTCCACCTACATTCAGTATGGTAATGCCAGTCACCTTGATAGATTGTACACTAAAGATATGTATAAATAATATATATATATATTGTAGATGCAGTAGTGTAGTGATGGTTCCCAATGTATAATGGATGTTAGTTTTAGGCCCGTGTTGAGGCTAATCGAGGCTACAGCAGCTACATGACTGTGAAGTAAACCACCAGATAGCATACTGTAGCCTGTATTTCACCGTACTGTAGCAGTGATCCTCAGGAGGGTCTGTAGACAGGGTTCAGGGCAGCCTGTGTCGTGGTGCAACATCAGAGAAGGGGGTTAAAGGAAACCGAGAGAGAAGCACACGCTCCTGGATAGCAGACAAAGCAAAGAGCTGCCTCTGATGTCCTCCCACCAGAGATGCTCCCTCTTTGGTGTGGTCCTCTAGCATCCTGGAGCGCACCCCGCTGCAGGCTCTGGGCATCGATCGCCTGAGTCTCCCCCTCTCTCTCTCTCTCTCTCGTCTCTCTCTCTCGTCTCTCTCTCAGCAGACACTGGTATTACCTCTTCCCTGTGCCAGGCAGTACTGTGAAGCCCTGCTTCTGTAGTCATGTCAGGTCACTTGGTCACAGGTCACCTCTGGGGTTGTAAAATAGCAATGGATCCTCATCAGATCACATCCAGGTGCGCTCCTGATAAATCTGGTCAACAGACTGCTTGCCTTTCACATGTGGGGCCAGTGCATAATATTGACCACCCACACAAAATGAATGCTTATTTGTACAAGGCATTGGTATTGATTTAGTTTTAAATACATTTTGCTCGGCCACCTGAGTATTGGCTTTGTGTCCAATTGAGTTGCTCTCTTTGCACTGTGTGAGCTAAAGGCAGCAAGTCAGACTGGCCAGTTCACTCATGTTCTGCAGACAGTGACGGACAGCTCTTTACACAATGACAAATGACTGGCAGTTAAAAGGCTGTAGTTAGCCTAACGTGTGTGTATCTTAGATGTATATACAATAGCTATTCCAATTGTTTACACTCAACTTATGAGAGGTTTTCCATTTTATTTTCCAGCAGTTCCATGTTCTGATACTAATTCCTGATGTATTTGAGAAGTATGTACAGTATAGATATTGTAATGTTAAACTGAGTACTCTTTGCTACATAAGTATTCAGCTGGATTGTGTGACAATTTTTCGCTTCAAATGTCATTGTATTAACACTAGATGAGCCAAAGCTACAATCTGACACCAATTATTTTTAATTATCCATCAAGAAAGGAAATGGTTTTACTCTTCCGTGACCTTAAAAACCACAATATTACGACACTTATCATTTGACGTGTGTAATTTCTCTTTTCTTTATTTTTTTAAATTATTATATATATATATATATTTTAATAATGTTTTTTCTAGTGTTACACAATAAGGTTTGTTGCACTTGTGTAAGTGTGTCCTCCTCCTCCTCCCCCAGGGGACAAATCACCCAGAGCCCAGTTCTCAGTCCATGAGCCTGCAGCAGCCCTCACAGCCCCAGTACAGCATGCCAGAGAGGGACAAGCAGCTCCTGTTCTCGGACTTTGAAGATCTCAGTGCCTCCTTCCGCAGCCTTTACAAGTCTGTCTTTGAGCAGTCCTTCAGCCAACAAGGTACATGCTCTCCCAGGGACCGTCACTGAGCTTGACCAACACAACACATGGGAACAGCATACGGTACAACATATAGATTTGTTTGGCTTACCACACAAAGTTAAAAGATACATATTTTAAGCTATTCCTTTTAAATCCATTTTATTTTCTCCCCCCTCTTAATGCTACAATTCTGTTATGGCTTCTCCAGAAGTTTACATTTCAGCACCACCTTGCTGTTTAACACATGGGGAAGGGGTAGAGAACAGTGTGAGCATACTGTGCACTCAGGTGTGGACAGGGCTCTGTGAATTTCTAACCATACAATGTTAATGAAGCACTGGTTTCAACCACAAAGGTATTTCCTCACAAATCAAGTAGTATCCCTTCAACAGCTAATGTTGAGGAATTCATTGAAGACTTATAGCATTTATTCAGTAGGTAATGCTGAATTAATAACAGAACCTTCCTACCTGGCGTTGTCATGCATTCTGTTCAAGCCTGTATTGTGTATAGTGTATGTCTAGGCTTTCTAACATAAGATGTCAGGACAGCAGGTTGAAAGAAGTACCAGACATCAGTTAAACTTGTGGATCTAGTCTACTTTGTCATAATAATTAATTAAAATATTTTCCATAGGACAGGGAAGATTTGTGCTTTACAAAGGTCTACCAGTCCCTTTAGAGCCTAATGTATTTTTGTTTGTAACCTGATTGACTGATAAACACAGTGCTCTTGACAGGATATGAGCAAAGTAGACAGCTTTTCTTGTATAGCCTATTTTCACAAATCAGATGCATTACATGCTAATGTTTTCAAAGTACTACCATCCTTTAATCTACCATCTATGTTTCATTCGTTGTGAGTTGTTACCTTTTTTTATGTGCATAAATGTGAAATGTCTTACTCGGACAAGCTCGAGCAATTAAAAAGCGTAAATAATCGAGTGAGAGGCTTTCACACTGCCGCTGTAGACACTGAGCTAATTCACTGGCTTTGATAATAGGTAATGAGCTCACATTATTATTCTGGGGCCATGTTAATTGCTTTCTGTATTTCCCCAGTTGGACAATGGGCTTTCTATGCCGATAAGAGATGCACCTTTGTCACCCCTGTGGTGAGTGTTACGTGCCGATTGCGGAGGCACAGGGCTGGAGTCAGCTCTAAAAGCACTCCAGTGAAATAGGTTTACTGTGCCAAAGCCGTGAAGGACAGGACCTCTTAAGACCACTCCCCTACACTCTGATGAGTACTGTTGGCTGTGCGGATGCCTGCGCTCCACTCACGCCCGTAACACACTGTGTATCACAATCCATGTGAGACAGTGGAGAGCTGGTGAACCTGGGAGTCATCTCCGGAACATAGGGAAGGCCACTTCCTGTCCCCAGGCTCCTAGCTGCAGTGTGGTGACGTGGTGTGTTGTGTCCCCAGGTCTGATGGGCATGCCGTCAGATGGGTCCCAGCAGAGCCACACCTCCTGCTCCTATCAGCACTCCCCCAGCGGCCCCCTCAGCACCCAGAACAGCCTGTCCAACAACCACTCTGGCAGCGGGGGCCAGGTGCCCCTGTCCCACCCCGCCCAGGCGCACCCTGGCCACAGCTCCCCCCACAGCCAGCACCTGTCGCAGCACCCCCACAGCCAGCACCAGCACCAGCACCCCTCTGGGCACCCAGCCCATGGCCAGCACCCTCAGCAGCACCCCTCCCAGCACACGCAGCACAGCCAGCACCCAGCCCAGCACCCAGCCCAGCACCCAGCCCAGCACCCAGCCCACCCTGCCCAGCACCCTGCCCAGCACCCTGCCCAGCACCCTGCCCAGCACCCAGCCCACCCTGCCCACGGGCAGCAGCACCAGAGCCTGTCCCACCAAGCGCATCCTGGCCAGCAGCAGATGGCCTGCAACACAGGTGAGAGCCACACATGAGGAAACTAGCTTCCAATCTTCTTCTTCTCTATTCACGACACCCTATAAGCGCTACCCACTTTGATTTGGTTCATTGGTTGGTATCTCTGTCGATCATCTAGAAATCACTGAGCCACATCAGCACACCTGGATTGTTTTCCCTTTCTCCTGTTTCACGCTCAGTCACACCCACATGCATTGTATTGTTCTTCTCAGTTGCAGATGAATGGCTGGGTTTGAGGATCGCTGTTGTTGTAAATCCGATATTGAGTAGCTTCTTCGTTTTCTTGTTTGTTATGGGTGCTGAATAGTAAGTCATGGGGTTATGCTGCTGCCTTCTGTGAGGAGAACAAAGCCATGCCACTTCTGAGCATTCCTTTGTGGTGGCTTCTGGCTCCTCCCAGTGGCCAAAATGCAACACCTTTCTGTGCATCTCATGCACTGCATTTGTTCCCTTTTCTTTCTTTTATATAGCATGTTGAATGTTTTAAATCGGTTTAGTGACATGCAGTCAGCCAAAGTAATGAAGTTATTTTTAATTATTACTAGAATAGCACTTTATTGGTGCTTTATGAATATAGTGTACTGCATTATCTGCATGAGTACAGCACTGAGAACCATTATTGCCCTCTACTAAATCAAATACCAATAAGCCACACTAAGCTCACGTGTGTGTGTGTGTGTGTGTGTGTGTGTGCATTGCGTTTGCAGGGTTACCGTCTGACTGGTACCCAAAACTGGATGCTCTGAAAGAAAGCTGTCGTATCGCCAGCAGCTATAACTGGGCGGATGTTGACCTTTCACCTTTCCAAGGTGCGGTTCTGACAGCTGTGGAATGCATTGTGTGAATATTATTTAAAACAATTCCTCTTGTAGTCAAAAGAGTGGAAGCCCCTCCCACACCTGAGTGCTCTCATAGGTTTTCACCCCTTTTCACCCTCTATAATTCTCTGTATCTCTATAAAGACTGTATCGCCTCATGGTAAGACTACTAACATGTATTTCTTACGTGCTCATAAATAAATGGTTAAAACTAAAGTGGCTAGAGGCAATATACTGTATTGGCCTAGTTTTTGATTAATTGCAGAGGTGTTGACACTGGAATGGATTACGAGTTTAATTAAACCTCGCTCTTAATTTAACACTGGCGTCAAATTGAATTGCTAAAGCATCAAGCCTACCAGCACAGTTCTATCCAATTATTGTCTCCGATTTCAAAGTTGAATGTCTTAAATATCATCTGCCAAAGCAGAGGTCTTCAACGTTTTTCAGGCGGAGGACCCCTTGGCTGATAAAAACACGGACCCCCTAATGCTATTGCTTATTAATGTGTAGGGTGGATATATTACCGTGTATACAAGTATTTTGTAATGGTGTCTGTATACAATGCTAAGCCATTAATGTGTTTTCTTCTGACATATTTACATTTTTGGAAGAAAAACTATTGTGAGCTCAAATTTGTTCGAACCCCCTGCAGTAACTATGCAGACCCCCTAGGGGTCACAGTTGAAGATCACTGTGCTAATGATGGTCTTGTCTGCCACACACTAAAATGATATAGAAAATGACATCATATATTAAAAGTATATGTAGGGTAGATTTAGTCTATATTAAGTAGACTGTATGGGCTTTTTGTTACCACGTTGAAAGCACTTTAGTTCAAGAAATCAATGTAGTTAATATGTAGTCTTTATCTGTGTACTGCAGGACTAAAGGAGAGTATGAGACAAGCCGAGTTGAACAACTGGTCACTGGAACCCACCCAGATAGCAGACCTTTGCTCATCCATCAACCAGTTCTTTGCCCGCACAGGCGTAATCCAGCCACAAGGGGCAGTGCAGCCTCCTGTGTGCCATAGTTCCATGCACCCTAACAAGCCCACCCAGCATCTCAACACAGGTTCCTTTTTCATTCTTGCCCCCTTTTCCCCCTAACTCATCAGCAAATAATGATGTTTATAATCTATTCGTAATAACAGTCATCATCATAATACGAAGGTCATTTTATATTGTTTAATTTGAGTGGTTCCATGTTTCTAAATGCAAGTAATATGTAAGCAAAAGCTTATCAGTGTACATGACGTAATGATCTTGTCCACAGGAAATCTCTACATGGACTCCAGACAGAGCATGTCCATGATGGGCCCCCCGGGATACCCCCACATGTCTCCTATGAGCAGCACCGGACCCACCATGACAGGTGAAGCTCACGTCTATACTGTGTGTGTGTGGTGCACTCCTTGATGTGCCTGTACCGATGGGTGCTGTGTGTGTTGTGACTCAGGACACCATGCACCGATGAGCCAGCAGCACATGATCCCCACCAGAAACTTCCAGATGCACCGCATGCCAGCCGACGACATCCAGGACGACTTTGACTGGGACTCCATTGTTTAGCCCGGGACGCGGAGGGGGGCGGGCAGCAGCAGAGGGGGTGGGACTCACTGGCTGTCCTCACATTGTTACAAACAAAACAAGGTTCCTTTGAAGACAATCATGCCTAATCATGTTGACGTGATCGCTAATCCACTTGTCTAGAGGCAAGCAGCACATGTTCACATCCAGCCCACACACTCCTCCTGGACCCCTCCTGGACCCCTCCTGGACCCCTCCTGGACCCCTCCTGGACCCCTCCAGCCAGCCCCCTGCTCCATAGTCCTCGTCATGTGACCTACTGGTGTTGACTGGCCTCCGCTGCCCCTCGGATGAGTGTGTCTCTCCTCTTTTCTTTTTAGGTAACACAGGCCACGTCTCTGAGTAATGTGAAGGTGCTTGGTCACCTTTTGGGATGCAGGGAGGAGAAGGTGTTTGGGTGGTCAAGTTAGGTTTACAGTAACTGTGGTTATGAACAGGGTGTTTAATGTTTAAGCAGGCTTGGTCACAAAAGAGGGTGATCATGTTGTCTTTAAGATCTGTTATCCCATTGGCGGATCAGCCTCACAGTTAGCGGGTGAGGTGTGGGACTAGGCGTGACTTTACCGGCAGTATTTTGTTTCTTTCTTCAGTCTCCCCAGTGCTCCAGTTTGAGTGAAGATGATATGGATGAGTGGATGGCAGAATTTAATTTCATTCAACATGTAACCGTTAACTTTGTCATTGGACCCACAGTCAACTATGGCTCATGCTCTGTGTATACGTTGTGGAGGTCTTGGTGTTTGCTATCACAGTTAAAACACATTTGAAAGGGAGATTTATCTCCATAGTAACTTATTTAGCAGCCTGTTAATCACACGACAAAGCCCCTTCCTAGGAAGTTCATCTTTGTTTGCACTTTTTTTTTTTTTTTTTTTTATGAGCAAGAAATTCAGTATACCAAAATATCTCTTAAGTAAGTGTAGTGAGCTATCTGTATGGCAACCTTTACAAATATTTCTTCAATACCTCATTTGAATTCCTAATACATCATAATATGCAGGTAGCCTGGTGAGAATATTGTGATTTTGTAAGCGTCACCTCTATGATTTGCCTTGCTCTGCACACTGGGAACCAATCAGCTTCCAGGTGGATAGTTCAGTTGATGACAACACCAAGAAGTGCCTGTGAATACACACAGATGGTTCATCACCAAGATGGTTCAATGTAGAGGAATGTCCTATATGTATATCACATGGGTTTGCCCACTGCCATGCCATTTTAAGAGACCAGTGGCAGGTCCTGTGTTTCTTCACTCTAATGGGAGAAGTGAACATCAGCACAGATCTTGACCGATTCTTTCATCCCATAGTTACCGATGTAAATATTCAAACCATTTTTCACATGCCACTTATCTTCCTAAAATGTTGACACTAAAATAAAAACTCTCAGACGGACAAATCAGCAGAAAATGTACTTTGTTCAAGAGTCTCAGCAACACATTCTTGCGAGATTTGGCAACATAGATCCTATAAGGAGCAAAACAGGGCGTTAATTTGTATTATGGCTGTTTAGTGTTTCAACTGTAATAACAACAATGTATCTATAATCTGGATCCTAGATACATATATATTCTGACATTTAGGCTTACTTCTAGACCATTTCCCTTTAGCCATAGCATCTTGTATTGCACTGCTATCATCCAGTGAGAGGAGAGGTGACCTCATCCACAGACCAGAAGAGAACCATTTCATACCATTGATGAAGCTTGTAATGCGTCATCTTCTGTTCTAGAGTATCTTTGGTATAAAGTAATGGTTCTTCTGATTGGTTGAAGGTGGTCCAATTGCCCGTTATTTAATTTGATTGACACCTAATGATGCCACCTTAAATCCCAATCAAAGACTGATGTGCAGGGAGCAGCACATTGCTGAGCTTGCAGAATTGGTTGGCGATATAGATTTCAGGTTGTGAACTCCCCTATACACTAAAATTGATACATGTGTTATGACTTTTAGGGTATTTGGATAGTTTACTAGCTAAGATAATAATTTTAAGCCTATTTTAGGTTGTCATTTGTTTTTAAATCCAAATCGGAATTCAACTTATATTTTACATATAAACACACAGTTATGTTTTAATTCTGTTAAGATTTGGCTTTTATACAATCAGCAGAATGATAAATGTTTGGCTTTATACAGTACAGTAAGTAGTTTGTGTGTGTTCTTTGTTTTATATATTTTAGGCCTATGATTGATAACTGAAATCATCTCTATGCTATTTCTGAGCACAAAAACAGATGCACAAAATTCAAAACATTGATACATGTAGGAATGGTTTCTAGTACCGTATGTAAAGCTATAATATTATTTTCTGGAAACATGTTTTGTGTCCTACAATGGCTCATCAAGACAGATGCTGTACCCTCATAGCACTATGTTAAAAGCCCTTTGCACACTTTTGTTGAACTTAACATTTTGAAATAACACTCAGCTGGACATGGACTCCACTGGTAACCGTAGTTTTCATTTCAAATTTGGATGACAATCACACACTTTGTTTATGACAGTTATCAAAATGTATATTAGAAAATGCACTTTTGAGTCTCATTTAACAGTGTGGATACATCAATTGGTTTTGTTGTAGACTTCTGTTTTGTTGAACCATCAAAGCTGCACAGTGAAGATGAGATTAAAGTGATTTGTTAACACCTCAACTCTCTAGCTTCCTTACCTCAGTGCTAAATCCTTCTGCCGATGTTTGTAAATTAAGCCCTCTCAGTAGGTATTACACCAACAACTAAATCCAGTATGTTGTCGAATTTAATTCAAGATATTTTTCAAAATGTAATCCAAATGTAAATATGTTTTAAATTAAACACTACAACATATTGAATCTTAGAATGTGAGTAATTTGAGAATAAATACTGCTGGGTTCAGCTTTGTAGACATAGTGGAAGTATGTTTTTGTCATGTCCAGTTTAGGAAAACAATTCTATATTTTTTTTGCCAAACATCAGGGGGAGAGCTTTTGAGGTATGGAAAATATTGTGGGGGGTTTCACAAAAGTTCATTTATGCTTTATAGGGACACTCCTCAATCTCTTTTTGTGTTTCCCTCTGGCTTTTCTGTAGTGGATGGAATTGGAATGGAATTACAACCTCTATTTTTTTGTGTAGTTTCCACAAAAGCATCTTCTGAAATGGGCAGCACAGGTATAGGAATAGGAACCTTTCTAGCTTAGCCAGCACTGCAGAATGTTTTGGATGAAACTCTTTACTGTGTGCTCAGTGACAGCCCCCATACAACACTCATACTCAGCTCAAATCGCTCTCTACCCCGCCCCCTAAAGCCATGTGCAATGCACAGTTGAGTTTCAAACATAAACAGTGAGCTGAGGAGGAAATTAATCCTGTAATCCAATCGAAGAGTCTACCTTAAGGTAACCTTTTTCCCTCTTCCACTATTCCCTTCTAGTGCTCAGCCAATATAACTTGGTTATTTTCATTCTACTGCACTATCATCTTTGTATTTCAAATGACAGTGTATGTGGCAAGCTGCCTTTCCTGTGGATATCCGTTATGAATTTTTAAGCTTTGTTCTACTGCCAGTTAAAGTTTGGATCCAATGTTTAGCCAGTTAAATGTCCAAAAGATTGTAAACTAAGACAAGTGGAATGGGTGACGGGTGGAGTCCAATTGGCACCTGGCCTGCTCTGATCTGGATATGATTTGAATCCTGAAAACTATGGACATAAAATACCTTGACATCTTGGTTTGGTGCAGCACATTTCCTCCAGGCGAACAGTGTGGTTACGCCATTGGCTACTAGTGGCAGCAACAGAGCACGGTAACCCTAAGTAATGGGAGGATTTGGCTTAAAGGGATGTGTGACAACAATGACTGGATCACAATCACAATTAGTGTTATTTTGTGTATGCATATATGTGAGTGTGTATTTGGGTGCGTCTGTGTGAGCTAATCGAGGTCCTTTTCACAAGACTATTCAGTTTTTTTATTGTATTTTTGTTTGTTGTTTAGTTTATATATATATATATATATATATATAAACATCTCTAAAGTTGTACCTGCCAGAGAGATTACCATGATTGGAAGAAGGAAAAAAAGAATGAAAACAAGCCTTGTTACAACATGGGAGAGAACTGCCAACAAGTACTGCTGATTGAGGCCTATTTTATTCAATGCTGGTGTGTTGTTGTGCTTCTTGTAAATATGTCTTTTCAATCATCCCGTTTTTCCCTTGTGGGGGTGGGGCATCACAGCGGGGGGGGGGGGGGGCTTATCATGAACTAACGGAGGAAAAAGAATAGAGTATTTTGTTATTGTCCAATCAGAGGGTGACACAGTATGTATATATCTATATTGTATATATGTGATGAAAATGCGTTGGCTTTTTGTGTGACACTACCTTTTATCTGTACTATGGTTCTACATTCAGTGTTTTAATGTTGATAATATATATTTTGTTTTGTTTTCTATTTTTGATTTTGTCTCTGTCATTTCTTGTATTTGTTTTTCTTTTTCTCCTTTTATGTCCTTTTGGTTATTGCACGGTTTATTACTTTTGCTGTCCAATGAGGTGACACAGCTACTCTTTGTATTGGTTTAGTGCTGTAAAATAACTCAAGTGTTATTAGAATTGTCGATACCACCAACCACCCCACCCCCTCCCCCAATATGCATGAATGGCACTTAAAGAAAAGAAATAAAATATGTTAACTTCACTGTGGAATAATTGTGGTGTTTGAGATTATTTTAGTTAATCACACTTGTGAATGTGAGGCAATCATGTACAGCACTTTGAGTGGCCGGTAGGCCAGAAAAGCGCTACATAAATGCTATGAACTAATGCCTAAATGTTGTGTAAAGATCTGAGAAACTGCTTTTTTGATGTACACAAGTGACACAGTGATGTGAAGATTGAACAGGTAGTTTGGAGAATTTCAATTCTGATCTGAGAAATGTACCAAAGCGACTGAGAAAAACTGTAAGTAGGCCTATTATAGTGATACATTTTTCTGTATCTTTTAAGTCCTAGAACTCATACCTTCACTGACACATGCATAGCAGAAGAACAGAGAAGCTCAGATTTACACTCACATAGCCAGTGTGATGTCTTTATCTGTTCATGATGCAATTACTCCAATATATCCTTATAGAAAATAGTTGTTTGCAGTTATTAATGTTTAAAATGTACAAAACATTTCACAAAGAACCGTAGAGAGCTAATAATTTTTGTAATTGCTGCAATTGAAAATTACATTTGGCACCACAATAAATCAGAGGATAATATTTCAGATTGAATTCAGAGCATTGGAAACATTTTGATCAGATCATGATACATCTTCGTTACACATTACCTACACTTTATTGTCATCAACAAGACTATTTTGTCATTTGTTTATATATGGTGTGTTGTTCTTACAGGACACACATTATCCCCTAGTGTGCCTTCAAGAGACAATTCACACCCAGCTGTCCAAGGCCCTCCCTTTACAACCAAGCTTGCCCACTTGATTATGACCCCATGCCAACCTAGAACTCCATCACACAGACACGTTCTTCATTATTATTCTACAATACCCCTCCATTTTAGAAGAACATAACATCAAGTGAGGGACACTGACACAATACATACTACTCAAAACTGCTATTCTGCTTCTGCTGGCACAGATTGTGACCATGCACAGTTTGATCCCACCACTAAGTTAGCCATTCATGGCCTTGGTTCTGTATACTGTAAAACTTAATTACTAAACAACCTTAGTTCTGCCAAAAAGAGTTGTGGATGCCAGAATGTGTATTAATGTTATATGTGACTATTTTGTCATTCCTAACAGATCAGTAAATATTACGTTTGGCTGACGTGACTTCACTGACCAAGTATACAGGAAGTATCACTTACCTGCTCTGTCATGTTGCATGAAAAGTAGGCTAGAGCTCATATAACTGGTTGCAGTGACAGTTAAACAGAAAGTCTAAGGCTCATCCTCTATTGTGGTGCTCAAACCTACAGCTTTATACTATACCTCTTTATTATTCTGCATCTTAATGAAACCGTTAAATTGTAAAGTGATAATTTAACAACTCTATTTATTGGCCAATTCATAATAATAAATAATAAAAAAGTATATATATATATATATATATATATATATAGTTTTCCTTACTAAACTTGTATATTTTCAATTTTTTGTCATGTCATGTACCTTCAAGTGCTCCTTCTGATATGTGTTCCCCATTTGAGAAACACTAAAGCTTAGTAGGGGGGATATATTCTTCTAAACAACTTTTCTAGTATGTTTTATAACATAACTGCTATTGTGTGGCATACTTAAATAGTTCTTTGTTACTTAACCTGTAGGCTAATTGCAGGTTAAGTATCATTAAAAACATTAAGTATCTCCACTGTATGCATTGTATGTCTATCTTAGAAATGATTTGGGCTTGCAGAACTTAAAATAAACATAGTCAGGTTAAATGTATTAATAGTGTCATATTACTTCAGTATCAACAAAAATTTGCACTTTCAAGTCAGACATGGCCCTTGTTGTTTGCCTAATTAAATTATATCATGCTTTAACGATTACGATTAACATATGATTAACACATCGGAAATATTAAGGGGTACATATATTGAGAAGGCAAAGTGGCACTGTCAATTGGTATGGTACATACATACTGTACAATGAGAGCAAATATTCAGAACTGGAAAGGATGTGTCTGAAGCCATTACTGTAGAGAGAAAATAGAGAATAGTGGTAGTCTAGTCTTTTCCAGAAACATGGGTTGTACATCTGTGTATAAATGTGACAAAGCTTTGCCCCAGACTTTCTTGTTTGTGGCCATACGTCTCCCTCTAGTGGCCATGGATATGGTTAGATAATTGTTAATGAAACAGAGTTGCCCTATAAAGAAAATACAACAACATGCTTATAAAACAACTTTCTTTTGTAGTGATGGGTGGATCTACATATTTATCTTTTCTATAGCTATATATTCCTATGAAACATAATTTTAAATCTCTGCATCACAAATATGCCAACAACAAAGTATTAATGGTGTGCTGTTTGTATTCTGTGTGTAAGTGTTGTCCTACTTGGAATGCAATAAACAGCTAGGACAGTAGAACTTTGTATTTTCGATAACCTTGACAGGTGTCATGTTAAGAGGGTGAGTCTATTCTTCATAGTCTGACAATGTGCCTGGTGTAAACATAATGGCCTATAAAGTGTATGGATCAAAATCATTGACCATGCCTTCATTTTTTTCATTGAGTATATATTTTATTTTTTTAGAAATATATATTCTCCAGTAGCCATAAAACATAAATGAAAATAAATCACCCATTTGGTTACTTAGCAACAATGATGCCATATAGTGAAATCTGTCCCATTGCGCCATCAGTGAATAAAATATTGATAGAGCCTTCAATATTTTTGAAGTCAATATATTAGAACAACAACGCGTATCATAGCGTGATAAAATTGGCAAAACAGCACACGTACACACAAGATGATTATTATGGACTAGGTTACATGAAACTGTGGCATTGATCATAACACAACTACACAATTGATTGGACGTGACAGTTTTTCTATGTAGCCTAAATAACAGGCTGCAGTTCACTTGTGATTAGATCTCATCTAAACAATTAAGGCCCTTGATTGGTACATGCAATGTTAGCACTTGAGGACTATAGAATAGGACAGGCTACTCAATCTCTTGTCTATAAAACATCTAGCAGCCCAACTTGAACATTGCCCCATCGATGGTTGCACAAACAGCGTGCATCTCCCAACTAGACAAAACGATCCGAATGAGTTATTGGAGGGGCTTTCAATCCGCCATTTTCGACAGATTGAAAGCAGGTAGAGCATCTCCAAAGTCTCCGGTAAAATTAAACAGGTAAGTGCATATGTAAGTAGAGCCGACTTTCCCAAAACACCATAACACGCGAGCAACGTGGAATCAAGTCACCATAGCCGATCAGTGTTGTAGCCTAATGGAGAATGGTCGATGTGCTGCATCAAGGGTAACAAAAAGCATCTTTAGACGTTGTGCTTTAGATATTACCGATGCTGTTTTTTTTTTTTAAACTGAACTTTTGTTTTGATGAAGAGTTACTGGTGTGTAGAGTTACATTTTCACCCTAAATCAGTTATTCTGGTAATTTATCTGTTAACTTGTTTCACTAGGTATTTCAAATGTCAAATCACATCTCCAGGGCTGGTAATGGATGGGGGGTGCCAATCAGTCAGTTTAATTGAAAGTTTGGTCGTTTACGGAAAGCATAATAATTTCTAAATGTAGGATATTATGTGACGACTGCATGGATTTTTGATTAAATTAATTTGGCCATTATCGTGTCATTAACATACTTGCTTTTTTTGTCGGTCCAAACTAAAATGTTTTGCATCATGAAATGATTGCCGATGATGGAAACGTTTAACTTTGTCACCAGACATAGGTAAACTCAGATTTGAATTCCAACCAATCTCTAACCATCTGATCTTGTTGATGAGCGAGCCAATATTTGATTCTAAGAGCCTTTTAGCGTTTAAAATGCATGGTTGTCATGACATATTAGCCCTCTATATGTATCTTTGAGATGATACTGTAACTTGTGACCCTGTTGTTCCTGTTAAACAAGCTGGTTGCCCTTTCCTATTGTTTTTTTTTTTTTTTTTTTTTTTACAGGTGTATGAGCGGGTCATGGCTGGAGGGGCAGTGGAAACATTGTCTGATATCCCATGCCATGTGTGGAAGGGCTTGCCTGACTGTATAAGACTGGGACCCTCTTCTATAAATCAGCTCCGAATTGGTATGCAGTGCCTTTTCCTATTTCTATCTTGGTGTCTACATCAACACAATGTTTGCACAGCTGATGATATTGAGTACTGTAAATGCATTTTTTTAATGTAATAGTTAGACTGATGTGATGGTAAATAAAAAAAATACAAAAACTGTATATACAAATCATGAGTGGCGGAACCTTTTTAGAGAATGTATGACATTACTCAATGAATTCAATGAACAATATATATATATATATATATATACTGACATTTATTATTTATAATAAAGTGGTACATTTCTGTGATTGTAGTGTATTAATTTTATTGAAAGGTGTTTGGGCAACTCAAGGCATTCCAAAAGGCAAAAGGTTTGGACCATTTGTAGGGGAAAAGAAGAAGAGGTCCCAGGTGACCAGCAATATTTATATGTGGGAGGCAAGTAAAAATGCATCAAAATACATCAGTGATTCTAACATTTATTAGCTAGAGTTATACAGTATATCATAATATATTATTTTTGTGTCCATAGTAAAACCCAGTCATTAACAAAAATAAATATGCAGCATGGTGTGGGGAAATTCAGCCTTTATTATCATATTTGACAAGTAGGCTACATGTAGCCTGTTGACACACATTTAAAGCTGTGTTTCACCTTACATCTCCTGTACTGTGCAACACAGGTCTACTTCCCAACAAGGGGCTGGATGTGTGTTGATGCCACAGACCCCATGAAGGGGAATTGGCTGCGTTATGTGAACTGGGCATGCTCTAAGGAAAAACAGAATCTGTTTCCTTTAGAGATCAACCGAGCCATTTACTACAAAGTGTTAAGGGTATGTTAAAACATCTATAGGCTACTATTCCAGCAACAACGCCATGCATGATGAAGTCACACAATTAGTGGGACCATGCTCTAAAAGCGGTGTGGGGTTAGGTTTCAGAAATCTATCCATGGGTGTGGTCTCTGAACTTGTTATATCACTTTTTACTGACTTCACATTTGTTGAAGCTAGATGTGATCACCTGCCCCCTCTGACCACAAACGTAAAAAAAAAAACAGACACATTTAGCACTACATTATAGTTAATGTGGGCTACTTTTAAAACATTGTTAAATTCCACCACCCTGGATTTGACAGATAAGATGCACAGTGGCCCAAACAGTTTTTGTCTATCCTTAGCAAAGCCGCCTCTGATTGGCTCCTGTCCTCTTCTCTCCTTGTTCCAGCCTATCGGGCCAGGAGAGGAGCTCCTGGTGTGGTACAGTGGGGAAGACAACCCCGAGATAACAGCTGCAATAGAGGAAGAAAGAGTGAGCAGCCTAAGCAAGAAAAACTCACCCAGGGTGAAACGAGGTAAGGCCTCCCGTGTCAAGATTCCAATATGTACTGTGTAGTTTAACCTGAACGTGAGCGAACAGACGTTTTCCCAGACAGCTCGAAGTTGTATTCACGAGCGAGCTAGCTACACGGCTATTAGCTAGCAGTCGTTAGCGATGTGTCTGCTTGCTCTACTTTAGAAACGCGAGGTGAAACTCGTCGTTATAACCCATATTTCTCTATAATAATCCACGCACGTTCGTCAAATGCGGGTACCCTGTGCGTAGACCCTATGAATGTCGACCTGAGTAACTTTTCTCGACCGTTTGGGTCTCCGGTAGCTTGTGACGTTCTGTGAGGATGTGACCTTTCCTGAGTTCCAGCGGCATGAAAGCCATCCATCCGCGAGTCTCTTATTTGATGATGGCCTAGCTACAGTAGTTAGCTGCCTAGCCAGTACCTGCTTCACAGCAGCCTGCAACTCCACCCAACTAAGCCAATGTAGTCCGACTCTTTGATATTGTTATGTATATAATGGTTAAATATAATGTTTAGAGCCGGTGAGGGCAAACTAAGAACAACAAGTTTTGCTGTTTTTATGTTAGGAATGGCAGACTAGCACGAAGGCTAACAGGCTAGGTGTAGGCGTATGTGATCATATACGGACGTGACATCTTGCTGTACAGCAGAGACCAGGTGGCAAACTGTCCAGAGGTCTGAATAACGTACGCGCTAATAACTACTTTAGTAGTGATACTGTGCAGACAATTGTTCCTTCGTCTGGAAAGTTATTTTGCTAGTTGTATAGCAAGTGTTATTTGAAATCTGATGCACAGTAGCCTACATCAACCAAACAGGAAAATATGTCAAGTACAGTAAATGTACTATAGAAAGGAAACGCGGTGTGCCTTTACATACCGTAACAGTACCTTTTGCGTGTTTTGGAAGAATTAGCTATAATGGAGTAATGCAATAGGGTGCCAAGACCAACATTAAGCAGGCAAAATAAACATTCATGATACAGTTTGATCAGTTCATAATTAAGTGCAAAACCAAGCAGAAAGAGTTCTGGCCAGTCAATGTTTTGACAAGACTGGGGGCTGTTTAAACATGGTTTTAGCTAATTGGTCCATTTGTGGAATGCAGGTCAATTAAATGTATAACTGTTATAAACAACTTGATAAATAAGGGAAATATAAGAGATTGAGCGAGTAGGACTACATCTTGTATTTTTATTTTAGAGATTTACTTGAGTTTATCAATTATTAACCCACATGGCCATTATTGGCGATCTTGTGGTATGTTTGTAAGGTACATTATTTAATTAGTTATTTAATATAGCCATGATCATATACAGTGCAGTGGTATTTTTTTTGATTGCAGTCATTTAATATTGGCCTCTTTGACAAATAAATGCTTCAAATTGGCATATACACATGCCATTATTTAATTTTGCGTCAAAAATGTATTTAAATTAATAGTGATTTTGTTGCAGTCGACCGTGCTATTTATGACGGACAATAATTTTTTTGCAAGATAAGTGCAGATAACCTTGGTGATGCACCAGTTAGATATTTGTGCAGCCAAAATTGTATCCTCTGTTGCTGAACAGTATATAGCCTAAATCGTAATGTAGTATTTTTATATATAAAACTAGTTTAGGTCTTCCTGTAATCTGCTCTATCTACATTTTAATTCTGTATGTTCTATTTGAAATGTAAACATTAAAATCCAAAACTGGGTAGCATATTTATAT
>JAODUG010000020.1:1182880-1195862 GCA_027564795.1 Aphredoderus sayanus | reverse complement strand
TATACATACATACATACATACATACATACATACATATACGTATTTTAGCAGATAGCAGATAGATATATTTGGTCAGAAACATTGTGATATTTAATGATGTGTACAGCACCTCCTGTGCAGTGCACCCACTCACACATACAGTAGGTATCACGACTGTGCAGGTGTCTAATAGTGGCAGGGCTGCCCCCACACTATGCTGTGTCAGCTGCCCAGAAGGCCTGCCTGCCTTTCTGTGCTGTCTGTGGTGCTGACAGGCATCTGGCTGGAGCTCCAGCCAGTCAACCAGGGCACACACACAGGGCCATAGCCTGAAATAGAGCCACAGTGCATTGGCTGCCCTTTATCCTATAAAACGAGGACTCATGTGAGGCTGGTGTCTTCAGGCATGAGTGTACTGTAGGACACGCACATCAGCGTCAAGCTTGTCACCTCTTCTGCTCGACTGTTATAGCCAACCTTCAGTGATTAGATCCACATGGAACTGTAACCATAGCATAGCATAGCATAGCATAGCATAGCATAGGTGTTGATTCAGAGGTGTCAGCTTTGTTGAAATATCATGATATTTATCAAATGTACATATTGTAACCAATGTTATTGCACACCTCTAATACGGATCTATTATTATATTAACACTGGGTGACTTTGGCTGATTTCTGTATTGCCATTATGTAAATATTTGGTGGTTCTCAATCTCAAAGAATAATTAAAAGCTGATTTTATGTTTTAAATATGTTCTAATTCAGAGGGATACTTTCAGCCTTATCATTGCAATCAGATGCAGAGGTGCTGCAGCAGGTAGCCTGTGGGCCTCTCTCCCATATGGAATGTATGAATTATTCCAGCGTTAATAACAGGGCATTGTTGGTGCACTCGTCCTCACAAAGACTCCCATCTCTGCATGTCCATTTTTAATTCACCCCTTTCAGCTGCTCCTCAACTATACAGTGGGAGCATAGAATGAGTCCCTCCAAAGGGATTAGTCGCTCTATCATCAACACAGCTCCCTAATTTCTCTGTCTTTGTTGTGATGCAGGCTGTACCAGATGGGATAAAAGGGGGCTTGGCAGGACACAGTGGGAGGAAGTGGCTTTTGTGTGGCTGGCAGGTGCAGCTAACTGCGGACAGACAGCAGGCTTTTTGCATGAGCATGGATGCGTGTACACGTGTGGGTCTGCGAAGGCGAGACTGTGGGCGGATGCACTGTGTCTGTGTGAGTGCATGTGTCACGGTGGGGGGGGGCACGACCCCAGGAGGCGAGCTGCTCTCAACGCGTGCATTCATGTTGGTGTTGCTGGTTGCTATGCTAATGCTACATTTGTGCCCATAACGCTTGTTGAATCCAGTTGTTCTCTGCTCCTCGACCTACATCCTTCTTTGCTACCCACACCCACACACAAGGGTTCTTCTGGGGGCGCTATAATGCAGTGCCGGAGTGGACCTTTAATAAAAAGTGGTTCATGCCCGCCATTCTTCTTGTGCTGAAAAACCTTGGGAGCCTCTGTGGTATCCACCCAGGCCAGCAGGGCTTGTCTTCCCCTGAGCTCTGCTGAGATTCAGCAGGAACCTCTGGATGTGGACGTGAACCCTCAATCACAGGGCTCCTCAGGGGCTTGCAGTAAATTCTTCAGGCAAATGGTTTTCTCCCTCCTTCCTCCTCTTCTTTCGCTCTGCTCGCATCTGGTGAACAGCGCTCGCACCCCTGTCATCTTTTACTGCGTTGAGGTCATTTCCACCCTATCAGCAAAGTGGAAACACATGATGTGCAGGGCTCAGCCATAATGGGGTGGGGCTGGCACAGCCAGCACTGACATAGTTTTACAGCGTAGACTGCCAAAGCAGCCTTTATATGGAATGCGCCCATCATCCAAATTAAAGACGTTTGGGGGAACATGTTAGTAAATAATGTTTCAAAAGACCTGTATTACCTGTTATGATACTCTGTAATCACTTTTTTGAATCTGGTACGTTGTTCCTACACTACATACGGTTGAGAAAAACTGCTTAGACAAAGTGTTGCATTTGCACAATTTTACTGTATAGATTCAAATGTGTATTAGATTGAGAAAAAATCAAATGTATTGTTCATGCCCGCTGGATAATGTGTAATTCAAACATCTAGCTGTTCTTAGAATTGATGCATTATGTAGTCATTTACAAGACAAGCAAGGTCATTGACTCTAGGGGTCGGCAAGCAAGTTCACAACCTCATGTCTTGTGTGCGTGCACATTTTCAGAATAAGTCATGTTTGTTTTAAATTCCTGATTAGGCGACTTTATGGTGATACGTGGTGCTAAGAAATTCTATTCTATAACTCTCAATACAATAACACCACAATAATGGTTTACAATTAAAACAAAAACAATAATAACATTGAAATGTAATCCCAACTTCTTTGAACACACTGTTTGTAATACTGTTAAATGTTCTCAGTATGTATTTGTAATGGTTTTTTTCTTTCCTTGTTAATCATTCTAATGGAGTCCAAATGTTGAGCCTGGGTAGATCTTGGCAGGCATGTGGAGGTGAGGATTTGATCTTGCGCTTAATTGAGTTTCTCCTGTGTGGGTTTCCTCTGTGCTTTGTCCAGTACCACTATGTTCTGTTATTGCATTTGGGTAATCTCCTGTAAGTTAATTACCAACAACAACAACAACAACAACAACAACAACACAACCCATAAAATCTCTAATACTTTAGATATCCTACAACAGAGCACGTACAGTACAGTATACCCTCCCCTTGCTCTGCTGTGTTTTTAATACCTTCTCTGTAGATTTAGTATTTGGTTGCAGTATTTAGTATCCAGATGACTTTCTCAGCAAACTCCAGCCGCGCTGTGGTTTCCATTTTGTGGTATACAGAGCTGCAGTGTAAAATGGGGTGGGCTGCACTCACAGCCAGGCTGTTCTCCCTGCTGTATGTGCAGACAAAGCCACTGCATGGATTCTTATTTCCGCTGTCCAAAAGCGAGTGCGTCGTAGAATGCAGCATTTGCTGGATATTGAGGGCACACACTTGTGTGCACTGCATGCCTCTGTCCTCATTACCTGGCTGCAGCATACGTATACTGTAGCTCTCCACCTTTGTTCTCTCTCTTGGCCTGAAAGAGAAGAATATCTTGAGAAGTGCTGAGGCTGCAGTTAGCCTGCCACACATGAGAATACATGGCACAGACAGCCACCCTCGGCCCTCTCTCTGCAGACGTCCACAGCTAGCTCACAGGGATGTCTTTCACTTGTTATTACCCTGTTTTCCTTACCTTTTACACACCTTTGAACTAACTAAAAAATGGCTTTGTGTATTGACCCGTTGACCAAATGCTTTCTGGCCAATCTGTTCCATGGACATGGGTGTGAAAGGGCCCATAGACTTATTTCTTAAGAGGCGATGAACAGCAGTCTTGCAGAGTGGCTGCAGGACAGTAAACTTTTATCACACTAATAACCTAAGAGTCACAGATCCACTAATGGCTTAGGCAGCCATGCCAGGGGTTGCCTGGAGGTCAGGTTGAATTGCAGGACATAAATGTGAGTTTCCAGCCGGAAGAACAAATGAAGGCAGGGAATCTGAGGTGAACAGAGGGAGACACTTATTATTGAAAGGGCAAATAATCACATAAATTGATTTGCAGTAAAGGAAGCAATTGATCAGACCTTTTCCTTTTTTGAAGACCATTGTGGCCTTTTAACCCTGCCAGGCTACGCTGAACTGCACAAAAGTGAGAATGACCTGAAGCAACATTTACACATTGGATTAACGCGGGATTTGTTCAAATCTAAACTGTGGACTAGGCTTGAGAATATTTACTTTAGGTGAAGTCAGTCCTGGAACAGAATGTTGTGAACCACAGCCCAGACTGCGGTTCAGCTTCAACCTGAACACAGACAGCTCTGTTTGTTTTGTTTCTTCGTTTCTCAGGGAGAAGTTCAGGCGCTGCCAGAGTCCTGCGCTCACACCCAAGGCACGCAAATAAAGCCCTCTGCCTGTGTACCTGGGTGGAGCCATGGCTTCTTCTGGACCGTACCACTGCATTGCTCAGTTCTGTGTGTTACATGGGTTCAGGTCTCTGTCTTGTGAAAGGGCTCTCTGCTAGATGCAATGGTGCTGATTGTTTCGGCGGCAGGATGTTTGTGTGTTTTGTTCCAAGCCTTCTTATAAATGCTCGTTTTTATATGTACCGAGGTCAACTGGTTTTACAAGACAGGAAAGGCAAGTCCAGAGGCAAGCAGGCCTCCCAGCCATCTGGCAGCCATAAAAAAGAGGGGCAAGAGGATTTTAGCAGCGTTTTATGGGATGCTAGGGTGAGCCGTGGAAGGGAAGAGAGACAGAGAAGATGGTGGACTCTGGTTGCCCCCAAGTTCCAGAGCCTCTCTACCATCACCCCAAGCCCACCCCCGATCTGAATGACAGGTCAGAAGTTCATTGCCTTCTGTCCTGTGTACAATCTGCTGACTTGTAAAGCCTAGGGAGGTGACATTGACGCTACCTGTCAACGGCATTTGCCAAAAAGGCTGGCTGAAAGATGTGCCGCTGATTTATTAACAACAAACAATAGTGTGTTTGTTAAGATAGGCTCGCTTTTCAACCCAGATCTTAAAATGCTGTTTCCCATCAATTACCATTGTCCCCAAAAATGTAAACCACATGAACAACAGTAGGTTTCTTCACGTTTGGAATACAAACAGATAAATAACCTTAAAAACAGAGGTTGTACTAATGCACCATTATAAATGATACACTATTTTAATATGGCATATCGTTGGTTGTGCCATCTCCATCAGCTTGTTATGCCATGCAGTACATTAGACCTGAGTCCCACAGATGGTGCAGAATTATGTGACTGCGTAAACACTGATGATTCAATGGTTTGGTGTTGTTTGGATATGCATCACCCTCTGAAACACTCTGGTTTTATGTGACAAATTACACAATTCAGTCAGTCTTGAGATTGTCCCCATGTGACTTAAGTGAAGTAACATAATGGCTATACTGTGCAGATAATATGTAGGACAGTAAGTTTGGATGGAGATGAGGATGTCTCTTTTCCCATCTTTAAGGGCCTAAAGTGGAAGTCAGTGCTCTATCAAGCTGGCTGCTCAGTTTATTGGTTTTCCAGAATGGGGTTATCATTGCAGAGGACTGTGCTGCTTTGCTGATTCTGGCAGCGATACCTCCCATAGAAACTTCATCTTTTGTAACGCTGCAGCTCAAATATGTTAACCCCTTCGCTCCTTCAAAATATTTAGACTTTACAGTGCTGTGGGGACCTTCAGTTCTGTTGAATTGATATTGATAACATTTCTTCTTTCTTTATCCAGACACTGTATCCGTTAAGGGTCTAATCCAATATAATGTTGACTTTATTTTTATTTTCAAGGAATTAGTCTGGTTGACCTCTTTCTGTTCTTTGTCTTGAGTTCCAGACCCCTTGCTTTCTCACACACCGTATTATCCAGAGAAGAAATATGCTGACAGCCTAAGAATGAGAGCGTGTTAGGCAGGCACGCCCTTGTAGGTTTCTGTGTCACTCAACCCTATTAAATGTTTAATAATTTCCTGGCTGTGGCATAGAGCTCTGCATGGCTCCACTCTGTCACACACTGTTAAAACAACTTGGTTAAATCAACACTAAGGCCTCTAGATCCATAAGTATCTCATTATGTGTGCTGCTATTATCAATTCAGTAATGCAATACTAAAACAGGCAAACATTTGTCATATTTTCACTGAATTAAATTCAAAATCATTGCAGCATTACTGTACTTACTGCTGTCTACCATAGGCCCCTAAGGAAGACACCTGGACTGTTGTTACAAATAAAACTACACACTCACACTTGGACCCACAGCGGTGCCAGTTGTTAGGTTTTTATATGGCTTGTTGGAGTGTCCCCAATAATTATCATGATAATAGCATCAAACATATTGTCATGGCCAAGACCACTGATTTCCCTTGACAAGCCCCCTGCTCCTGAGTTTGGAAGAAAACATCAAAAGCTGCCCTTGCAGGCTGCATTAGTGAAAGAATGCTGCGGCCGAGATTTACTAGAGTGCCTCTTAACATAGTTTGGTCTGTTTGTTTCCTCACTTTTTGTGTCAGGTCAAAGTCTCTCAAGCTTTAAGATGAAGTGGAGGCAACAGTATAGCACCGGCCCCTCCTTGAGCGAGAGAGGCTGGAAACAGGGCACTCTGTGGTTCTATCCACTGCAGTGATTCACGGGATAAATATGTGGGCCTGTGTCTCTTTAAGAGTGCTGGCCTGTCTGCAGAATGCATCAGTCCTGTGGAGCAGACACAGGCCAGGAGGAGGAGGTGGAAGGGAGGAGCGTGGGGCCATGAGGCGGGAGGGCTGGTGGCAGGAGGGAACAGCCGCAGTCTGGGCTTCCAGCCTCCTGGCTAGACTGCTGAAAGTTATTATTGAGTTCCTGTGTAGGGCCTCCCCTCCCTGTGGCATAGTCCTCTGTGCTCACGGTGAGGGAGCCTGAGCAAGGGGGAGAGGGTTGGCAGTCAACCATGCCCTTTTACAATGACCTTACATACAACCAATATAGCATCATCCTGCTTGATTGTGTGTTTGCATGTTCCTTCTGCAAGGGCACACAGCCACAGCTCTACAGCTGCTTTTAGCAGCAGCTGAACCTCCGAGCTAGTGAGCTGCAGTCTTAAGTTACACTTTAGCAGACATCTTCTGTTCCTTAGGAACGGCCACAACCAGTCGAGAGTCTGAGAGATGAAGTGTATGAGTACAAATGTGTGGAGGGGGGGAGGTAGAGAGGGGTGCAATCCACACTGCACTAAGATGTGCGACGGGCATGGGCTCTTGGAGTTTCACAAAGAATCAGCAGTTATTGCGAGTGGTTTTAACCGCAAGGGCAATTCTGGAAACAATTTAAAAGTGTGCCTCCTGTGATGTTTACTACATACACAGAATGACACAGTGTTCTGTGTAGCTGGCTATCTGTGGTTAGTGCTAGGGATTTGCTGGATGGTAAAGGCTGTGAGATTACATAGGCCTACACACATGCTTTATCACATGCCTGCCTGCAACACTGTACCTTAATCCCTGACCAGCCGGCCAGCCCCTCAGACGTTCCATTTAGGCTAAAATGTGTTTGTATTCTTACAGAGAAGCTCAGAAGACAGACCTTTATGCCTGTTTTAGCTGAAACACCATTGTGTGCATGCTCATCGACCAGGTTCCCCAGGGTTACAGTAATTATTGTTGCCTTCTCTGCCATTTAAAGATGTTTCACTCATGGATGGCAGTCATGAACGATTTGTTCAAAAGGAACAAATCTTTTAAGTGAATAAAATGATTTGTTCAAAGATCGATACCGATTTGTATTTTATGATATCTTGCTTGTTAATGATTGACTGAATTAAGTCTGCTGGCTTTCCTGGTTTAACAGTTTCTGTTATGAGCAGATATCCTTTTGGAGTTCTTTGGAGGCGGGCTGTGGCCATATTTATGGTCATGTCATTGGTTGGAAAAACTGACCCACTTACGTGAGTACTATCTGAAAGAATGTTCTTTCAAGTCTGATTGTCATGGAAGAATGCACGTATCATTCAATGAAGGACAACGGGGAGCTCATGCGTCTGTGACTTGATGCTTGAAACCGGAAATGTCAGTGAAGGACTTTGTGTGAACAAGCCTTTTGAACACATCCTTCCTGCTTTCAGGATGGTGTAACGTTTACTTTACGTCCAGTGGACGCGAACGGCAGTGGACACCAGGTTACAAAACAGGGAGGAGTTGGGCTGTGGGTTGAGCAACATTCACATGGCTAACAACAACAAAACTATGGTTTGTGCTTTACTGCTGACAAGATGGACAAGATGGTGGTAGAAGCACTAAACCTGTTTGAATTGAGGGATGTACACGATGGCTGTGTTAACATATTCCCATTATAAATGTAATGTATTTCATATCAGAATGAGGCAGCATATATTAAAACATTTTATAAAATTGTAATGAAAGCAACGTTTGGTACTGAGTCTGGCACGAAGAAGTGACTGTGACAGAGCCAATACGCACAAATAAATCCAAATAAAACAGGTTACAAATATGCAGCAGCACTTCCTACACATCATTGAGCAACCATCAACACGCCCATTATTAAACGCAGCAAACGTCTTGGAAAGTAGTTGAGGAAATATTTTCGATGGAATGTGTCGTTCAGTAAAAAAGTTCATTGAACTTTCATAACGTTCAGTCCACTAAAGGCACCCCTTTTCTTTGAACGGAGTGAAATGATTTGAATATCATCGTTAAAAAAGACTTGAATCTGCCCATCTGCCTCTACTACTGGCAGTCCTTAGAGAGGTAACCTAAACTCTGCACCTACTATGTACATTAAGAGTGATACAGTATTCACATTTTCTACATACAGTATGTGCCTCTATTTCTCCAGTATTCATTTGTGGTCAGTGCAGTGCTACAGGCTCTGCTAGAAATCCTTCTTGGGCCGGGGTTGGGGGAGCGCAGGGCGAGGGGAAAACCCTGGCTCCGAAATGGGTATTTTGTGGAGTTCTGTTTGTTGAGTCAGAGCTTAGTTGGGCTCCACTGTTATGCGGTTGCTATGGAGAAAAACACAGGCCCCGGCCCAGCTTCAGAAGAGTGCAATAAAACCATCCAGGAAAAAGACATTTCCAAGAATTTTCAGGGTCAAAAAACAGACGTCAAATTGCAGCGAATTCAAGAGGTGCTGCGGTTCACCCGCCCCTCTGTCTCCCATTTTAAATAGCTTGTATTCATTTTATGCAGGCTTGCAAGACCTGGGCCCTCTCACCCAATTTTCCCTGTAAGCAGATCTGTTTTTCTTTCTGAATGAAGGAGGAAGGCAGAACTGATGTTTAAGGATGGAATGTGTGAGCTGAGTAACGGATGTTGTGGGTGTTTTATCCCCTATTTCCATTCCTCAAACAAGTGGAAACAAGTGAACCGCTATTTGATCTCTGTCGAATGTTACTGTATACACAGACATACTTCACGAGGCCCTCATACGTCTTATACAGGAGAAGAACAGGACATATGCAGACATTGTAAACCCTAATGCGTTTCAGAAAATGCATCAGCAGTTACTTGGGAGAACACAAACACGCTGGCTTTTTAGTATTTTATTTTCCTGGCAGTGTTACGCAATTCATTTGCATGTTGCTTTATTGCTCCTAGAAAAGCATCCCTAATTCTTAACGTTTCCTGCTGTTCCGAATGGAGCCATTAGCACTCCTAAATAGCTCGCAGAATATGCTGTCCAACCCAAGAAACACATCTCAAATTTGGCTAAGCCTGTTTCTAAGCTCATGTTCTGAACTTGAGAGCAATATTCTTTGGAATAGAAGAACGCAAAGAATAATTTTTCTAAATGTTTTAGACCAAAACCTTTAAATAATGTTAAACATGTTTTAATGAATGCACACTCGTGTACACCGATGGAAACCGAAACCATCTGCATAGAATGGGCTTATTTGGTTTCCATTCCTCACCATGGAGGTTAGCATTGTCTCAGCTGCATCTGCAGAAGAAAACTACGTGTTATATCAGATACAGTATGTAACATTATATTACCCGAAGTAGGCTAATGGTAGTCTCAATACATTGCATTAGTGGTAGCCCACAGGGGCACATTACTAACCTGGTGGCCAGTGTTGAAAAACAGTATTTCAACAGAATGGTCAACAGGGTGTCTGTAAAATTCAGAAGGATTTATCACCTCGGTTCAGTCAATGACCTCATAGCCAGTTCCCAGGACACAATGACATCACATGGGACCCTCACTTCACCTCTCGCTCTCACACATTTGTATGGGCCCCTCCCACCATCCTTACCATCCCCTCATACCTCCTAACCTCACCCTAGTATTGATCCCATTTTCATCTTTCTAAATCGATGGTCCACCTGCGTTCCTCCTCACGGGCTATTATGGCTCATCTTACTACAGCTCAGCATTGCTGTTGGAACATCTCACCTGCTGTCAACTGTAGTGTTTGGTTATGATGTGGGCTTCTTCATGTGGAATCTCATTGCTTATGAATGTAAAGATGACTGAACATTATTGTAGATTGTTACAGTATCACGTCAAGCATTACAGTTCAGGAAGCAGTGTTTACTAAGGGAAACTGCATTGAACATCATTGTTTTTGCTGTAGGCATGACATAATTGTCTAGAGCTCAGACAGTTGTTTTTGTTGCACAACCAAGTGAATCTTGGCTTATAATTAGCTTGTAAATCTGATTTCCACCCAAATTCTCAATGCTGCTCTTTGATTCATATGGGTTGGAAAGTGGAAAGTCACTGTCTCAAATAAGAATGCACATATCCCTAAGCATTGGGGGAAAAGTACATGCTCTCTCTATTACTCATTAACATTCATTCCCTTTAGCCGTCTACAATACAGCAGGCTACATTGTGTGCTATACTGTATGTGAATAAAAGCATAAAGACTACATATATTTAAGTGTGTGTGTGTCGGAGAGAGAGTGAGTGAGAGAGAGAGAGAGCCAGGGTAATATAGTCATGTGACTGTATGTGCCTACTGTTGTAAGCCTATCATATCCTTTGTGGTGTTTTCTTAAATTAGGACAGGACACAGCTCAAGACTAAATAGAATTACCCATACTGCTACTGTATGTTCTACATACAGTGTATAGCCTTCCAAGAGGTCTCGTGGTGTACTTCTACAGTTCCAGTGACAGCACAGGGGGCTCAGTCAAGTATCCAGTTAAATTGGCACTATGTACATCTATAAATACACTGCTTGTAGAGCAGCGTTCATTTCCAAAGACAACTCTGACTCACAGCCATACCAAACATGCCCATGCTAATATTGCTTAATCTGCACTGATATCTGTTTCATGTCTTATTCCTTGAGGTTGGAATACAGTGTGTGCTGTAATAATTGCATGCTAGTACATAGTTCCTTCCTTTTCTATTAAAATGTCCATCAAATCCATTGACAAAGAGTCTTTCTAACTTATTATTATTATTATTATTATTATTATTATTATTATTATTATTATTATTGTTATTATTATTATATTTTCTTTTTTTACTCTATTTCAAAGTGATTTTCAATATTTTTATGAATGTGAGTCCTCATCAGTCTGATTGGAATGGTCATTGCACTCTCTACAGGTCTCTACAGTTAATTTATCAGTATAAATGAAATGAAGTAAATGGTGTTGAAAACCTGCGAGGACTCCTCCCACAACCTGTCTGTCCAGGTTTCAGATCAGGCCTGGTCAAATCTCACAATTAGGACAATCCACAACAAGACAATTAGGACAATCCAATCAGCTTTGCTGTAATGCTGCTCTTATGCCAAGCCCTGCGGATCTCTTTTCACAGGATGTTCATGTTGTCACAGGCCAGCTCCAAATAGAAAAGTAGCGTGCCTTCACATTGCTAGCACAGTGCAGTCTATACAATACACAAAGACAAAACAATATAATCACCATAGTGTTTAGGTTATTCTGCAATACATGATGCATTGCAAGTCTATCACAATATTTAAGTTTAAAAAAAGGAAACAGCAAAGACCAAACATGGTCATACATTTATGTAAATGTTGCCATTAAGAAGAACTATCTAAATCACAATATTGTTATTAATGCCACTGTAAAGAAAACAGTACAGGCTGTTTCAGGGGTGAGCTGAGTTACTGTTTGGTGTCGTCCTATAATGGAAGATACCAAACAGTAACTCAGCTGTTTGCAAGTGGCCCACTGGGCTTAATATAAATCATGGGCCTTACACCTACAATTAAGTGTGAGCTGATTTGGGAGCTCTAGGCTTTCCCGAGACAATCCATGCCAAACGACGCATGGAGATCAAAGTGCTGATACCGCTTCTCGCTCACTTCCCACTGAAGCGGTTATCTGCGCCAGCTGTGCCAATCGCTGTGCCCTTCAGCGACACAGTGCTCTACTAAGTACGCGTGGAGCTGGGGATTACAGTCGGGAGTTTGGGAGTGGAAAGGAGGCCGAAATCCGAAACTGTTGTGTCTTGTTGCTGTGCACTTTTCTTAATGCCATGCTATCATGGAGCCTATGGTATTGTGTGACCACTGCCCGAGGAAGTTCAGCTGGATAAGCTATTTTTGTTTGGCCAGCTGAGATCCATCCTGTGTTGTGTTTGTAGATCATTTGATTTGCCTGTTTAGTGCCACAACAGATAGGAAAGGTTTTGACTTACACATGCAATACAACTGTCTGCAAGACATGAGAGAGGTGTCATTTTAATTTTAAAAGTAATGTTTTGTAATTACATTATGGCACCCCATAATTCATCCCACAAGTCATCTTTGTTTTAGTTTTTAATCTGGATACAACAACTATACAAAACATATGTTGTCATATATTAGTATCTAAAATGACAGACAGTACACAATAACATTGCAAGTTTGTAGTTGTTTATTACCTTTATCTTACAATGGAACTCCACACTCCAGTATTGACAGATTCAGATTGTCTCCTTTTATTGAATGATATTGATATGTCAGCACATTGTTGTGTGTATCTGCTGTATGACATAAACATACAGTCGTTTTAACATGCCATTATAGGAACCAATTAACAAATGAAGTATGTCTGCTTTTGCTATTAGACCGTGTTTAGCCTACAGCTTTTCTTTGAAACGGCCCCTCATTATAGCTTCTCAAAGAAATATCATACAATAGCCAGTTGAAAAGGGCAATGCTTGAATGGAGTCTGGGGGGGGGGTCTGTACTTGGCCTTCAAGTATGCATTCCTTCTGTTCAGTGCTCCTCTGTGGTCCCCTTCTCCAAGCCCACCCACTCCAAACTCAGTTCCCACAGGGGCCTTGGCCAAAGCAAACTTCTAGGAGGAAGCCCCCCCCCCCCCACCACGCACATACCAGCACCACCTCTCTTCCTCTCTATTTTGTAACTGACTAGAGAGAGGGAGGTCCCAGTGTGTGCTGCTGGGCCTTGTGATGCCCCCCCCCCCCCAACAGAAG
>JAODUG010000020.1:1126567-1139328 GCA_027564795.1 Aphredoderus sayanus | reverse complement strand
TTCTAGGGCTGTGTGACCACTGCTCTCCCTACACATGATTCTAGGGCTTAATCTGAAAAAATGCTTTCTGGTTGAAACAAATATGGTTGCACCGCTTTACCAGAAACAGCACTATTACTGACACAACAGCTGCAAAGCTATAGTCTTACATCAGCACCCAACGCAGTGAGCATTGGCTCGTTGGAAATGCTAAAATGTGTATAATACAGTGCTATTCCACATAATCTAGTTGATATTTTCACTTAAGCATGTAAAAATACATTGAGACCTCATTAGAGCTGGAGGAAGCTATGAAGAGAGGGAGAGATGGATAATGAAAGGAAGATAAGGGCTGACCTGTATCTTGCTGTGTGGGGTGCACCTGTACTAGTGACTTCACACAGGCCCAGGCAAGCAGGGTGATTCATTCCACTACTGTGTCTTACTTGGCCTCTGTCCATGGTAGCTGTAGACTGTTTCCGTCCTCTCCACCCCTCTGATCAATAGGAGATTGTAGGTGGTTTGCCCCCTTGGGGAAATGGCATGGCCAATGAGAGAAGCCTACTGTACATAACAGAGTCCAGCCTCTAGTGTCAGTCTCTCCCAGCCACTGGGGGGTCAATGGGGCTTGAGGTCATTGATCTGTATGTTTTCACTGAGAGGATCCCTTAGCTAGTCCTATCGATTGGCTCTAAAAGAGTGGATTCTCTCAGTACTTTAGTGTGTACAATGAGATCCCAGCCCTGAGGAGACAATCACATCTTCCCATGTTCACCCACCCACATCCATAGAACTAAACACAGATGTAAGCAAATTGCCATGTAAAACTATTAATTTTAGCCACAACCCAGAAAAGGAATTCAGAACAAATCATATTTAGAAATCATATCATAAAAAATTACATAAAGCCATCCTTCAACTTTTTGAAAAACACTGATGTAAGGTATTGCTGTGACAAATGACACTATGACCGAGCCATCCATCAAGAACCAGTGCTTAGAATTGGCTGTCAATCTGTTTTTAGGTCCATGCAATTGCAAAGCACCTGGAGGCAGAGTATGCATACAGTGTGTATTATGCAATGTCTCCTTCTGGATGGAGGATAGTAGATGAACCAATTATTATTACAACCAACTGTAGACTTGTATAACCCTGTCAGCTGTGTCTATGCAGAAGAGTTCCGCTTTTGTTTAGCAATGCTCATTTAGATGCGTTCTGTCTGCTGGCCACATTCATTTGTTTTTATCTTGCATTCCCTAGAAGAGCGGAAATTGAGAGAGCGCTGCTCACTGTATGTTACTAAACAGAGGAAGAAATATTGTGCTGTGAGTCAGCAGAACTGCAAAGTGTGAGTCAGCCAAACACAGCAGTATTTCTTTCATGTTGACGTCATGATTAGAAATATGCTGATTTGAGTGTTTTATGCCAGTATTAATTACGGATGTTTTTGCTTAACAAATGACAAACACCATTCTTTGCTACTCTCAAGAGTGTGTTTTGTTAAATGTTTTTAACTTTTTGACCAAAGACAAATACAGTAGGCTCACGTGCAATATCGTGCACGACAAAATCACATTGACATTTTGCAATGTAATGAAAACTGCAGAGGATAACTTGGCATGTTGGTGGCACCATCTGGTCAGGAAGTATAACTGTACTGATGGGTGCAACTTGCTTTCCAATATCACCAGGCCTTTGCCATTGTTCTTCATTGGCCTTTGCAGCGAAGCATTGTTAGTGGCTGAGAATGGCAACGCTTCCCCACAGTGCTATAGCTATGTACCTAGCGTACATGCCTCTGTAGATGTATGTACCCCATGTGGCCAACTGCACAGCCCCTATCTGTTGTGGCTGACTGATGCATGACATATATATGCATAGGCAGCTACACACCACTACAGCTCCTATCATCAGGTGAGACTGTGTCCCGCGGTGTGTCCTCTCTACCGGAGCACTCCCATCTCCCTCCCTGTCACCACGGTGACAGGAGTGCTGTGCAGCAACCCTGCCGCGCTGTTTCCCTGTGTGGCAGAGCACCTGCATGTGCCCCTGGCTGACTGGAGCAAGGGCACCGAGGCTCTGGGGCCCTGCTACCCTGCCACCACACTGACTGGGAGACTGCCTTTCTGCATTTGAAGCAATGGTTTTTCATTGACTTCAACATTATGCATGGCCACCAGCTGAATACAAATCAAAACATAATTATATTATAATCTGATGAATCTAAAAACAATCATGAATACGATTGAAATGATAGGCTACTTATAAAAACATCATCCCCTTAGGAGACTTGACCCACCGCAGAATATTTGTTTAGATGTTAGAGTGCCAAAATAATGTACTACATCTACAGGCACAAGCGTATGCACGCACGCACGCACGCACGCACACACACACACACACACACACACGCACACACACAGCTGAGGAACCAATATATCGAGTTCTCTTGAGGGTAACTTCATGCTGTATTAGGTCAAACACCCCCACCCCTCCCCACTGTCCCTTTATTTAACATTTAAATGAACAGAGGTTTAGGCTGTGTCCAGAGGGAAAGCTGTTTCACTGAAGTATAGCCTTGCTAACAAGCTGATCCCAGTTGGGTGAAACAAGGATGAATGCCCTGCCCTTTAGCAATACTACACCTCAAACACTTGGCTCCCTCTAAATAACTGCTGACATCATGAAATAAGACTGAGCACAGAACTAGATTAATAGGCTACTTCTCGCCATTACAGCCCTACTCTACTACTGAACCAAAGGACCTAATACAAGTATAGGGACTCATCAGTTTGTGCTTGCCATTGTTGTTGAAACAGTTTTACAAAACGTCCTATAGCGCTCATAGGCTAAAATCCTCCATACTATTTTCCATACAACACTCATGAGTTCACATCTCTACCCCTCCCCCATGCAGCAACATTCACTTTAGCGCACAGCTGACTTACAAAACATAAACAAAGAGCTGGGGAGGAAGTATGAGGTTCATAGTGGTGTTATAACGCAAATACAAATGTAGTTGCAAAGCCTTTAATACGCTTTTAAGATTTAAACTTTAAGCCTCTCATGGCCAAATCAACACCTTTTATTACTACTCAAAATCAGAGTTTTTCTGTATGGGAACTAACTTGGTGAACAAGGCACTTCAAACGGACAGGAGGTAGCCTGACGCGCGCCCCCGTCGGTCGCGCAGGGATATTTGAAGGAAGCAGTGTGTCTTGTGTGCTCAAGCCGTCCCGTTTGTTACAGTGGCGAGCGAGAGAAAGGAGCAAATGTGCGAGGTAGGGAGAGGGTGGGTGGAGATCCAGTGCGCAAATAAGCCACACCATCAGCAGCAGCCTACCAGCGGCGTCAGTGCATCTGCCATCGTGTTGGGCTGCTGATCCTCTCCGTACGATTCACATTGAGGTTACACAGCTTCAAGTCCTGGCCAGGTTTTTTCGCCCTACATACTTCTGGAGCTCTGCGTTTATTCTTAGCTCAGCTGATAGGAACTGCGCTTCCGGTGTTACTCTATTTAGCCCAGTTTCTTGAATATTTAATGGAAAATGGCGATCTGCTCTCAGTACTACAGTGTGTTATGCCTCTTTTCAATCCAAACTATCCTGATTATATGCGTCTCTACACCGACGACTGGGACTCACCTCTTCCCACAGCAATACACGTAAGTACAGTAGACTACACGGGGATTTGGGTGAAAACCCAGGGCGAGAGCGCAGAACTAGGACAGGTGGCTGTCTGTCAAGGTGCGATAGTGGCGATGCTGTTGTCGCTGATGTTGAACACAAACGCAGCTTCCGTCCCCTAATTCATGATCTACAATACATCCATCCACGGTCCTATAATGTTGTACCTTGATTCAGTGATGTCTTGCATTATCAGACGCTGTCGGGTAGTTTAGATGGAAATAAATAGGCTGAAGGAGTCCACACGCACAGGTACATTGGTTAACCCTGCCAGCCAGCCGCAGGTTACAATCTCTATTTCATCATCTTCTTCGTGGGAACACAATGACTGAAATAGCCTGTTGTCATTGCATGTCATGGCGAAATAGCCACTGCTAACAACATTTAATATTTACGCGTGATGGATGTGGGCTCTAGACGAGGCCAAACAAGCAGAAAGTGTGGGAATGGCTCCATCATGCACACGTTCGTTCTGACTGTCCAACAAATTCTAATGCAGATTTATATTAAAATAGATAAGGCACTTTTACAACATTTATTTTAAACAATCAAAAGATATATGTAAGAAATAAAAGGTTCCAGAATATCACCATTCGTCGTGGAATTCTATCATATCGCTTTCCAAACAACTCTTTCATTAAACATTTATGACTTTAAAAGTATGGCTACAGGAGGCTACGTTTAAGAGCGGGTTGTCTCAACGCTAACAAATGCGTTTGAGTCTGGCTTATGAAATTCACCTTCCCGTTACAAAAATGTAGCCTACACATGAATATGTAAATCAATGTTGTGAGACAAATTAAATGTGCATTGACCACTTATTTAACATGATTGCAGATAGCACAATTTATGCACAGTATATATAGCTACATAGTGTATTTTTTATGTGATCTCTAAAATGTATATTGTCCATTATTTCAAATATCATGAACTATTTATGTTGACGAATGATGTGATGATGCCCATATTGTAAATTTAAACGTGTATTAGTAATGGTTAATTATCCTTAAACATTTAAAAAGATAAATAAATCCCTAATCATAGTCTAGATTAGTAGTCTCTTGGGATTCTAAAACTGGGTTGGTGTCACCCACTTTTATATTTGCCACAATTTGACAGCATTCTCATTAACGTTTATGGAGACCTACTATATCAATCCTTTGGGTATAAAGGCAGAGATCTGGCTTAAGTGTCTAACAAATGTGTTGGACACAATTGTTAGGCACTTTGTCCATCTCAGGATTATTGTATTGTCTCCATATAGACTCTATAGAAAAACATTAGTCCTGTAATTTATTTTCCTTTGCTGATGTATGGCTATTCAGATAAGCATACACACCCAATTTGTGATCTTCCTCTTTTTACCCATCCTCCTTAGCCTGGTCAGACTTCTAAATGTCCAGCTCGTCTTTATGTGCGTGTGAGAGAGTGTATCGTTGTGTGATAGGAGCCTTATTTCCACTTTATGTGAAATTGTCAGTGCCCCACTAATTGAAATCAAAAGACGCAAGTTGAGTGCAATATTATGAGAATTGCTCAATGTTACTGAGACATATAGAAAGACTGTCCAATTCTGTCTGTGAAAGACAATTCAATGTTTCACTTGAAATAAGATCCATTGCAGCGGAATGAACGTAGCGATTATGTCTGAGTGATATAAAGGTCTCCTTTCACACACGTGTTTTCTGCCCTCCATTATTCTCCACTTGTCTTACAATGCTTGGAAAAGCAGAAGAAGCTAAGGAAATCATTTCCAAAATAAATAAAGGAATCGTATTGGACAGCATTGGATTTTGACATTGGCATGTAATACTGTAGAATGAGAAGCTGTTTTTGACGGTTCTCTCCTTGAGCAAATGTATATGGTGCAGGGATAAACCGTGTTATAATTTTACCTGGTTTTAGCATATGTACAGATAATGACTATCATCACTATCATTGTACGGCCAATGTATTCACCAACATTGTTATTTTAAACATTGGTATCAGCCCACAATATCACAAGTGGTGCATTCCTAGTGGAATGTGGTTAATATACTGTAGCATGTACTAAGAAAATAAAAAAGATTTTCATTAGTGACTTACAATTATATTAAATTGCATGTATTTATAAAAGGTAACACTATAAAATGAACACAGTTTGCATCTGAAAAAAACATATATTTTTTTGTAACAGAAATGATTTTGGACCCAATACCATTGTCTTGTAATGTGTGCATTGCGTTTATGCTTACATGTGTTGACTTTCAGAGCTCTGAGCATGTTCCCTGTGGCAGGACGTGACACCTGTGCTTTTACTTGTATGGTGGCCAAGGCTGGTACTGCAGCCAAATGCTGTTCTTGATAGCTCATAGAAATGTTCCTCTAAAACGATTATAAACATACCTTGGTTCAAAGTGAAAAAACAAATTATATAACATGTATATCATGTATATTCTGAAATATGATATCATAATATATAAGTTCGATTTCATTTTAAAGTCACCTTGAGCTACTCATTGCTAGCCAGGTATAACCAGACCTATATATATATATATATATATATATATATATATGTATATATACTGTATATATATATGTATATAGTAACTTCATTCATGAAATAATACATGCTATATAGATACATATGGCTGGTTAGTAGGCAAGGACGCCTGGGTGTCGTGCTGTAGTATAAACTAACCTTCAAGCATTGAATACGTGCTTGTGGATACATACAGTATGACTGGTTATCAAAAAGTCACTCCCCTGTCCCACCGTACCAGCTGTTCTTCCGGGGCTGTGTAACCACTGCTGCAGTGCTGATGTTGACCCCTCATTCTGCCTCCCGAGGTACTGTATCCTTAGTCTGAACAGTGAGGCAGAATAAATACCCAATGTAACTCCTTGAAAACGCTGTGGAAAATAAAAAAGGGGTTCAAACCGATATGGTTCCACTGCTGTGTCAGTGGCAGTATTGTCTCCAATAGCTCAACAGTACTAAAGCCGTAGCCTTACGTCGGCACACTAAGTGGAAGAGGGGGCGGGGTTAGCAGTGGCTGTAGGATTTAAAGCAACAGTCACTGAAAGCCACTGTTTTCTCAGAATAGGTGTAAAATGGGCATAATAAGGTGCTATTCCACTTAATATGTTGTATTTTCACCTAAGCATGTCCAGTACATTGCAAGGAGACCTCAAGGAACTGTGTCAACATGTGCAAAGGGACATGGAATGGTTGCCTCCTACTGGGCGTAGACCTCTAGTTAATTCTAAAACTGTTAGACAGCCTTAACTTCAACGTCATCGCACATACCCACCCTGGCTGTAAAAACGTATCTGCAAACAGGGTTTCGACCCTATAATCTCAGCAACAGTCGCAACTGAGAGCAATAGTATGTTTTGTCAGTTTCTACACTTAGCTCACGTGTTGCTTAATAAAATGCCATTGGTACAGTATACTACATATGAATATCCTTCATTCTGCAGCCTTGTGGTTGCAGCGACACCTTCACTTCTAACAGTACATGTACTGATGTACAAGTGTGGTGGGGCTGAATACTGTACACTGGTCCTGTTGTGTAAGAGGCCTGTCTGTCTTGGGGACAGAGGTATTGTCACTAGTTGTCAGCATCACTGCTTCTGCTACAGTACTCACTGTGCCTCACTGTGAACCTGGGTTACCTTCCCCATAGTCACTGGGTTTTTACTCAGGAACCTGGCCTTGTACCGTGCCTTTAGAGGACCTTGCTTACTTTTAATTTTGTCCTGATACACACATTTAACACACATTCAACACACAGGCTAATACAGTATGCATGTATAACTTTCTTGCTTATGACTGTCATTTCTTGGCCGGTTTTGCAAATTGTAATAATTCAATGTTGTTTCTTGTCTTCTGAGCAAATGTGACATTTAGCGCTGACATTTGTCTCTGTCATCATATTAAAAGACAAATGCCTGTGTTGTGCAGCACTGTTGATGCTAGTGATTAGCTATCTACTGCCTGCTGAAAGGGAAAGGTTGGCGTAGTCAGTGTCAAGCTCACAGAAACATGACTGAACTTATTGCATAATAGCTGATTATCTTCCCAGCCCCACAGCTTGCTGTTTACATGTTGAAACATAAAGGTAATGTGCATGTGGCTATAGGGGGAGAAGTCTAGTATGGTGTGACCATATGAACACTGTAGGGGAGTAGTGGGATGTGAGCCACTTAGAACTGAGGTGTGTGAAAGGCAAAACAAGTTTGTGTAAATACAAACACTAAAAAACACAAAAACCTTTTGTGTACGATAAAAGTCAAATATATCTTTGACTGTCCACATGGGGTTGATGTAGATCTAGGCCATTAATTGACATAATCTATATAATATGGTAATGCTTAAGTCACATGCTGCTCAGCAAGAGATATAGAGGGTTATTTGATCTCTTAATTCCAGATTTGGCTCCATTTTACAGAGATCGGCTCTTTCTTAAGGGGCACTTGTGTCAGGCCTGAGCTGGTTTATTACAAAGTATTTTACTCACGGCTGCTGAGTCCAGCTAAGCCAGGACAGGCCCGCTCAGCTCCGTCCAGCCAAGAACAGGATATACATAAAGACGTGTAGGAAGGGTCAGATTGTACCGGCACTGACTTTAGGAGACTTGTGAGGGTACACTGGGATTGCCCTACAGTAGAAGCTCTGTGGAGGGGAAGAGCAAGGAGGAATGCAAGCCTAAATAAACTAAAACAAGAATGTGTTTCTAACCCTGGTTTCAAGTTAATTCATAGTGTAGCTTTAACATCAGACAGAAGCAGATATACTCTCTCTCTCTTACTCACAGTCAAACACATTCACAGAAATACTGTAATAATATCTTGTTTCTTTTCCCAGGATGATGCACTGGGCTGGGCGCATCGAGAAAGAATTGGAGAAGGTCCTTCAGCACGTCACAGGACTACAGCAGATGAGATCTGTAAGTTGACCTTCACAATCCTATGTGGTGGTAATTCCTTGCTCTTACTGAAAATTAGCTTATGCATTATTTATCAATAAAATTTAAATAGACAAGGTTAGATGTCAAACGTCTGTCTGAGCCTTGCAAATGCACATACAGTACATGTTTTCTTTTGTGAAAACATGTTCCTTCCTATTCCATGGAGTTTGGGTTACATATTTTGCTATTGTATGGGATAAATATGCCATGCTGTTTCGAAAATGAAGAAAAAAAATGTAAGCTCAGTGTTTGATAGCTTGAAATCTAATAACAGACAGCACAGACAACAGTGCATAGTGTTCATGATGAGTAGACTCTTGTATGTGTGTCAGTCATTGGAAGTCTGTCAATCCCACTCAAGTTGGTAAATATGACATGTCTACAGGACTATACTTCAGTAGAGAGCAAACAAAAAGAAGAGCAAAATGCCCCTGCCTCCAGGATGCTGGCTTTTTTTTATCAGACCTTCAGACTTTTGTCGGACTGTCTGAGTTTCAGAGTTACAGAGCTGCGAGACAATGCTGCCAGGAATCACGTGACTTGCATGCTTGCAACTGTGTGCGCAGATCTCTGAAAGGTGGGTGTTGTAAACTCAGCTGTGAAAGAACAGAACGCTATAAATATCCGCCCTTTGGAAACTCAAGTTTCAGCATTTGAAAACGTTTTTGCCAGCATATGTACACCAATTTTCAGATCACCATTTACAAGGTTCCATACTCTGAAAAGAAGCGAACACACCAGGAGAACAGTGACACATTTGCAACTGTTGGAGAAACACTGTAAAAATAGTGATGCAGTTGTGAAGATGGAAAATGTTTACAGCCTTCAATCTATTTTTTTCTTCTTTTATTTCAAACTTTTTTTTGCCTTATATTCATCCCGTACTAATGTTCCCTGAGCGAGTTTGATTCAGTGAGCACTGGACGATGCTTGTGGCTGATTTAATGCAAGCAGTAATCATGGTTAGCTTATTGGTTGCTATTGCTGTGATAACACTGAAGGACCCTGCTGAGGATATGGTAGAATAACAGGCCTACAGTGCTGCCTATAGTGCTAATGTCTGCAACTTGTGAGGAAGAACATTTGCTGCTGTGCTTGTTGGATGCTTTTGGCATGGTAATGGCCATGGTTTTATAAACCTGACCACTGAAAAGCCAGCAGTTCTAGAAGGTTTTTTGTTCATCAAAATATTTGCATCTCTCAATTTGTAAAAACGGTTTAGTTTGTAACTATTTTACATTTTGCAAATATAAAAATACTGTAGATATGCAAATAATTATGTACAGTATGCAAATAAGTAAATACTGTATAAAGTATGGGTGAAACTTTATTTTCTAGTGATGCAGTATCAATATCTGTAAATATCTGATGCTATACAGTATATTAAGGATACACTCTATACTGTTTTATATACAGTATGCTTAAATGTGTAAAATATATAATATTAAATATTTTCACGTGTATATAAAATTAACAGCTTATCAGTTGTAAGATAACAAGTAGTAGTGTATATAAAATTAACAGCTTATCAGTTGTAAGCTAACAAATAGTTTTTAAATGAAGCTTTATGAAGACAGCAGGATGAAGTGCTCTTTACAGTGCTACTTACAAGTAGTACATGTCAATAGCTGAATAGGTCAGGCACCAGTTAATGTAAGCAACAGCATGCTATCAACATGCTATCATGCTAGCAACAACTTTGCTATACTGGACATTTCACCATGTACAGTACATTACATATGTACTCAAAATAATGACTAACTGCCTAAATACCAGCAAAGTGCTTACTATTATTATTATTATTATTATTATTATTATGATTATTATTTGTTGGTGATGGCCTGTGTAACGTGACACTGGCCTCACTGTGTGAGCGGTGCAGAGCGGAGGTGTGACAACATTTATCAGGACCCCAAACAGGAGTCGTCACAGGGTGTGCTAAATGGCCCAGCATGCCTAGAAAAGCCATTTTCTAAATGGATGCCTCTCTCTATACGTGTGTCTGATAGAAATCTTCCCAGGGCTATGCTGGCTGGTAACAAGATTGCCTCCCTCTGTGCCCCTTCCTCTTCATGCACAGTTTATTCTCGCAGAAGGGAAAAGAATGTAAAGAGTCTGCAAATTATGTTTGAGTTTGTCTTGAAAGTTTAGCTGAAAGTGAAAATTGGGGGGGGCATTGTTTAAGCAATACTGTACATGGATTCATTTGAGTATGCTTTATCTTGCTGTATAGCCTATGCCTAATTAAATATAAAGTGGCTCTATATGACTTTCAACTAGCACATTTGGCCAAGTGGAGCCGTGCTGCGTTGAGTTGCCTTCCCATTACCAGCCGGGTCCCAAGTGGACCGCTGTGACGTTATGGGCTCTGTCATCAGTTCATTCACGCAGAACAAATGAATTAACTAACAGTAGGCTAGTATTGCTATTCTCTTCACTTGTAACTGTAGCATAGGCTATAGAAATAGCTGACATGCCCGCATGCGTCCTACTCAATGTTGCATACGTATGAATATTTCCCAGACATAATACGCCGCTAACAGAAAAATGAAAAGATCTCCTTTGAAAAACGTTATTTTGGTTTTGATTGGCTTAAACCTATCACGCATATAACATGCCATGGTCGTGTCATAGCCATTGTCTGCATGATGACCATTGGCTACCACTGGTGGACAGTGCAATAATAATAATCAGTGTGTTATAGAGGGCACATAAAGGAAACATTTACCCACCCGGTGCTGGCTGTGAGCTGGCAGTGGAAAAGGGCCACTATGTCAATCTAGAGCACCGTTATCTCAGACCAAAACAGATGCCACACACACGTACTGTAACATTCACACACAAACAATAGAGGAGCTGGGATTATAACACACAGAGGCAGAGTCATTCTCTGATCAGGATGCAATTACTCCACTATACGTTTAGATAGAAAATAGTTGTTTGCTGTTATATTAATGTTTAAAATATTGTATATTGTTAAACAAAGTGGTGAAACAAAAATTATATAAAAAAATATCGACAACTTTCCTTTAGTTTTCTTATTTATCTTCAGCAAATGAAACAATTTCATATGCTCTAAAATAAAATAACCCCAGTTTGATCTATTTATGTGTACAAGAGTTTTGTTTTCCTTCTGTAAGCAGCATTTTATAGTACAACTGCTTTGATTGACTGATTAGCCCTTATGGCCACAGTATTTTCTTTAAATAAATGTATACAGACTTTCTTTAGGTTCATGTTCTGTGTATGTCTGTGTGTGTGTGGGTATTTCAATTTGACATATGCTTTTCAGATAAAATTACAATTTGGCCATTTAGCAGATGCTTTTATCCAAAGGGTCTTAGAACTTACACTATGAATGTATGATGTATTAAAATAGAAGTTAGAAATCTTAATTAAATATGTGTAAAGTAAGTTAGACTATTCGAACCCAGGAGAAAGAATGATAAAAACAGATTTGTACAAAAGGAGCCCTTTACGATTTTAATATGTATAATCATGTTTATACCTAGGTGCATTGTGGGTAAACTATGAGCTTATACTACAATATACTGTATATGCTTATATACTTATAAAGAGCTTGGAGAGGTGGAGAGTGGGTGGATGTTGAGTGGAGGAGGAAGGTTTTGTGAGACACTGAATCAATGTTTTACAATAGAGTTGGAAGCTGAAGCGGATTTGCATATATAGAAGTATTCATATAGTGTTTCAGCAGTCAAAATTAAGGAAAAGACCAACAACTGGTAAAAGGAAATGAAGGAGGGTTCTTCTTGTCACCATTAGCGTTTGGGCTGCTGTTGCATGTGAGAGGCGGTGGACACGAGGATTATTTCCATTTCCTCAGGCCTGTTCCCACCTGTTTGATAAGCCTACTGTACATGAACCATAAGTTTCCACCCACATTGTCATTATAGGAAAGACAACAGTGGTTTGAATTTCTTATTCTAGTTATCAGAATTATACAGTAGATTACTAAGGCTTGGAAAACTGACCGAATGTCATGATTATTTCACACCTTGATAGCATCAAGTAATTATCTCATGAATGATGATATTCAAAAAACCCACCTGTTTGTGGCAGATAGAAGGCGCTAAACCTAATTCTACAGCTTACACACACATATGATGTGCACTGCTGGCACAAC
>JAODUG010000020.1:1105015-1118499 GCA_027564795.1 Aphredoderus sayanus | reverse complement strand
TCTCTGTCGGCCAGCATAACTATGACGTTACCCCTTTGCAGTGGATAGCCTGTGCTAATAAAGGTGAGTTAGTATGTTATAGGCTTAACAGCATTGCATGTGCTGACAGTAGGACTTTGTTAACTTAATTGGCTAGGAACATTGTTGAACAGTGTTGGTTCAGTTAGGTGCTTTTAGATTCCATTCCTCTAAAATAGTCAAAGACACCCCTTAACATACTAGTTTCATTAAGATCATTGTTTCAACTGTACAGCATAGCATTAAAGGAGCACTCCTTGATAGCATTATGCAGTAGCACCATAGACACCGCTGTATTTAAAGGTGGAGCAGAGGAACTCAGCGCTAAGGGGTGGGAGGGGCATGCACGCTGAGATTTAAACTAAAACAATGTATATTGTATAACACTGGTTTAAAACTGGTTCGCATTCATCAGTGTCCACAGTTGATGGAAAGTTACGTTTTCACATTTCCTTCACGGTTCTCTATAAGTCACAATGCTCAACATAGCTCTTTGAGTCCTGGCAGCCCTGGTTCTGCCAGCAGCCACATTATTTGGTTCATGGCAGTCTACGCCTGAGACTCAGCTTGACTTAATTAAAGCTCGTCCTAACTTAGACAGTGTTCTGGGTCCCACACTGGGTTATTCTTCATTTGAGGAACTGTCTTACTTCCACAGCTTGTGGCTCAGCTTCCAGTTATTTCAAAGTATTACTGACACTTCAACTTTCTCTTAAGGCCTGCAGCTGCCTGTATGAGACCTGAGCTAACTTCTTTCTGATTAGCGTTTTGCCAAGTCGTCCAGAAGTGTCCCCCTAGAAGTTGTTATTAATTAGCAAGAGCAGCCTGGCAACAGTGATAACCATGCCATCTTGTGTCAGACATGTGGAGGGGTGTCTAGAGTTATGGCTGTGTGCCAGCGTACTGCTGATAACAGTGGCACCAACGTCTGTGCCAACACACAAGACAATACTGTAATACGCTGGCCTCTGTGAAACCTTCCTCCCACGTTTTCTAATACTCAAACATTAGTACTCATTCCTCTGTGGTATCGCAGCAGAACAGAGCCTGTTTCCTGACACTTCTACAGGCACCAACTCTTAACACACACTTTATGCATCAAACAAAACACACAAACGCTGTGGAGGGGCTCTGACGTACACACCACTGTACCAGCTGACCTTTGTCACCATTGCTGTCAGGGGAAACACATCTGTAGGAATTATCCACAGAAAAAGGAGAATGTAGAAATGTGTTCTATGTTGTGATGTTATGTAACACTCATGGGCTTCTATATTTGATTTGGCTCTTGAAAATTAATCTCAATGTGGCACACCTGGTTAATAAAAATTAAAATTAAAAAAATCGTGAGAGAAGCACTGTGTGCTTAATATACCAGCATATCTATCTGCAAAGGCTGCCTGTAATCATGAGCAGGAAGCCGGTATTGTCAAACTGGCACAGAAATAGGTACCTGCATCAGGAGTAATTATTTAAAAATAAATGTCTGTTAAGTTTCTGTTAACTAAAGTTGTTGAGTCTCACAAATAATTTAGGTTGTTGATCGAGAAAATGATGCCTTATGCATCTCACTTCTAGTCTTCCCTTGATGAAACCAGTCGCCTATCAAACGCTGTGGAACAAATTGCTTGTATTAGCAAAAGTTAAATGTTTACTTCCTGCCTTGCGTCTGTACATGTCTGTGTTATTTCTCATTATGTTTTTATTTTATTTGCGCTTATAAGAGTTTTAATTTCAAACGGGTTGTTGCAGTATGCCCACACACAACACAAGTCAAGCTGTGGCTCGTACAAGGTACACGTATGAGCCCTCTTAACATTCTAGGGAGGTGTTTTCATATAGGTTCTTTGTATAAAGGCTCATGGCTTTAATAACTTTAGGGAGCGACGGCGGTTATTGACCCAATCGGCCAAGCTCCCCCATCTACAATCAGTGGCTGTGCCTGGGGCTGTGCATTCCCAATGAGCCTGCTCATTTACATCCTGCACTACAATGATGAGTGGGGAGGTGTATGACCCCCCCTCCCGGTCCCTGGCCTGTCTCAACAAGAGCAGTTGGTGCTGATGGCTTTACATGCACCTCGTAATGGGAAGAGATTCGATTTAGCGTTTCCAAATTGACCACTTTTGTAATGGACACAAGGCTTTTTACTCATAAACAGAAGCGCCAACAAAGATGATTATATGTTGTTTTTCCGGCAACTGGGCTGAATTGGAAGTTGTGTTAATGTTATGAGGATCATTGATTCTCTTCTCTTCATTTGCAGGTTATTACTTTGAGATTCCGTCAATTGGTGCCATTCGGATCAACACCCAGGTGTGTACATACATGTGTATAGATTGTGTAAAAGTACAGGTACATTATATTATTTGTACTGCCCGCTATGTGTTTGTATGTATTTTAAGTTTATTATGGTTTGAGTTGATTACTATGGAGAGCATGTGAGCATAGTTGGAGAAACAAAGAGAGAGAAAACTGGTTTTCTCTAGGACTGATCCACTGGCTAGATGCAATGTACTGCATGTGTAAGATGTAAAAACATGTTCTACGCAGGGAGGAGCTGTAGCATAAAGTGTGCACAAACCTGCAGACATTGTCTCTCATAATGATCATTCCTTATTAGACTGGGCTTTTGTGTTGCCGACAGTTTGTAACTTTATATTTAGTGATAATTGAGTATTATATAATTCTAACAGTAAAAATAAATATCTGTCCCTGGATTTGATTCACAATATTCTATATGGGCCTAAGTGACCCCCTTTGTCTAGGAAAATGTTTGAAGAAGACCTGCCTCAGTATATCTCTCTCTCTCTCTCTCTCGGTTTCTCGCTCTCTGTTCGACTAGCTTTAGGCACCACCAGGGTGTTCCAGACGCCCTTGGGATTACCTCAGTCCAGATGCAGAAATGGACTTTGTTGCTTGGGGGTATGGGGGGACATTATACTCCCCTACAACAGACTGTCAGCTGTTCCATTAACTGTGGCATATTTATATTGGGAGAACTGCCACTTACTCTAATACGTTTTCTGCAGGTGGATGACTGCAATCTATAGGGGCATACATGCTGTTTAACCAGTCCCTATCCTACAGCTCATGTGTGGTCTTACCATATTGATATCTGTTCCTCAGTCTATGTCTGGACTTTCCCTTGGGGTTAAAAGCAGTGCTACATCATATTTTGTCTTATATGAATTTGCTGTTACCCACCCTGTTGTGTGTGTGGTTGATTAACCTCATTGTGAATACTGTGATGTAATGTTGACTCACTTGATTTGACTGCAAATCTGCTCCTTGATGTTCTGTGTTCTGGAGATTGTTCTACGCTGCCAGAAAATGTCCTCTATATATAGAAAAGGTCTGGCTGTCATTGTCCTGATGGAATATCTCCCCGTGGCGCGTTAAATCAGACTTTTAGCGAGCTAATAATAGAATAGGTTATGGCTGTCAGCACCTCAGTGTTCGGGAGATGAATAACAAAGCTGTAAGCTCACACAGCGCAGCCCTTTTGTATACATAGAATGGATACGGAAATGATTGTAGCATATGGTTGGAAATGTCTGATAGCGTTAGAAATGGATTGTCACTGGTTACAAATGGTTACACTGAAAGAAACAATATGAAAGTCACAAGTGACTCCTTGCTTTGATAGTGTTTCTGATGAAGTACTGAACTAATCTCCTTAACAGGCCCCTAATGAAAAATGTAAAGCTAATGAGAAGAGTTTGTCTTTTTTAGTAACAAAACTAGAATGCTCCTCCAATGTGTGTTTAAGATGTTATGGAGCCACTCCAACATCACATGGATCAGTTAACAAAAAGAAGCATCACTGCTGGAAGAGACCATTAAGATACATTATAGGAAGAGGAATATCACAATATGATGAATTGTGGTTAAACTTTGCAGCGTTCTATTTGACGCATTGACATTCTGACACCTCCACGGTTGACAGTAGAGCTGTCCAGGGAATGGGCCTGTTTGCCTGTTGTGCCATCGACACCGATAATGTGTTTTTAATAGCTGCTTCATAATGATGCCAAACAGCCTGGAGAGTGCTGGGCCTCTGGTTCACATGGTGACAGAGATGTGACTGGTCAGGCTCTTATAGTTTTATGACAGATGAATGCTGAATACACTTCCCTTAACAGCTGCAACAAGCACTATATAGCGTTGTTCTCTTTAAACTGTGTGTGTGTGTGTGTGTGTGAGACAGACAGATGGACACAGAATACATACTGTAGGTAGAAAGACAGGCACACTGTTACTTCAGATCCAGTATTAAGCACTGTGTGTGTGTTTGTTAGGCTGATATACATACAGTACAGTATACTGTATATACAGTATATCTGCTCTTTCAGGAATACCTGGATGTCCTAGGTCGTCCCATGGTGCTGGCTGGGCCTAAAGCCAAGCAGGTCCAATGGACTAATGTATACCAGGATGCCCTGGTGAGGCTTGTGTTTTGTCTTCATATATGGTTCATATTTTTAGGATGCCCTGGCCTCAATGTCTTGTATTTAACCATAGAGAAATATGATTTTATTGTAATAATTGTAATATTTGCCTCACCTGCTATGGTACTTTATCTGAATTATATGTTATGGCTTTCATTACCCTTTGAACAACAATGTAAATATATTCTGACCAAATATGAGGATTAGCTAAATACCTACAAATTAAAGCTGCTATCTATAATTAAGCCATGATTATTTGATACAATAAATATACAACAATTTATCTTCACTTTAGCATCACTGCTGGTAGCGTATTCAGCTTGAGCACTAGTTTATATGGATTGATTTGTAGTCTGTAGAGTATCAAACAGTCATGGATTAATTATGGATAGCAGCTTCAATGTGTAGGCATTTAGCTAATCCTTGTATTTGATCAAAATATATTTACATTGTTGTTCAACGGATAATGAATGCCATAATAGAGTACTGTAAGTAAACGTATTTCCATAATCATTGCTAATGAGTGAAATGTACCGTATATACCCCCTACCTGGGAATTCTTTACTGTTACTGAGCTGTACATCAAATGAAATGTTCTTTTTTAATGATTAATCAATACAATTGGATATTATAATGAAGCACTTAATGAAGGAATTTCATAAAATGCAATTGTATACAACCCTATACTGAATTATTTGATATTAGGGTTTGGGGCTTGTCATCACTGGAACAATGCCTGTCTTTAATCTCACTGCTGATGGGGGAAACTCACAGGTAGGAACAGCATTTTTATATCAGCTAGTATAAGCTAGTCTTTTCAAACTGTTAATATAGGAAGGCTGGACGTCTGTACAGGTGGTACAGATATGTGTGGATCTATGGACATGAACACACAATGAGCCTGTCTAGCATGACACCCAGCACCATTCATTTATGATGACTCCCGTCCTGTGGCTCTGTGAGGCAACACCCCCACCCAGAGGTAGCAACAGGCATGACAACTTCTTGTGTGTCAGCTAACAGTTACCTGTAACACTGGTGCTAATACAATAGATCTATTATCAATTCACTAAAATACGTATGTATACGCTCATAAACGTAAACGTTATTACAGACTAATATTAGCATATAAACTGTAGGGACATCTATATCTAGACAATGAAAACGAATAATGTGTTATACGTATAGATGGTGCTCTTTGTTTAGTTTATTTGGTTAAGCTATCCCAGCTACTCAAAATCCAGTAGCAGTAGGTACCTGTAGATAGATAAAAGTAGCAAATGGTACAGAGAGCTCCTTAGCCTCCTCGTACTGTAGCCCGGGCATTTTATCATGTGCTACTGGCTTGTCATGACAGTCTCAAGGAACAACTGGCGATATAAACTGCATAGTGATGCTAGTAGATGAGGCAGTAATGAGCATGTGTTCTTAACAGAACCAGCTCATCCTTGGAGTCATGGGAGTCGATATTGCAATCAACGAAATTAAAAAGAAAACGCCAACATACAGGGTGAGTTTGTCATGTTTTCTATTTCTCCAGTGGCTTCCATGATTTGATTATGGTGTCACATGGTCACTCCCTCTGTTCTCTGCAGCTGGGAGCCAATGGATACGCGTTTGCCATCGATCCAAACGGTTATGTCTTGTTCCATCCCAACTTGCAGCCCAAGGTCAGAGCTGGGTCCCACCTCTCCTCGTGTGACCTCCTGATTGGTCCATTACTGCTGACATTATCCCCTCTCCTCCTCTCCCTCTACATTCAGATCATTAACTTCAGAGAGCCCGTTACTTTGGACTTCCTGGATGCAGAGCTGGAGGACAGCAACAAGGAAGAGGTAAACCAGCTGGTGAAATGCCTTATCACACACTACAGTTGTCGTCTCCTTCACCTTGGTTAAAGGCACTCTGCTTGTGTTAGGAACTTGAAGGCAACATTACAAAACTATGATGTCGTTTTCTGTGCACATCACTCCCACATCTCCCTACAGAGCTCATACACTCTTCTCTACTCCCCTCCATGACCACCCACATGCACAGTATGTGTGAGTCTTTCATCTGAGGATGCTTGTTTGGTTTATGTATCCTTTCTCTGCTGTCCTCTCTTTTAGATCCGTCGACAGATGATTGATGGCAAATCAGGGCAAAGGAAAATCAAAACACTCGTTAAATCGGTTGATGAGGCAAGTCACAAGTTAATGAGACTCAAATCATGATCCAAACTGGCACCTTCCAGGACTCCCAAGTTCTAATAATGAACTCAATAAGTTTTCCATCCAATGTTGTGTCTAATATGTATAATATAATATCTAATAATATCTAATATGATGTTTTGTTGTATGACATCAGAGGTACATTGACGAGGCCTTACGGACCTACACATGGACACCTGTGGAGGGCACAGATTACAGGTATGTATTTGAACCTACATACACCGTTAAACATGATCTGACATCAGACCACCACATTGCACACCCTGAAACCTTGACTGAAGCTTTAGATCATAACTGCCTATTTATAACCTTGATTTAGCACCCCTAAGACAAATCACACAAGTCCCAAAGACATATGGGTGACAACTTTCATTCCTCAAGCGAATCTGTGTGTGTGTGTGTGTGCGTGCGTGCGTGTGTGAGAGAGACTGTAGCTTACTAGTAGGGCTGCCATCTATCAAGCTAGGAAATAGACCACCTATTACTGAAGAGAGTGGAGTTAATTTGCCGTCTGTACACACACTAAATGATTCAACAGAATCACCATAAATTAAGGAAGCCTATTCCCTTCCTCATAAAAGCACAACAGTATTCTAAGCACAAATTAACTGCATGGTTTATTCGTCTCCAAACTCGGTTGAACATTTTAGGTTATATTGTAATGGCATTTCCTCCAGGCAATACTTTGCAAATTACAGTTTATGATATTCAATAGTTTTACAAATGTCCTGTGGTATTTTTATGTCTACTGGCACAGTGCCTGGTGTTGGCTGCTGTACAGTCCATATATATATAATGATGCTCTATTAAAAAAATGCTTTAATAAAGGGGAACACACAGTTTATTTACATATTGGTCTGGCCTTGAAAGCTAGAATGAGTGCTTTGCTCTCTCAAAATATGCAACCATAACACTAAAGCTGTAATTAAAAATACATCCTTTAGACTCCTAGCAGAGCAACTGGATGATTTCATCAGTTTCCAGTGTCTAATGTAATGTAGCATCTGTGTTTACTTTATAATACAGATGTTCTAACAGAGGTTGTGCTCTGAATCTGTTCCTGCCTTATTTTCCATCTGTTTCAATGAATCCTCTTAAAGAGCAATGTTTTACTTTGGCATGAACTCACAGATTTGTTCACTAATCTGAGTACAACATATCTCACTGTATACCATCATCAATTATCCAACACATTTTCTGCTTTTCTTTTTTATTTGACTTTATTAATTGTGTACACAATTTATTTGGCATTTGTTTTAAATTAATTAGTTTGGATACGTTTTTTTCCCCTCACTAAACTTTGTTTTGTCTGATATGGCTTAACAAGCACATTTCATATTGAAATCAGCAGTAACCCACTGGACCTAAATGGTTACTCCATTGCATTATAGTGACCCTAGAAGCTTGTTTGGCTGGAAGCCCTAGTCCAAGCGCATCACATCTTATAAAACCTGGAACTGGATGGCTATGCCCTTTAACCTCCATTCAGGCTATGACAAACTCTTAATAGACACCCTTCATAACGTCTGTATGACAATAACAAATGTTCCAGCAAACAACATCAAACTGAACCAACACCATGTTACCATTGGATGCAAGTCTTTTACAAGAAAGCACTTGATTTTCCACAAAAACGTTCTATATTGGTTTATCTCAAACATTGTGCGAAGATAGGAAATGTATGCCTGACAATGCCACAATAATCATGTGTGTATGTTGCTGTGGGTGATATTGTTCCTCTGCATTGTTGCTACAGTCTAGGCCTGGTACTGCCCACATACAGCGAGAACCACATCAAAGCCAACCTCAGTGACCAGATCCTGCAGGTGCAGTGTAAGTACCCTGAGGCTCTCTGACAGGCTACGGCTGCTGCGCATTCCTCCTCCCTCTCTGTCTCTCTCTCTTGTCTGGGCTCTCAAGCGTCCTTGTGAGGAGTGGAGTCCCTTCCTCCCATGGGCCCCTACTTCTTGTCCTTATTGCCTGATAGGCGTAATTTCTCCTGGAGTCTCTCTACTGCCCCATATCTTTCCTCCTGTCTTCATGCTGTTCTGTAATAACTGTGGTGTTTCTTTCTTCACATCTGCTGAAGAAAAAAACACACCACAAATGACAGAAAGGTGAAAGCTGTGGTTTTAATGTGTGACGATAGGTGAAAATAATGGTGATCTCGTGCTATTATTTTTTTTGCCAAACGCTCTCGCCTCTTCTCCACCAAGTAATGATTCTGAAGCATCTGTGTTGAATATATTTTTGATGTTATGGGGAAGAATAAAATGTGAAAAAGGCATGCTTTTCACTGCCTTTGTTGTGTTATTTGATTTTGAGGTTGTTGTTTTTTTGTTGTATTATTTGATTTGTGTTTGTGGCTTTTGTTTGTTTTTTGTTTGAATGCTGTGAGATGTTCCTGAGCTTTGGAATCATTCGGTAGTGAAACTCCCACACCACCTAGCCAACCGGCTCAGTAAACGTGGGAGTTTGGGTTTGTTTGGGTCCTTCTCTATCCAGACCCTGTCTTTCCTTCGCTCATTGTACTTGGTTTTGTTAAGTGCTATTCTTTGGCCATGACTGTCTGTCTGTCTCCTTCTTTTTCTTTCCTGATTTCCTTTCTGTTCCGTTTGCGTTTATGTTGTCTCCTGCAACAAAATAGACGTTTGCTCTTCATTTCTTTTTTCTTTTGTCGTCTTGTTGGACTTAAATTGCTTTCCTTCTTTGAGAAAACAATATTTTTATTCAAACAGTCATTGAATAAAATATTGTCTGTGACCCCCCCCTCCCACCCGTTTCCCTGTTTCTTTTCTTGCTCTCTCCTTCTCTGACGGATCCACACAGTGCCATACACCAAGGGCAAGTATACTCCATATTGGTCCACGTACCCTACTTTACTTCCTATACTCCCTATCGCTGCCTCTCGTCCTGAACCCCTTTCCGCTGCTCCTGGTCCCCCTCCCCCCACTGACATTCCCTTCTTGTCCCAGCCTGCTTGTCTCTGTTCCCACCCTTATTCTTGTTCCTTCCCCTCCATCTCTTATTCACTGCAGCCCCCTGCCCCCAAGTGTCATGTCACTCCACCCTCGCATAACACGCTCAGACACCCAGAGGAAGACAAATATATATTCATGTTCTCTAAAAATGTATTTTGTCCCCCCTATACAGTACCTAACCCTTTCCTCCCCCTTCCTGTGGAGAGCTCCAGATGGGCTCCGTTTATCTCTCTTCTCATGTTCTCCTCCAACACATTATCTTACTTTTGTCTGCTTTTCTACCTCATTGTTTCTCTATTACGCTTTTTCTCCTTTTCCTTTTAAATTGACCTGCAGCTGAGATATGGCGTTAACTCACTCTCCCACTAGACTACATGATTTGATTACATTTAATTCCTATAATTCCCTTATTAGTTAAAAGTACTATATCACCTTTGGTCACCTTGAACTTTTAAGTAAAGGACTTTTGTTCTGGTAGCACATTCACTGGGCAGAAATCACAAAGCAGACCTCCATTCAGTGGTAGGAAAGCATTATACACAAATATAACGCAACACAATTGTTTCTGCTCCTATTTTTCATGAGTCAAAGTTGCAATACTGGCCTTTAATTGTGACTGGCACACCTATGCAATAATCATGCTGTTTATCTGGGCAAGGTGAAGGTCTCAGACTAGTGAACAGAATTTGAGAGAATTTAACCTAAAGTAAAAGAAGACTTCTTGTCAATAGAACACTTTTCACAAGAAGACTTCTTTTCCTTCAGCTTGGTGAAAAATGCAAGCGAAAACAAGTGTTGCATTTATTTTTTTAAGTAAATATACCATGTTGGAAAATAACTAAAGTAACAGTGAAACTAACCCATTACAGCACTACTTATTTAGTTAAGAGTCTAAAAGAATATGGCATCAAATGTACACAGTAAGCAGACGTGAACTTCTGTAGCATCCTTGCCTCAATGTTAAGTCCTCACGTTTACATTAGCCAGAAATGTTTCCCCTTGTTCACAATATGTATGTAGATATATTTGCCTGCCATTCACTTCCATTGTTTCTCAAACTCATGTGTGTCTACCAAGCTGATCCTCAACTCCACTGGTAGTATCTTATAGTCTGAGGTTACAGTGGTTTGTTGGGGTATAATTTAGATGGCAGTTGAACATGCTGGTCTGAGTTCTGCTCTGGGAACAATGGCTTTTTGCTTGGACTCACAGTGAAGTAAGGAAGCTACTCAATTCTATCACCAGTCATTTTCTTATTATAAATATATTTACTTAAAAGTAAGAGTAAAAGTAAATTGTTAGTTTTTTAATTTAACATTTTTAGATTTCTAATCTAAAAATAAACAAATGAAACATATACTGAAAGGTGTATCATTTAAGAATGTTTAAGGGATAAAATCATTTGAGAAAATAATATAACAGGGTATACTTGTTTGGTTCAGTTAGTATTTGTTACAGTAGACAAAGGCCATTGACATTTTAGTACAGTAAAAGTATATATTGTATTTTGATAATGTTGCATAAAATATATTCCATAAGATTAATCCCATAAAATGACACTCAGGTGCAGAATCAACACATTTCCACTTAAACCCACTGCATGTAACCGTGTTATTCAATATACCCAGGACAGATAGCTAGCTCTCCTTCCATATTGACCAATGGTTCCCATGCTACCACGTCAGTCCTCCAGTCTAGCTGGCTGTAGACCCCGCCCCCAGAGTGCCCCTCCCTTAGTGCAGCGCCTGGCTCCTTCCTTGTCCTCTGTAATCCCTGTCTCCATCGGCTTGTCTCCCTCCCCCAGCTCAGCCCTCAGACAGACAGGGGGGCGTGCCACTTCCATAACAAACGTGACCTGGATGTGCATGGCATTGTGGGCGCACCACTACCTGGGCACTCTATTCTAGCTCATAACGCCTATCCACACAGCTTCTGTACATGGTACTAGAACATATGGAGTCTGGATAGTCACAAAGCTCTATGCTATGGCTAATGATGTTAGGGTTTGACTTATGGTCTCTCGACAAAGTATGTTGCCCTTCAACATGCCCTTCACAATGCAATGCATTTCCCCTAATTATGTCCCTCTGTGCCTTCTCCCCTGGCAGTCTAAGGGCTGACTAATTCCATCAGGACCCCCACCCACCTCCCTTTGCAATAGTTGGCCATGTTGATGCCTGTTTGGAAGAGGGAAAAAAAGCACTCACCTTGGGTTATTTGTGTGAGAACTTGCTTCCTGATGTATAACACCATGGTAAGTCAGTTCTCAGACATCCAAAGTCAGACCGAAGTTTCAAAAACGTAGAGATTAGCACATGACAAGATGAATAAGAAAACTGCAGACGTATGAGTGCTTGTTTCAACTGTTAAGTGGTCATCCATTGAAAGTGAGGGTCCCATTTGAGGCACCATATTGGCTAACACCGGTGTACCCCCCATGATTCCTCAATGTCGCTATGGTTACCTCCCTTCTGCGTCCTCACACTTCCTGAAGAACAGCTGGCGTTTTTACCTACAACTCCCGCTGCTCCGCTCGTGGGTCTTCCCAGATAATCTTCCCCTTTCTGTTGCAGATTTTGAATCTCTGCTGCCAAACAGTTTTGAGTCTGAAGGACATGTGTTCATAGCTCCCAGGTAGCCTTGTGTGGATGCTGTCTTCCATTGGTGGTCGTCACTTGCTTTGGTTTTGTCTTCATATATTTTAGCCCGCAGCATTCTCTACTCATTGAGTCTTCACATTCAACACCTTTATTTGACACTGTTGTGTGATAATGTGTTACTGTATATGACTCTGTGTATAATTGGTTCATTTTTGGTCGATTAATTTTACTTGGTACAGTTTAATATACTGTATAGTTTAGTAGACATTTTTAAAACACAAACAAATAGATCAAATAATGATATACTATAGAATAAATAACATCAAAGCCCAGTTTTGGGGAATGTCATCTATTCGGCCCATTCTCTCAGATAGCCCTGAATGTATACCAGACTATATCCTTCCAGTCCGTTTCTATAGCATATCAAATCCATTCTGCATGCTGTCATTGTGCTGATGCATGTTATTTACACGAATAGGCCACTATGCCTTTGTAGAGTAACACAAGCAATATCAACAAACAAAAACAACAACAAAATTACAATTGTGGGAAAATGGAAATCTAGGAAATCTATAGTAGCCTACTATTGTGTTATCTTATCCAAATATCCTCAAACTACAACCCTTGAAAGACAAACTCACTATATGATTTGTATTGCCTGTGTTGTGCTCAGCATTGTAATTTGTACTTTGACTGACAGCTCTGTCAACATAATGAATTATACCCTCAGGTTGTGCATGCCTAAGTGTGTGAGTGGAATGTGCATTTGGGCTAGCAATGTCCTATATGTTGCATGCTGTTTTCTTTTTACCGTCCATCTTGGGAAAGATGAAAACAAGACTTGCTCTCCTCAGGGAATACTGCAACGATCTGGAACTTTCTAACAACAACACAGAGTTTCTTCTCAACTTCATCGCCCTAATGGAGAAGGTGACACCGGACTCCAAGCAATGTGAGTTCCCGTTAGTCACACACAGACTTCAGTATCGTATTTAACCCTCCAGTTGGGTTTCAAATGTCTTCTTGTGCCAGCAGATGGCGACGCTTGATGGTGTCTGATTGTGTAGTTCTTTTTACAGTCAGTGCTGTGTGTTTTTTATTTCTTTATGTATTTGTGTTGTTTTATGTGCTTTTTAAGTTAACCGTACTGTTGTCCTTGGGTTTCAAACACACACCTTGCTGTGCCAGCAGTGCACATCATATGTCTGTGTAAGCTGTAGAATT
>JAODUG010000020.1:1087574-1104915 GCA_027564795.1 Aphredoderus sayanus | reverse complement strand
TTGTCCTCGGGTTTCAAACACACACCTTGCTGTGCCAGCAGTGCACATCATATGTCTGTGTAAGCTGTAGAATTAGGGTTAGCGCCTTCTAGCTGCCATAAAGAGCAAGTGATTTGGGTCAGTTTATACCTGAGGACGACAGGATGGTTAAAGGGACACTCATTGATTGGTGTAACAAACCAGATGCTTTGTTACCCAGAACCATCTGGGAAGCCGTCCATTGAAACTATTGAGCTCAGAATTTCCCTTGTGCTTGAAACATAGTTACGGAGTTAGAGTACAAAACAACATACTGTATGCTTTTGACACCTCAGTGCTGAGGGCCTTGCACTCATCTCTACCCATCCCCAACTCCTAGGTCGCCCACACTTTCAAGTTCTTTCAAATTGAGAAGTGTACTTTTATTATATATTCTCATAGTGTATCCAGTACTTCTTCTCTTTGACCATTTTTCTATCTTTACTTGGACCATGTTCAGGCGACAATCTGCTCCTTCATAATCTGATTCTGGACACTGGTATTATCAGGCAGCTGGTTGATAAAGTCTGGAAGAATAAGGACTTAAATACGTAAGTATCTTAGCCTATCTTGAGGGATTATGCGCTTTCATGCTTTATGTAGCATTCTCTCATTATCTTGCTCTCTCTGGCTTTATCTCTGCAGGTATGGCTTCTTGGCTGTATTTGCTGCAACAGATGGGGGAATTACAAGAGTGTTTCCCAACAAGTAAGTTCAAACCTCATCATCTTGTTTGTCAGACTAGACTGCTCTTGACTTCTGTGATGAAGCTGCTGTCCGTAGGATTTGAGATGTGCAATGAAAGCTAGCTAAAGCAGCAAAAGAAGAAGATAGCAAAAGATTTTGTAAAAGAACAACGCAGAAACCCACCCAGTCCTTATCTGCTCCCATTCTGGAGCCCATTGGTATAATACTCTCGTCCATATTTGTATTCCATGTATTGGTTGTGGAATAAAAAAACGTAATCGTTCTCTAAAATCCTACCTACAGTACCTTTTCACTTTTGACTTTGACTTTCAATTTGTTATTGTGTTGTTTATTTGTAGTAGTCCTCATTAGCATCTAGGCAGGCTGAGAGCAGAGCAGGTAGCTTGTATAACATTGCACACCCAGTCTTAAGTCTTAACCCTGTTGGTGGTCTAAAATCTCAGGGCTGCAGAGACTTGGGAGGAAGACCCCGAGCCGTTTAATGCCAGTTTTTACCGCCGCAGTCTAGACAACAAAGGTTACCTCTTTCGAGCACCGTATCGAACGGGTGAGAGACAGCACACTCACTGCCAACGCCATACACACAAAGGTGTATGATGTGGCTGCTCCTTATTTCTGACCCCCTCCCTATCTTCTTCTACTGTCTGTGTCCTTCTGCCAGCGAGGGATGAGCTGCTGAACCCAGAGAATGACACCATAGGGGTGCTGGTCAGCACTGCTGTGGAGATTACAGTAGGGGGCAAGGCCATCAAACCTGCAGGTGGGCCCAGTTCTGAATGGGGCTTGGCTATTAGCACGGTTGGATGCTAAAGACAAGGTTTTACCGGAAACGTCCTGAGGCCTGCTTTTATCACCTTCTAGTGTGCACACTGTAAACTCTATGTGCAGCTGCAGCAATGAGAGAAATGTGTACCTTATTACTATATGTAGCAAAGCAAACATAAACCATTAATACATGAGAATTTATTTCTGAAAATGATACTTAAGGACAGAAAGTATCTTCTGTACTTTATGTACTTCATTCTCACGTATTCCTTTTAGTTGTGGGGGTCAAACTTGACCTTGAGGCCTGGCTGGACAAGTTCAAGATTCTTGCTAGCAACCATACTGACAACCGCCAAGGCTCCAACACGGTATCTCCTCACAAGCACATGGACACTATCTTCTAGCAGAATTACTGCTATACACAAAGCCTTCAATGAATGAATGAATGTGGCCACTTTTCCTTAATTGCAGTGTGGACCCAACAGCGGATGTGAAATGGACTGTGAAGCAAACAGCGATGTAAGGTTATTTTGTTGTGTAAAATATGACACTATTAGCTAGATCTACTTACCAGGACTTACAGTAGGTACATCTAGTTAGGTTTACAGTACCTCTAATAACCATCTCTGTCTACGCAGGATCTTGTGTGTTATTTGATAGACGACGGTGGGTTCCTGATCATGTCCAATCAGAAGGAAGACTGGACCAAGGTGAAGATGTTCTCTACTGTCTCTCGGAGATAGCGGGGGGTTGTTTCCTGAAAGCTAAGCTGGTGTTGTACTGCCCCCACAGGTCGGCATGTTCTTCAGTGACGTGGACCCATACTTGATGTACGCTCTCTACAACAACTCCTTTTATAATCGCAAGCAGTCATTTGACTACCAGTCAGTGTGTGAGCCTATGCCCAGCAGTAGCACTGGAGCAGGGCCCCGGGGAGCCTTCGTGGTAAGAACATCGTAGCCACCATTCCAACTGACTAAATGAAATGTAAGGAACCTAAAAACAGCTCTTTGTGAAGCTGGTAAAGGAGAGATAGAACATGATCATGATGGGACAACCACAGTGGTACAACCAGGCACACACTCAGTGTACAATCAATGAATGTGGGAGAGTGAATGAGTAGATATGAAGCAAATACTGTACAGTACATCTGTTGTCTTATGATGAAGTGTTTCTTCATGTCTACAGCCCACCATTGCAGACTTTGTGAATCTGGCTTGGTGGACATCAGCAGCTGCTTGGTAAGTGTCTTCTTTTCATTTACCGTTGTTTTTTTTAATCATTATTATAATAAGAATAATAATTATTATTATTATGCCTGATTCTTAAAAATGCTGTATTCATGTAGTCTACTAACAGTGCAAAATACAATGTGTGATATTCACACATTTGTTTGTCTTCAGGTCCTTGTTTCAGCAGTTCATATACGGCATGGCTTATCAAAGCTGGTTCATTACAGGTGGGTATGAACATGTGAATGATTTCTCTGCTAGCAGCTCATGAGTATTGGTGGTGTAAATACACATGTTAATGCATTTGTAATGTTATTATGACACATCGAGGTCATTAGATGGCATTACATGTCTAGGTTCAAATAAACAAGTGTGATTCTGTGAGCATAACCTGAGAAACTGTCAGGGAGAAATAATGGTCATCTTCAGCTACATTAAATCACCCACAAATTAATGTGAATGTAATAATTAGTGTAAATAGAAATAGAAATGCTAGATAATGGAAAGCTGTAATGCAAGCACTAATTAAATAAAAAATATAGTCAGGTAAAGATATTACATTTTATATAGCAGTTACAGTAGTTCTGGCATTTTCATTGGTCAACAGATATACAAATAGATCCAATAGGTCTATTTGATACAAATAGATACAATGATATAGCTATCACTCTGCTTTATTAGTGTACCAATAGCCATTGGTTACATTCAATTCTTTGTTCATTCACACACAAGCGTTTAAAAAAAAGGTGAATGTGATTTCTGAATGTCATTTGCCGCAGGTTTGTTAGCTTTTTAGTCACTGCAATTTCCATCATACTCTGATAGGTTGTCTTTTTTTTAAGTTGCTTCCTTGTAGGCCTACACGATAGATTTCTTGCCATAGACTTGAATGTGTGACAAGTCATAATTACAGTTTCCAAACTCGGAAATAGGACCTTACGGCAAGACTGCATTATTAGTACAGTATGAGATTGGTCAACTTTACCCGCTAGAAGGCAGTATTAGACTTTTGATTCAGGCTCGATAGATGGCACATCGTTGCTTGCTTGCCACATGTGGCATGCCACACCCATGTTACAGAGAGTGTTCAAGAGGGTGTCGATTCTTTTGTATTTCAGGTATTATATGAGTCATATGTACAGGACATCTTTTACATATATTTATTCTAATTTGACTGGCGGAGCCAAAGAAACAGTGAAGATCACATATGTTGTTTCTGATTGCTCAAATGACTGCATGGAAGCATTCACACTCAAGGTTGTTACCTACATAAATATCTCATGACTCACAGCCTCTCCTCAATGACCCACGGGTGGGACATGTCTTGCCCCAACTTTTCAAACCACCTTTTTTAAGGTCTTGTGTTCAGTATATAAAAGCTGATCATTCTATCCTTAATAAATAGAGTGTATTAAAAGTGGCCTGACCCAGTGCCCTTGTGTCTGCCATGCGTGGGCTTACAGATGAGGTGGAGGCAGAGAGCTTTGACTCTAGAGAGAGGAGCTGTGTGATGATCCAAACACAGTACTACTTCAGTAATATCAGCAGCTCTTTCAACATCCTGCAAGACTGTGGAAACTGCTCCAGGTTTGGATGATGCATAAGTCATACATCAGACACCAGAGTGGAAAGACTAATCAATTATTATATTACAAAAGTACTGTTGTAAAAACATTTACTCAAACAAAAGTATCCAAATTAAGAAATTAAAGTGACTTAGTATGTTTTTTGTCGAGTTTTAGCAAAATCTTTATCGTAAGAAAGCTTATCATAAACCTGTGTTACATGCAGCAAACTGAAAAATAAAGGATCAAAGAATATAAGGAATAAAGGACATTTTTGTGGCTTGGAAAATTGTTAAATGAGACCCTCTGTATGCCAATGTAAAAGATAAAAAAGAATATAGGTCGCTTAAACTGATGTATTTTGTTTCAACAATTAATAACGAACTCTATAATGAATGTACTTTATTCAAATAGGACTCTAGTAAAAGTAAAAATACAGATTTAGCTGAACAAGTATCTACTTAGATACAGTAATGAGATTAGGCACATGTGACAGGTGAAGTGCAAAAGAGGCACAGATAGATTTTTATCATTATCTTGTTAACATTACTAATGATTACATTGTATGGGAGTTAATGACATGGGCCTGTCATTGGCTTAATGAGCCTGATTAAGCGTCCTTGTGAAGCTTGCTTATCCATTAGCAAATGAGCATGTCTGGTTTTGAGCGGGGAGGCTAACTGTTTCCTCTCTACAGGCTGATTCATGCCAAGAGGATAAACAACACCAACCTGCTGTTTGTGGTGGCAGAGAAGATGCCCTGCAACACCTGCGAGATTGAAAAGCTGTCCCAAGATGAAGAGGAGTGTATCCTTCATATTGTCGTACATGTGTAGAGCGTAATGACTTGTGTTATATTGCAGTAAATGTTTCCGAATGTGATATTAGGAAAAGTGACATGTGGTGGCATTCCTTAGCCATTTTCTAGACAAGGACAAGATTTTACATACTTGTGAAGACATGCCTGTGGCTCGCTATCGAAAAGGACCCTCCACCTGCTTTGACAATAACCGTGCTGTAAGACAGACATGCACACACTTTATGTATAATATCCCATTTCTTATGCAATCTCTATTTAGTTTAATAGTGTTAATGGTTAAATCTCCCCTAGAAGGTTCTGCTGACTGCATCATTTGCACATACTATTAATTGAAGCATCCTTAGTAAACCACCCTCAAAATAGCTAATACTTTGGCTGTGCAGCCAGTATGGCTGGTGCAGTCACATACTGTAGCTGTTCAGTCAGAAAGTCTATTAGCCATGTAATTCTACATGTCTTTCCCCCACAGGAGAACACATCAGATTGTGGACGGGGACATTCATTTGGCCCATCCCTCTACAGTGTAATGGCCATTCAGGGGGTTCTGCTGTATCCTGTCGTGAGCCCCCATATCTCTTCTCTCCTACTTTAACTCCACATCTCCTTATAGCCCTGCCAAGATCCCCCACCTTCGCCTTCGCACTGCCCTCTCCTTATAACCTGCCCTCGCTATAGTCATACTGTAGGTAATAATGGGACTTCCCCTCACAGCCAGTTGGAAGCCCTGAGTACCTCGCTACCCAGCTCGCTTCACTTCTTGTCGCGTAGTGACATCTGCCTCAGCCAATGCAATTCATCTGCTGGATGAGCAGGTGGATTAGAGGCAACAGAAGACTGCTTTCAGCCAGCCCTATCATGAAGAGACGCAGGCTGCTACTGGACTCTCTCCTCTGCTTCTGTTCATCAGAGAGATGGGGAGCTTTGGTGTCCATCCCGCCCCCTCATCCAGAGTCTCGCCACTCTGTCATTTGCCTCTCATAAGGGGCTACGGACCATTCAGCCTGTTACAGCTACTATAAATGCATAAAGGGTGTGTGTGGGGGGGAACCTTTTAAGCATATGAAATGTCAAGTATAAACTGCTAAAGTGATGCGTGTTAAAAACGTGTATTTCCGTCATCATATGAAGAGTCACTAGGTGTTAAAAAATACATAAATTAAGTTATGCACTGTATATCTACTACTTGCCAAAATGAGATAGACTTTAATGTGGTCTTATTTTTATAGCCAAATTTGAGGAAAAACTGTGGCTGATTTCGAATTGTGAAAAGAAACAAACTGAATACTGGTTCATTTTGTACAGCTCTTGTATTTCCAATGTAAAAGGACATGCCTCGATCCCCCCAACCCCCCACATCCTTGGAATTGTCCTAATTTCAAAACATAAACAGTGAGCTGCCGCTCCAACGAAATCCACTAAAATATTGTACTTCTATTGAGACGGCAGTCTCGCGTGATGATTCCATGTTGAAATGTTAGCATAGGTTCTATCTGGCCCATGCACATGAAGGACAGAGAGAGGTTTGTGAAACTGCTGTCAAACATGAACCAGTATTTGCTTGTGGATGTGTAGTGTTTTTCATGATAAGTGGATGTCTTGAGTGATTTAACAAACCCTCATGCTCTCTGATGTAAGCTAAACCTCTGCCAATTCTTGAGGTAACCTTGCGTAATGTTCCTAATGACTATTCTATGTGCTTTACATACAGTACAGACGATATCTGCCTCATTGTCACCTCATACTAGTTCCAGGTGGGATTTGGCAGACTATTTTAGCTTATATTACCTTTGACAGATGCTGTTCTAACTTAAAGACCATTCGCTGCTGGGGATAGGGGCTTAACAACATTTCCAAACAAAACTAAAGTGCAGTAGAGGCCACTAAATATGGTGATCACATTGCGGTATGGTATTTTATCCGTTACAGTACATGTCGTTTAATTCATATGAGGTCAAATGTCATTTAGACTCCATGTTAGGAGCCACTCTGTTTCATAGTGCCTTGATGCACTTTGTTTTGAAAAGCGCTGGCTGTATTCTGTAGAGCTACCGTATAGTATCTTTATACAGCAATGTTTGATTAGCCACATTGACGATACATATCCTAATGTCGTCTTTTTGCTGGACATATAGTGGAGCCTGCTTTTTGGCTATATTTGAATGTAGCCATCTACCAAGCTCTACACCCTTACAGAGCTGCCCTGCCATCTTATGGAGTTACTATACCGTTCCTTTACAAAGCCATGTATAGAGCTATGGTATATCAGAATAAAGCAACTTAACTGGCCGTACAACATTTATAGGGCCACTCGTCTGCTAGGGTTGCGTTCTGCCTGATTTCTGAGTGTTTTTCTTTGTGTATGGATGTGATATGTTTGCGATTTACCCTCATTATTAACTTGACTGGAAGGTATGCGGAAGGACAGCTAGCATAGCTGTTTTCCTGTTGCTATATTGCAAATGACAGTGTCACACAATGTTATGTGGAAAAGGGGATTTTAGTTTTAATTTTAGTTTTAATTTAAAAAATCTTATTAATCTTGATCAGCTTTCTTCACTGTTTCCCTCGGGCAAATGTAGCCCCTTTTTCACATGTCCACAAGAATGTTATGCCTGTGTGTTTTCTTTTTCAGTTATTACGCCTCTATAAATGCCTTAGTGTTATACAGAAAGGGGCTCTTTTCAGCATTCAGTCACAATCAACACCTCGACCTCTAACATACTTTCTCTGATTTTTATTCCTCTGTATTTTGGTGTTCTGGAGTTAGGTGTATTAAGCTCTAGTTGTACTTTTGAATGCATCTTAGAATGATAAGTTCTTGATTAATGTCGCTGTCTGAATAATGCTTTAAGTGGTTGGAGTTTTGAAGTTTAAAACCTCAGTTTGATTTTCGCTCACAGAAACTCATTGCATTTTTAGGTGGGCAATCTTAACTGTAATTACCCATTCTGTATGGAGTCCTGTACTATTTAACAAGACAAACATGCTAGCATATTCTGACTGCAGCACAGCTCCCAATATCTCCTTCTGTAAAAGGAGCCCAAGAGCAGAACATTATTAAAGTGACTCTTAATCATACTGGTATTTAGGAACCGCACTTGAGTTGGCTCCAGTCAGTGTTGAGTGTTGGCCAGTGAAATGTCCAATGCTGTTCTGGCATTTGTTTGTCTCTGTCCTGTGCCATTAATCCTGTCCTCGGATCGCTATTATCATTGTCTGTAAATGACTGCTACACGTGCCTGTGGAAATGTGCCCCCTAAAACGTCCTCTTAGACCATAGCTCTGCAGACACACACATACTTTATACCAGAGGCCTAGTTTCTAGGAGACTGCACCTCTGCTGTATACATTCTCACACCCAAGTATAATCCTGTGTGCTCACATGCACATGTGCACCACCCGTTATGCATAATGCACAAATAAATGATGCTTGTTCACGCCCAAAGACAGTGGCAGAAAAGAGCCAGACTGCTTATTCCCAGTTTGAACCAGACGAGATGTCAGAAGCAAGCTCAGGGAGTGGGTCTCCATAAAGCAGCACGGGATGAAGTCAAACTGAGGGTCAGAGTCACGGCAATGTCTGTATGCATGTGTGTGCGTGTATGTGTGCGTGTCCCTACCAGGGCACATGTTCCAAGGACGGACACATCTGTTTTGTGGTTTGAGAAATTTACTTTTGCCAAAAAAAAAAAGGATAACTATAAAGATAACTTAGACGGCTTGGAAGCTGCCGGAGGTTGCCAGGATCTTCTGTAGCTGTGTCCGTGTAGGTACACCGTTGTGGGAAAGATGTGCGTATGTGAATCTGTAGTCTGTAGTCTGGTGCTATGTGACCATGTTTGACAAATGTGTGGAAAAAAACAGCAACAGCAAACAAAAAAAGATTAAATCAATCAAATTAAGTGAAGTAAAAAATAGGAATACAGCACTGCTGATAAGTTTGAAACCTGAAGTAATTTTATTTTCTCGTGTGTGTGTTAGTATGAATGTTTGTGCGCGTGGAAGATTTAGCTCCTTTCTGGACGTTGGTCCCTGTTGCTCATTTCTTTTGTACAGTTGAAGCGAAAAAATGAAGAGGGCAAAATTTGTAAAATATTGTGTCTGTGACTCCTTGTAAAATATTTTCAAATTGTTTATTACAGAGAATCAGTTATTAAATAATGTTCATATTTTTCACTTCATGTCAGTGTGCAGTGTTTGTTTTTAAATTAATGAGCCTGTTATTATTTTTTTTTTTTTATTATTATATTTCAAAAACATACATACTGGCATAGATGCAGTAGCCAACAGTAAACATTTGTGCAAAGCCATTATAAGGTGGCCCACACAGACTAAAATACATAGTGAATCTCTCAGAACTTTAAACATAACATCATTTAAATTAATTGTATTTGATTGTTTCTGGATTTGGTCAAAACTCCTTAAATAATCCCTTAATCTTTAAACACATTTGACAAACTCCTCGTTCCCCCGCCATACGTAGTGTTGGTTACATACACTTCTGAATAGGCTTCACAACATCATTAGAAAGTCCACCAGAGCCTTGTGCCAAGTGTCTGGATCATCTAAATAGCAAGGATGCCCTGCCCCTTTCATCACTACCACTCTGTGATTGGCCAGATTACTCAGGTTGCCGAGTGACAGATCTCCAAGCTGAGTGTCCTGGTCTCCATACACAATCAGCGTTGGAACCTACAAGGTATGAGAAGAACAAATAAACACTTCAGTCGTAAAGTAAAGATATAGAAAATGTAATTGACAGTTTCTGGTTATGCCTTACGGGTGAAGATTACTAAAACGTAATGTCATACTAGTAGATACCCTCTTCAAAGGAGATACCTTGTTACTTTGGTACTGTTCAGCAGTGAATTTTTCAGTGCAGATGGGAGCCACAGGAATGTAGGCCTGCACCATATCCTGGTGCTGGAAGATGAAGGGAAGGGAGTACATCCCACTGAGAGAGGGGCTAACCACCACCACAGGACTCATACCAAGCCCCTCACACACCTGCTTTAAGAAGCCCCCAGGTGCCAGTTCTCCCACCGCCACTGGGGCCTCCGCTGGTTTGGATCGACCAAAGCCTGCAACAACAGAAGAGGAAACGCTGTGTAACGTTATGCTTGTGTATTGGAGTCCATCCCGGGAGGCAAAGCCCACCCGGGGCCTTAGAGAGTTGCTCTGGCTCTAGCAAGGCACGCTACAGCCCCTTAGGTCTGAAACAGTACTACCTGCACTCCCCTCTACTCCTCTGCCTACAGCTGCTGTGTGTGTATTGCAAAGATATTCTTACATATAGTGCCTTGCATGTTGATGACCTGGAAAAGGGAAAGCTGCAGATCCATGGTATTCCAACTGACTAACCTGGTAAGTCAATAGCCACAGCACGGCACCCTGCCTTTGCCAGTGTCTCAAGGGTGCCAATATCTCGCCAGTTCTCCGAGGAGAACCTGATGCCATGCAGAAGCAGGACTGACCGTTTGACTTCCCCTGTTACAGGAGCACATTCTCTGTAAAACAGCGGCGCTTTGCAGGAGTCCACATTCAAACTCCCCTCTGTCAGCGTAACTGCTGGCATCCTGGATAAGAGTAAAGAAAATGAGGACTTTGCAGCTCATGAAATGTCAAGGAAGCACTGCACTTATGAGAAAATAGTCTGAAAGAGACTACTGGAGTCTTGATCCAATCATCTAGTTAAACAATAGATTATCCAAGTAAACCAAAATTCCAATTTTGGTTTTCACAATACAGTATTTCGTTGTGGTCGAGGGGGGCCTGTGTAAATGTTAAGTGTTGAGTTTAGCTTGTGAACCATTCGTACTGTCAAAACTGTGTGATCAAAGTCCAGATTAGATACACAGTGTTATATTATGTAAGAGTCAACCACATAGCGTGCACCTTGTTACAAAATGAAAACGTAAAAAGTTGTCGACTCTTACCCGATAGCCTCAGTATAAGATCAATCTGGGGAAGTATTTATGTTTAGGACAGGCAGACTCTGCTCAATAGTTCACCGTTTCCTGCAAAAGGCAGAAATATCCTGCTGACAATGGCTCTACTGACCTATAGTGGTTATTATTGAAATTGCATTTCTGTGAGGGAATTCTCTTTCGTTATTATCAAGTTTATGAGAACAAGTTTAAAAAAAAAACGTAACTTTTTGTCATTATCTGTAAAGTAATTTTACCTTTCTCAAATTTAAAATAGTAAAACAAAAAATTCCAGGTCCAAGTGTGATTAATGATTAATGTATTGATTGGTGATGTTTGATTAAGGTCTCAGTGTTCGCTGGGGGTTGTGTTTAAGTCAATATGTTATAAACTGGCCTTTTCCTCGTGTCTTCTGACTACATGTGCTAAATATTAGTAGCCTACGCAGCCTACGTCTAATGAAAAGTAGCGACAAGCAGGTTTGGGAGCAGTGACACCAGAACGCTATTGTACTGTATCTAGGCTACTATAAGCAATCTAACCTTTCTTCCAAGGACTGGAAACAATGAAACTGTTGCTTTTCTGCATTCTCTTGACAATTTACAACGGATTGGTTAACGGTAGGTTTATGAGTCGTTTATATCATGAACAGTAGCCTACTTATTGTTTTCAAAGTGTGACAACACATTATAGATTCGTATGTATCCTAAACATTCATAAAGCAGATGATTAGAAAAACAGCAGCGACATGTTTTAAATATTGGAACTAATTATTGGATTATTTTTTAAATATGTTTCTCAAATTAAATGTCTGATTTATATGTATGTATGCATGTATGTATGTATGTATTATTATTATTATTATTGTTATTATTATTATTATTATTATTATTATTATTTTCTGTCATTGATCATCTTTCTGGACTATTTGTAATATAGTCCAAAGTGCAAATGCTTTGTGTGCTCTAGTAGATTATGTGCAGGGCCACGGAAGGAGGATAGGGGCCTTTCCGCAGCCCAAAAATCATACAGGCATGAAAAAGGACTTTTGGCCTTGGTTTTGTTACGTTTTATTTTGTTTGTATTTATATATTTCTTAGTTTAACGAAAGTTATGATTACTTGAATTATTTTTATCTTAACCCTCGTAATGTACTCCGGGTCAGAATGACCCAAATCACTAGCTCTTGTGGCAGATAGAAGGGTTAAATAGCTCCCCAAACATGGCGCCCTTGTCAGCTTGTCAGTAGAGTAGCCTATGGCACCTGGGCCAAATCTAGGGCCCAAGAAGACAAACCACTATGACAAAGTAAAGAGACTATGGTTAGAAAAAAAGATGATAAGCCTAAATATTGTAGGAATGAATTTACAAGTGAAGGTGAGGAGAACCGTGAAAGCTAGGCCTAGCCTATGTCGTTTGTGTCTATAGCATCCTTACATTGAGAGACTGGGCAGGTTGGGTATTTTTCTAACTGTGACCTATGGAAGACATAATTGGCTACACATGTCCAGAATACTATGACATACACAGGTATGTCTGCGTAGGGGTTTAGTCTCTTAGGGCCAGTATGGATGTTCTCACATGCAGGCCTATAAATCATTCTCCATATAGGATATCGCAGTCCACTCAATGACTTCCAGCGCTCCGAGGGCAGGGAGCTAGTTCCTACACCGTGGAGCTCTGCCAGAGTCCTCATATTATCGGACCTGAGCCTGGAGGACTGTGCCACACGCTGCTCACAGCTGCTGGAGTGCAGGTATCCTCCCATGCACACTGACATTGTACACTTCAGTGTGTGTTGTTACATAGTGGTGACATGACATTACCACACTAGAGCCTTCAACTATGTGACGCGACCGGCCATCGCCTGCAAGCATTTGCCTTGGGTGGGCGATGGGAACAACGCAGAGGTCAAGCGGAACGTTAACTGTGACCTGTATGAGAAGAAGGGTAAGATGTGTGTGCCCATTGATAAACACACCCTAACCTCATTATATGAAGGAGTGGCAGGATAGGTCACTGGTGTTTGGCTGCAATCGGGAAAAATGGACGCACTACCTTGCTGTGCCAGCAGATGGCGCCAACCGCAGCACATCATATGTCCGTGCTGCGGTTGGTAGTGCGTTGGGTCAGTTTGACCCAAAGAACAGCGGGAGGGTACAATGTATAGTTATCTAATGTAAGCTACAGTAATACACCAAAGATCCCCTTGCAGTCCACTAGCTTACTGTTACCGTACGTGTGCGTGCTGAAAAGATAACCTACACAGGGTTGTGTATTTCTAACTAACCATACCTTTTAAGATCAATAACTAGCCTACAGTGGATGGAACACAGTGTTCCTATGGCAAGTGCAGCTATTGAGATGGTGCTGTCCCTACGGTGCTTGGTACCTCTTTAAAAGTACTTTCATTTGCAGTTTTACATGATCCATTGAAGTTGTTTCACCTTTTTGCTTTTATTATGAAGTGTATGTAAGGAAGTGCATTGTGGGTAAGGGGGAAGACTACAGAGGCAAAGTCTTCACAACAAAAAGTGGGCATACCTGCCAACAGTGGTGGTCCAAGTTTCCTCATGATCACAGGTGAGTTAATTTCTGTACAATAGCAACCACAGTTAGCTAGTACTCACTCACATACTGCTTCTCTCTGTGTCTCTAGGTGGACTCCCACACCAACCAACGGCCTGGAGCTGAACTACTGCAGGAATCCGGACGGGGATCGTATCGGGCCATGGTGCTACACCACAGACCAAGAGCGGCGCTACGAAAGCTGTAATATTCCACACTGCAAGGATGGTACAGGAGGAGAGAACTACAGAGAACTAGTGGCATGTGCTGTTGCTGAGGTCCACTCCTAACTACTTATAACTGCTGCATGTATTTTGGCTTCTGTTCCCAGAGGTTTGTATTACATGCAATGGAGAGGACTACAGGGGTCAGGTTGACCACACTGTGTCTGGCATAGAGTGCCAGCGATGGGACCAGCAGTACCCTCACCAACACATCTACCAGCCTGAGAAGTACCCAGACAAAAGTTTGGATGATAATTACTGCCGCAATCCTGATGCGTCTCCTGTGCCCTGGTGCTACACCACAGATCCCGAGGTGGAGAGGGAGAGCTGTGAAATTAGCAAATGCAGTAAGTCTGCCACACACACACAGTACACACAACCTCACCACATATTATGGGCCATGTACAACTGATTATAATGGCATCATTGTAATGTCATGCAACTTAAAAATAATGTAAGGAAGCCATGAAGTCAGATTTGGCTCAGAGTGTGACATCATTATATTACAACCAAGCATCTCTGTCCTGCCACTTCCAGTTAGATAGCAAATCACATTAGGGAAACAAATGAAAGTGGTCAGGATGAAGGGAGTCTGTCCAAAATGGAAATTGGAATGATATGTGGGCTGTGCATTAAATGCAACACGATTATAAACAGCTCCACAACAGAGGTTTCTATAACAAGAGCAACATGTGCAAATTCAAAGCAATCGTATATGCTTTGCATCTGAACTTTACATTGTTCAGATACAGTATGTTTACATTTTCATAGCACGATTTAGCACAATTATAAAAGCAATAACTTATCAACATGTTTTTTTATTGCCATTGCTGTGTGTATTTTTTTTTTATTACTTTTTTTTTTCTGTGTGTGTGTAAGCTGTAGAATTAAGTTTAGCACCTTCTATCTGCCACAAAGAGCTAGTGGTTTGGGTCATTTTGACCCGGAGGCCATCATGAGGGTTAAATAGTCAACTCCTTAGCTCTATATGAATTTCTCCCGCATACATTTACCATGTAGGTGAACAGTATTGCACTAACCATAAACATCCTTTTGATGTGTCTACAAAGCAACTCTGTCTCTCCTAGTGTGCATTATCAAGTTTATTTTCAGATTTATTTCACATTGTAATCCTGTCAAATACTGTAGAACCAGCTGTGTAGACACAGTCAAAGTCTGTTATTGAGGTATAAGGGTGGTCAAATGTGGATGAAAATGTCGATCCAGTTCCAGTCCATGAACAATGGTTTAGTTTTTACTGATGTACTACAACCCTTTCTAATGCCTTAAAGGTGATGTAAGCAATTGTAACCTAATACAATTTTTGCCAAATTCAGCGAATGTCTCCTCACGGTATACAGTAGCTGTCTGTTTTGTGTGCATGCTGAAAACACATCTGGTGTGTCTACACAGCCCTGGCTCTGTAAATGGGAACATCAAGTGGTGCAGACCACACCACACAATACTATTGCAGCCTTAGTAAGGTGTGTCCAATTTTTGGGGCAGAGCTTCTGAGGGAGCATGCTATGGCATTGAAGGGAGAGGTGTTTTTGGTTTGATGAGTTAAAAAATTAACAATGTTTCTCCAGCATCACACTTTTGAAGTTCTGCTGACAACCTTGATTGTAGGTCCATTTAATTTAGGTTTGCCAGTGCACCATCATATTGGACTGCTTCAGTAGCTTGGTGGTGGTTCAGACCAGTCCTCTCAAACACCTGTCTGTACATACATATCTGTTCAATCCTGTTTCCTTTGAAGCTGTAGTTCCAAAGAAACGTCAGCGCTCCAGTTATACCACCAACTGTTTCCGTGGCCGTGGGGAGGATTACCGGGGCAGAGTGAACGAGACAACATCAGGGATCCCCTGTCAGCGGTGGGATGCCCAGTCCCCTCATGAACACCCCTTTTACCCAAATACATATGAATGCAAGTAAGTATGGGAAAAAAATAATTCAGTTTACATTTTAAAGAAATATGAAAGGGTGTATGAAAGTACTAGAATATAGACTGAAATAATTGATCTTATTGTAATATAAAATCACATGAGTGATTTGATGTATGCAAAAAGTATTAAAGGTACTTTGAAGGTAGGTTGATTTGGTTATGGAATTCCCTGTTGTGATTTGAAACTGCATGCCCCCCCTCAACCAATGGGCCTTATTCACCAATGTCTTCCTACGTTTTTTTTTTTTTATTTGTTCTTGAGAAAGGTTCTAGTCCAATGCAGATTCACAAAGGTGTTCTTTAATTGCAACTTTTTTCGCACTGACATTCTTAAAATATATAAGTGCTATGTCCGTTTATTTAGTTCTTGAGAAAGGTTAGGCGGCGATGAGCATTACTGTTCCCTGGAGGGACTGTTCCCTGGAGGGACTGTTCCACAGTGAGATGTCTGCAGCTCCATGCCTCTCGGAAAATTGTCCAAATGAAGTAGGCTAGTAAAACAAAATATTCTGCAGGTCTAGTGTCCATGAAAATAAAGCATGGTATAATAACCACTGAATAAATGTAACGACTAGATAGCGCTAATCATTCTATTCTGTTTTATTTTTAACACAAAATCAAATGATGAAAGCTATTATACAATAACTGGATGGTTGACCGGTTTATATGCATTATGTATGTGTATGGTAAACATTTGTTTTTCAAATTTGTATAGCAATGTTTTTGTCAAGCCTGACGTTTCCTTAGACATAAAATAATGATTATCAGTCTTCCTCTCAGCACCCATTGAGGAATACAGCTTATTAATGTAACACTGGTATCAGATCAGTACTCTGCTGGGGGTAAAGTCTCCCTTTAACCCTCCCTCTGTCCTGTGGGTCAAAATTCGCCGGTAGTGGGCACCAACCTCACCAGGGACATTTGACATTCTGCAGTTGGCTTCCTCTGCTGGTAGTCTGCTGAAAAACAGCAGGAGGGTTAAATATTGAGAGACATACCTACATTTAGTATAGTACAAGACAGCAAGAGCTGCGATTTAACATAATATATGTGGATCTTGCCAAATAGTGAGCCCGCATGAAAACTGTTATAAATTCATCTATCCATCCATCTTCAACCGCTTATCCGAGGTTGGGTCGCAGCTCCAGCAGGGAACCCCAAACCTCCCTTTCCCTAGCCACATTAGCCAGCTCTGACTGGAGGATCCCGTGGCGTTCCCAGGCCATTGTGGAGATATAATCTCTCCACCTTGTCCTGGGTCTTCCCCGAGGCCTTCTCCCAGTTGGACGTGCATGGAACACCTCCCTAGGGAGGCGCCCAGGGGGCATCCTTAAGAGATGGCCAAACCACCCAAACTGGCTCCTTTCAACGTGAAGGAGCAGCGGCTCTACTCTGAGTTCCTCTCAGATAGCCGAGCTTCTCACCATATCTCTAAGGGAGATGCCCACCACCCTCCTGAGGAAACCCATTTCAGCCGCTTGTACCCACGATTTTGTTCTTTTGGTCATGACCCAACCTTCATGACCATAGGTGAGGGTAGGAACGAAAATTGCCCGGTAGATCGAGAGC
>JAODUG010000020.1:1075593-1087474 GCA_027564795.1 Aphredoderus sayanus | reverse complement strand
TGCCAGCAGTGCACATAATATGTGTGTGTAAGCTGTAAAATTAGGTTTAGCGCCTTCTATCTGCCACAAAAGCTAGTTATTTGGGTCATTCTGACCCGGAGTACATTACGAGGGTTAAAAGGCACAAAAGAAAATACATAAAGAAATAAATACACACAGCACTGACAATAAAGAGATCTACACAATCAGGTGCTGCCATCTGGTGGCACAATATGATCTAATAAGGAGAACAGGAGGGTTAAGCTATTGGAGACAATACTGCTTCTGACAAATGCAACCATATCGGTTTAAACCAGAAGGCCTTTTTAATTTTCCACAGCGTTTTAAAGGAGTTATATTGCGCAGCGCCAGAATCATGTGTAGGGACAGCCAGTGTGGCTGAACAGGGACAGGGCTGTGAGTTTTGATAACCAGCTATATGTATCCACAAGCATGTATTCAACGTTTGAAGGTTATACAGTAGCACAACACTTTGGCCAACATAACACAATTAGTGATTATTCAGTTAAACAAGAAACAAAGGCATAGGCTATCTTTGCTATTATCACAGACATAAAGAAATATGTCTTAGCACGTTATGACCGATCGTTGAACTGGGATAAAAGCAGCTGCCGTCAGATGGCAGTCAGTTTCAGACTGGGATAACTTTTTGAGTGAGTGTAAACGCTGAGGTTGTGTACATCAACACAACAGTCTAAATTAAGTGGGCCTACCCTATTTCTAATCAGTACTGTTATGAACAATAGCCTACATTAATATAATGTAGTTATTGTTGTGCACATGCACGCTCTTGATACACTATGCTGACTGTTGCAGACAACATAGATTACTTGAATTGGGTTTATGCTATAGTGCTGTATTTTACCGATTTGGTAATCTGTAAGTGTTGAACAATAAATGTACTTATGGTTTGCTTACCGGCAATTGTCTTCACTTCCTTGTAGCATATAGGGCCTATTTTGCTGAATACTATGGTGGAAGACTATACCAAACAAACTGTGAGCACACTACGTAACAAGTAAGCACTTTTCTAATTCACCTGCTTCTCCGCCTCGTTTCCTTCTATGGCCATTACACAGGTCAATTGTATGTATGTTTGCTGGTACGTTGTATGTATGTTTGGTGTTACGGGACACATGAATTTCCTTCGGGATAAATAAAGTATCAATTAATCAATCAATCAATCAATCATTACAGACCGGGAAGGTAATAGTACACTTTGAAAAGCCCAGTATGTCAATTTTTTTTTAAAACAGCAAGAAATATTAGTTATTATTGGAATGACTCATTTAATATGTTTCTATGTTTGTAGTTGCATTGGTGCATGTCTTGTACACTGGTGAGGGGATGTATAGGCTAGCCTATTAACTGGGGGTCTCATCAATCTCAGATATATATATATATATATATATATATATATATATATATTAGCTGTGAGCAATAGGGAAAACTATTTCTTGCATTCTGATGAATATGCTATCTATGTGTAAGGGTGGCCAGCTGGTAGCTGTGCAGTAAAGTTACTAAATCTCTCTAGCAACAGACGCTAGAGCCCCTTGAGCTTCAATGTGTCTTGCTAGTATGTTTGCTCTCTAATCGATCAGGCTGGGTTCAAGTCCCAGATGGGATGAACTCCTTAGCCTACTTACTAATATGTGCCTTGTCTCCACCAATTTCTGGTGGAATTGTAATTATCTATTTATGTAAAGAAAATACTGTCTAGTGTGTTTAGGCTATAGGCTACTTCTTATTTTGTTACACAAATTGTTTCTTATTTTAAGGATAAAGATAACCATTCAGAGTACACTGCCATTTCTCCAAAATAGGTGCACGAAAGGCTGCATATCCCAGGACGATATCTAAAGATTATTAAACTGCACATACAGGTAGAGTCTACCTGTATGTGCAGTTTAAAAAAGACTGAAGTCATCAATATATATTGATGACTTCAGTCGAACGTTCTCTGTATCGCTGGTGCAACTTGGGGTTTCCCAGCGCTGATTGCAGGGTTACCGCGCCCATCTCGTAGTTAGGTTGCCAGACGGGACCTTTACTGTTGACAAAACGACACAATTCGCCTATTTTAATTAATATACTACGCTGCGTTCAATCAACAGATTTTTCTGAGTCTGTGCTAGACTGTTTATAGTCCAAAACTAGTGGGTGTAATTTCCCCCCTCCAGTTGGTTGACAAGCTCGCCAACCGTTGCCTACTGTATGTTCGGGAAGGGCTGCTCCCATCCTCTGAAAACTAGCTGGCTGGCTAGTTTGTGAGCTAGCTCCTTGGTGCTTGTTGATGCGTGGATTAGAAGAATACGCTGTGTGCTTTTCCGGTCAATGCCAAAATCATAAAAACAAACGCAAATCAAAAAAAGGTAAGGAAAGATGCAATAATAATGACAGTTTGCCTATCATGTGAGAAAGATAGTTGTTGAATTGTGTGAGAATAGAGGTACTGTACAGTACTGTACTGTTACCCGGGGGTGGGGTAACGCTAGCTAGCGTGCTAGCGAGTTAGTTAGCTCTGGTTAGCTACTTACCTTCCTCCACAATAATAGCAAGACATGTATCTTTTAAACATTATGATTATTATTGGAACGGATAGCGTTAGTTTGCCAGACAAGTACGGTAAAACTGTCTTGGTGTGCATTACTAAGCAGTTGAAGAGCGGCTAGCCTAATAACTGTACCGTACCAATGATGGGGCCAGCAGATTTTCCTTTTGGCCTAAATTGCTGAAGTATGTACTGCAGTAACGGTTTAACATCTCACCATAGTTCAGAATCCCTGATAAAAACACTTGCATATGAAATCTGGCTGGAGACTGTACGTTCATTGGTGTAGTTATTTGGACGTGCATTGAAACATACTGGATAACGTAACGTACAGGTTGTTTGACACAGCCTCCTTTACGAGTAACAGTACGTTACAGTAGAACCGTCATCTCCCATCTACCAATACTACTGTAACATATTGCAGATGGCGATATAACTACAGTTAATGTGAAGCACTGTTAACTTGGCGAATGCAATACCGCTGACCCAATGTTCAGAAGCCAATAACGCCTGCCTCCAGTTACAGTATCATTATGCTTCACGGACTTGACATTAGTTCATAGCTCATTCAGCAATGAGTTCAGGGCTACGGTACAGTACACCCACAGGTACTAAATACTTTATGGACCCACCCGATTGATTTTCTTCTTCTACTTTTCTATTTCAAACAGGCCAGAGCAAACCTTGCATAATCTTTGAGCACAGGTCCTGTGCCATACATGATCATATTTAGCTAGGCCGTCATTAGCTCGGCACCGTTCGTTTTAAACGGATTGGTAGTGTCCAAGTAATGGGATGTCGTTAGGCCAGGTACTGTAGTGTTCCAGGCTTGGATTACTGCTAGTCGTTGGAAAGATTTAACAACGAATGTAATTGCGGAAGAGCAGTAGTCTTCCCGTAACGTATGTAGCTGCTGTACGCAACATGGGGTACAAATAACACAAACTAATATATCTAACGTGGTATCTATAAATCAATATTAACAAACGTTAATGTTAAATGACAAGGGATGAACCACAGACAGATGTTGCGCTGTATGCGACTTGTGATTTGACCTAGCTGCCAAGCCTTCTAGCAAGCTTACAAGCGGGCAGCACTTTGCAAGATGGCGTTTAGCTGCATCTTCTCGGGTTTACAACAGAGCACGTCAGATTAACGCTATATTGTGGAACCATAACCAGTTTTTATATGAATCCACTTGGAGTTAGGTACATTATGATTTCATATCGGTCTGCCTATAGTTAGTAATATTTCCTTGTTCACATTTCCAACCTAATTACAATATCATGCGGTAAATACTTCTTACTACAGCTATTCAAATATGATGCAAAACATACTAGTGCTGTAGGGAAAGGACTTTGTGGTGTGGCAATGCACACAACTAAACAATACAACAAAGGCATTCTAGTGCACTAAAACTAGTAACTAAATATGTTCTCCATACGTTAGTGTAATTCATGCCATATTATCATATGGAAGCCTACAACCATGTTCATATACATTATATAGTTTAAAAGTATTTATATTGTGTATATACTAATAAAACTGTCTTCAAATTGTAATTTAGTAAATTATCAAACTGAAGTGGTATTTAATTGTTAAGGTAAAATCTGGTAACTGGGATTGCTCGAATTGCCTCACTATTAAGTTAGTGATGCATGGATGTGATTACATTGAAAATACAACTACAATTGTATTAGATCATGTGAAAATCCAGGTACTTTCTTTAAGCAATTAGTTTGATCCTTTTACGTCTAAGTTGGCTTTGCCAGCTGTTTATAATGTGGGACATTGCTAGGATTAGAGATTTACTGCCCATGGATTTGTTCTTTTTAGGATTATGGAGCTGCTGTGATACTGCTAGTTATAGTATTTCCTATGATCCAGCTTTAGACCTGTGAAGCATAGCATTAGCACGCCAAGCCTACTTGTCACGCAATTGTAGAAAATCCGTAGCAGTATGATAGCCTGGTGTTTCATGCTGACTATTTGTACCAGAATTTTTAAGTAGTGAATGTATAAGGTAATCTCTCATGCATAACATTTCCAGTTTGTGTCCTAAGAGCTCAATTCTTTTAGGCTGTTAAGATTTGAGGTCAGGAGCATTAGCTGGATGTGTAGGATCTACCACTGTGTCCAGACAGAAGCAGGCACAGAGAGCCCCATCACAGTGGTTATTTTGTTTATCATGGAGTCAGCTGACCCTGATCAGGCGCTGGGAAAGGAGAAGTAACACACTAACTCCTAGTAGTTTTCATCCTTTCAAACCAATACTGAACATTTCTTGATGTGGAAAATATTTTCTGGTTTAATTATCTTGACCGTGTCGCAATTTCATTGTTTTAAAAATGTTTACAATAATACATTCAGACCTAAATGTTATCTTACCAGCATTTTCTTTTAATACGCTTGAAAAAGTAACCCTCAACTGAAGTCCTCAAAAGTGATATTTAACGTTTTGTGTTAATTTTAATTTTGTCACTGTATGAACAAATGTGTGAGCAGTTTTAAGACCAACCAATGTTAGAAAATGGAAGAAAAATAGCCAGAAAAAAGCTAGTAAATATCTGGCTATTGCTGGGTAAGGAACTACAATACATCCAATGGCATTGAAGGAATTAACAAATTGGTTCATTAAATACAGTGACCAAACAGAATATTTAATCCCGACTTTGTGTGGACTAAAGTTCAACATCAGTTTAAAACAGTTTATTCTTGAGCAGAGGTTGATGGAAATTAATTGGGACAGTTTAATTTTTTTAAACTTTTGGGTTAATTTGCGACGTGTACGACTATTAATGTGAGGCAGCTAGTTTTCTGATTAGGTCCCTGGTTAATGACTACGAGTCGTTCTTTAATTGGATTTATCTGGCAGTCTATATTTGCCAGGATTATGTCAATGGATTTGAGTTGTGAAGCTAAGGTTTCACAATTAATATTTTAAGATATTGCCAATTTCCCAGATTTATAACTGTTATCGTTCTATTCACTTACCCATCTATTGATTTGATCAATTATTTATTTAAATATTGAGTTAATATAGTGTCATTAGATTCCTTTTTTCTCTTTTATTCCTTCTTTTTTTCCTTTTTTTTTTTTACAGAGTGTGCCGACACCTGGAGTAAGGTGACCCGAAAACCTGAGGAAAATGAGTGAACTCGACCAGTTACGTCAAGAGGCGGAGCAGCTCAAAAACCAAATCAGAGTGAGTACTTGCATATTTTATGTAGAAATGTCACAAACAAATTCTTAAATACTTACTCTGCTTATTTTCCTTTTAGGATGCTAGAAAAGCATGTGCAGATGCCACACTATCACAGGTAACTGTCTGTCTATCCTTCTGTCTGTCTATATCTATCAACAATATTTAGAGCAGTTGAGTCTTGCCATACAATCTGATCAATACCTGCTTTAACTCTTATCACTAGTAATAGTAACTGTAACGCAGGGTTTGACATTAAGGCTTCTTTGGGACAAGTAGATTTTTGCAAGGCAAGTGCAAGAGACTTTTACCCACCGGACAAATAGCCAGATTAAAACTATCAATAATGAAAAATTCACCCACTGTATTTGTAATACAGTACAGTATAAGCCTGTATCGCTTGTTACAAAGTTATTTGTATTCATTCTTGCGTTTAAAAGTTAGCCTAATATAAAGCGTGTGTAGCCTATGCATGGAATGGAAGCTAGGTGTTGCTCGGACATGGTAAACACTTACCATAACTATAGGTCTAACGTTTTTGCTTTATCGTAAGAGTTCAGTTCAACATTACAAGGCAAAGGCATCAAGCCTTGTAGTTTTATTTGCTGACCACCACAGCCACTGATGTTTAATCTGAGAATAAGAATTTTACTGTAACATAGCCTCTTTCTGTCACCAAGAATGGAGTAAAAAATATACACTTCAACAAAAAAAAACTTAAAACGAGTCGCACAGGAGGAAGAAGGTATCTTGCATTTAACTTGAGGTTGCGTTGTGATTAGCCCTACATGAGTTTTGTGTGCCCCATGTGAAAGCTCACTGAGGTTTGTGATTTGTCACTTAACCCCTCCCCTACCCACCAGATCACAGCCAATATCGACCCTGTTGGACGAATTCAGATGCGTACAAGAAGAACGCTGAGGGGCCATTTGGCTAAAATATACGCCATGCATTGGGGAACAGATTCCAGGTAAATGTCTGTCTGTCCATCCAGTTGTCCTCTGGGTCACAATGACCCAACGCACGACCTCTGTGTGGCAGATAGAGGGTGCCAATCCTAATTCTACAGTTTACACACACATGACGTGCACTGCTGGCACAACAAGGTGTGAGTTTGAAACCAGAGGACAACAGGAGGGTTAAAAGGCACGAAAAACAAACGTGCATAACGAAATAAATACACATAACACCGACAATAAAAACATCTAAACAATCAGGTGGCGACATCTGTTGGCACAATAATATATAATAAGGACAACAGGTTTTAATCTCCTGTATTTTTTTTTTTATCCATAGGCTTTTGGTCAGTGCTTCTCAAGATGGCAAACTCATTATTTGGGACAGTTATACAACAAACAAAGTAAGTATTTAAAGGTATAGTAAGCACTTGTAAGCTAAGACACTGTATGAAATTCACTAAATATATTCGCAGAGCTCGCAACCATACCATTCTGTACGTGCTGGAAAAAGAATACGGTGTTGTCAAATATTCCATTTAAAAACTATTCTGAACTATATTCTGAATATTTTAAACAGTTTTAATACTAATTTTCTGCAGTATCGGTCCTGACAGCTAGTTGACACATAGCTGCAGTCCGGCAGGCTGAACTGATAGTCATTCTAACACTGTAACAAGACAACAGACAGTTTGCTATGGTGGAATGAATGAGGTGCTAATGTTGCTCCTTTGTATATATTCCATGAATGCTGTCTGACAGTAGCTGGATTCTCATTGATGAAAGATCCAGGATTCTTGCCTCCCCTTTGTAGACTATTTAAATAAAATTTAACTTGGAAGTATGGGTACCTTTTGCATTGTGAATTTTGATTTGAGTTAAGGATGGTTAATTTAATTTACGGTTATTAGAAAGTGGAGTGATACAGTAGTTGGTCCCAGTGCTCTCATACAGGAGATATTATTAGTCCATAGCATAACAATATCATCTTGTCTCTTTCTATTCAGAAATGGCAGCATGTTGACATGCTGTGAGGTTAGTCTGGTGCTCGGTCTGAAAATTAACTGACTCTTAGCGGTGATTGGAGCAGTGGAAAATACCAGCAAACCTTTTTAACCAGTTAGAAGGCCATAGGGCTGCACGATATTGGAAAAACTGAAATTGCAAAAAGGAAAAGGGTGGAATGACTAAATAATCCAGTGACAATATTGAATAAGAAAATAATTCTCAATGTGAGTGCCATTTGTCTAGGATGAGTATAAATCTATTTTAAGATGAAAGTGAGCCAGACCAATGGGAGGTCTTTGCACAGCCTGTTGGCAAATGGCGTGCCGTGTAATGCGAACACAATGTTAACACTAAGAAAACATTCTATGATCATATCCGAGGTCTGCAGCAACACGTTCCCATATTCTGTGGTGTAGACTGGTAAAAACCTTTAACCGGCTACAGCGTAGCAGAACATGCACAATGTTGTTCCGCTGTTGTCATGTGACATCAATTTTTAATTGTGATTGGTTAAACCAACTTCATTTCTTGGCATGGTATTAAAAATAAACCTTAAAGCGAATCAATACCATTCCTTAATAAAATGATTGATTAAACAAAATATTCCAAAAATATGGGGTGGTATTGTATAACAGCTTGGTTTTAGTGTTGTTATAGTTTGGGCATTTTATTAATATTTTGTTCCAGCTCCAAGTTCTCTTAAACCTTGTGATATCCTCAGGGTAAAAATGACCCAAACCACTACCTCTTTGTGGCCGAGAGGGCGCTAAACCTAATTCTACAGCTTACACAGACAAAATATGTGCACTGCTGGCACAAGGTGTGTGTTTGAAACATGAGGACAACAGTAAAGTTAAATGGCACAAAACATCACAAATACATAAAGAAAGAATTAAAGAAATAAATACACACGGCAATGACAATAAAAAGAAGCATACAATCATACACAATCAGATGGTGCCGCCTAGTGGTTCAACACTATATTTTAAGGACGTCACAAGGGTTAACCCTCCTGTTGTCCTCCAGGTCAAACTGACAACGCACTACATCTTTGTGGCAGAAGGTGCTAAACCTAATTCTACAGCTTACACACACATGATGCGAGTTTGAAACCCGAGGACAACAGGAGGTCAAGAGGAGACATATTGGGCCAGGGCCCATGCAGTGGCTTGTAGACATGCATGTCCATTCTTTGCTTAATTGCTAAGGTAACAGTACCTCTTTGTGCACATTTGTCCCTCTGCCCTTGTAGGTTCATGCCATTCCTCTTCGATCCTCCTGGGTCATGACATGTGCATATGCACCTTCAGGAAACTATGTGGCCTGCGGAGGGTTAGACAACATCTGCTCCATTTACAACCTGAAAACTCGTGAGGGGAATGTACGTGTGAGTCGTGAGCTTGCAGGACATACAGGTATTGCACATCTCTTGAATCTAATATTTAACATACATTTGACAATTTAAATGTGGAATGCACAGGGGTTTTTCTTTTTTTGTCAATATAAGAGCATAAAGACACTTTTTAGTGCAAACAAGCACATCATGAAAAAATGGCATGAGGTGGGGGAAGAGAACATTTCCCCCTAAAACTGTCTGTCGTGTTAGGACACTTCAGACATAACGGCCATCAGCAAGAAATGTATGGTGTGAGGAGAATAGGGCCAGGTGTCTTTGGTGAGTAACCGATGCTGGCTAACCATAGCTAACCTTCGGTTCTCATCAAAGTACTGTGAAGTTTGCTTCACATATTTGGATACAACAAATGAGTGTGGCCAGAAGTTGCTACTCAAATTGAAGCAGCTGTGGCGCCTACCGATGCTGTGCAAAGACTTGATAAAATTGTGCTGATGTAAAAGGGTCTTTGGTCTAGACCTATCATGTGGCAATTATAACAGTGTTGTTTGTGTGAATACCAGGATACCTTTCCTGTTGTCGCTTTCTTGATGACAACCAGATTGTTACAAGCTCTGGAGATACCACATGGTGAGAACACTCATTTGACTTACTGTAGTACAAGTGTGAGCACACACTTGAACTTCAATAGTTTCAGAAAGCTAGAGAATTTGAAAGTGGGTCTAACACTGGATGTTGTTTTGTAGTGCACTTTGGGACATTGAGACGGGTCAGCAGACAACCACATTTGCTGGACATACTGGTGATGTCATGAGCCTGTCACTGGCTCCCGACACAAGGTTATTCGTCTCTGGTGCTTGTGATGCCTCTGCTAAACTCTGGGATGTCCGAGAGGGCATGTGCAGACAGACATTCACTGGCCATGAGTCCGATATTAATGCCATCTCTGTAAGTATTGAATGCATTATATCTAGCATGTGTTGGGACAGGATAGTAGGTTGTGGGTTTGTGCCCCAGAGGTGACCTACCTGTAAGCATCCTTGAGCAAGATGCCTCACCTTCTTTTTTTTTCTTACATGTATATTTACTCGTCGTAATTCTTCGTCTCGTCACTTTGGATAAAAGCGTCTGCTAAATGACCTGATATTAGCATGTGAGGGCTACATTCACACTGCAAACCGTATTGCTCAATTCATGGTTTTTGACATGATGTAAAATAATATCAAATATAGTTTCATTAAATATCTGTAGTACGTTTTCTCAAAATTGTGACATGGTCACATACAGTAGGCCAGGGATTGACATTAAGCATTTTCAATGACAAACTACATTTGAACTGTATTCTCTGACAGAAATGTTAGTTGGAGCAAACTTCTTGTTCTCATCTCAATTGTCAGTAGCAGTTGTGATCCATAAATAAAACTACGGCTTACTGCCTTTGCCTGGTCGAAACTTCATGCATATTCATGCTCAACATTGTCTGGATTCATGCTATATATATATATATATATATATATATATAGTAAAGGCTGCCTGTAAGTGTGTTGTTGTGCTTATGATACACATTATGTTTATTTTAGCATCAGTCAATGGCTAATACCTTCAGAATGTGTCCATTCCTAGGGCTTGCTGATAAGAATAGACGTTTTTCATAACGATGTATCCAAGTTACATGTTGACGTTGAGTTGATTGCTCATCGTCAGTGTCAGCTACCTAATTCGTCAAAAGGAGACCATAAGTAAATTGTGCTCTTCTTTCTTGCAAAGGAAGACGAGCAAAGAATCAGACTTGTATCTTATTTATGATCACATATGAACGTGGCCCATATCAGAATTGAAAAGATCAGGTTTGAGTTCACACTGTTCAACATCAGATTCGAGTCACACATGGGCAAAGATTTGGCCAAAATAAGATTTCGTAAAGATTTGCCTACATTCTGAACAAAAGGGTTTTCTAATTAACTATGTGTTTTTAATTGTTTTAAGTAGATTAGGTAACACAACATACTAATTGAACACAGGAGTGATATTTGCTGAAAAGGGGCCTCTGTACACCGATGTCGATGCGAGAAAATTAGATGTTTCCAGCTGCAAATTTTAAGTGGCGTCAAACCTTTTGAATGTTAAAGTAAATTCCTGTGACAATATGTACTGGCTAATTATGTATACTTGTAATTTGCAGTTCTTCCCAAATGGTAATGCCTTTGCCACGGGCTCAGATGATGCCACCTGCAGACTCTTTGATCTGCGTGCTGATCAGGAATTAATGGTCTACTCTCATGACAACATCATCTGTGGAATCACCTCTGTTGCATTCTCAAAGAGCGGTCGGCTCCTTCTGGCTGGATATGACGATTTCAACTGTAATGTGTGGGACACGCTGAAGGCTGACCGCGCTGGTTCGTAACCTCATATAGTTCTGAACAAGCATCTTTCCAAATGACAAATTTCCTTTTTATACAATTGTAATGAAATTTAAGCTTTGCAGAAACCTACTATTCATTGTTTATTTATTTTAGGCGTATTGGCTGGACACGACAACCGTGTTAGCTGCCTGGGAGTTACTGATGATGGTATGGCTGTTGCAACAGGATCCTGGGACAGTTTTCTGAAGATCTGGAATTGAAACCTGAAGGTGGTGCTCATTTTTACTATTTACAAAACTTTTAAATCCCTTTTACCAATTTGTATTATTTGCTTAAACAACATATGTACACTTTGTCCGCTGTATCAACTATTGTGGTTATAGTATCGCTCAGGGGTGCAAACGTTTTATTTATTTTTTTTTATTATTATTTATTATTGGG
>JAODUG010000020.1:1051768-1065528 GCA_027564795.1 Aphredoderus sayanus | reverse complement strand
TGCGTGCTGTGTGTGTGTGTGTGTGTGTGTGTGTGTGTGTGTGTGTATGCATATGTGTGTGTATGCATATGTGTGTGTGTGGAGGGGGAGGCGGGGGTGATTCTATATAAAATATAAACAAACTAAATATTAGTTTGATTGGATCTTTATTGATCTTTTATATGGGTATGTCGTCTACATTCAAGATCATGATGTTGAAATTGACAAGCACGGCCTGTATGTCATATGTATGTCCATGTATGTACCGATCCATCATATGTGTGTCCTTACTGTGGAATGGTAGAAAGTAGGAGTCACGCTGTATGTTGGCACAACACAAAAGCTCCCTGGTGTCCACAATGGTGCAGCAGCCCTCTGTTTGCTGACGCCACGAGAGCCACAAGTACAACAGGGGGAGTGGGGACAGCACAGTGTGAATGGCCTGACGTTGGTCCTGTGGCAACTGTTCACTGACCCTGAAAATGCAAGCACAACCCCTGGTGTGAAGCACCTTTGTGTTGTCACTCTCCAGCCTAGTAGGGAACCAGTGAAGGGAGGGGAGGCTTTGGTACCCAGAGCACTCACACTCATACAAGCAGGACGCATGCTCGGTAGGGGAATAAAGGAGAGGTCTGTATTGTAATTAAATCATTTGCATACTTGTGTGTTAGAGTGGGTGTTGACCTCTGACACCTTTGAGGGATGACTGACAACAGAAACTACTTCTCAAAGTCTAACCATTACCACACTTGAAAACAACACCTAACCAAGCCTTACCCGTGCGTATCAAACCAATAAAGTGAAAAGAGACTGCTTTTCTTGATGCTACTGTTAACTGTTAAGTTCACACTCAACAGCAATGTGTCAGGTTATTTAAAAGTGATATATTTCGCTATTTGCAATTGGTGTAGCCTGTGTGCACATTTATATGACAGTAGTTGGTCACAGGTCACAATGTTCACCTGGAAAGTGTATATTTTTTTAAACATTCCTCAAAATTATAATTCAGTATGTCCTTATTATATTTTAAATAACCCACAAGTTGAAAAGTTTGTAAGAACAACAGTAAAAAATTAAATATAATAGCGTACGTTCATTTAAAAGTGTGATTACATTATAGTACAAATTTGCCCTTGAGGATTGCAAATGGTCATCTTCCTATTATCTGTGCAGGTTGTCTTAAAACCTTAAACTAAAATGTCAAACTACTATTTGTGTTTGTAATTGTCATTCACGGGTCACAAATACACAATCCAGACTTAACTTGTTAATCTATTTTTTAACAAACATCTTTTGCTCTGTCTGTTGTATGATTAATGTCCATGTATAGTAACATATAGGACTAGACAATGTCTGTCACTTCAGTTGAATATGTTGGGCTTTACCAGGGCGGCTGGCTGTGTCTGGCTCTCAGCTTCAAGGGGATCTCCACTTAACACTGAAGACTTGACTCTGACATTCCTCCAGATAAGAGTTGCTAGGTGATGCTATTGTAAAGTCGTTTTTTTGTGTTCACCCAAATTCATACCCAAATTCTGAGCTTCTTTTTAGGGTCCACCTCATTAGTAGTCATATACTCATTCTTACACCCCCATCCCCCTCTTGACCCCTCCTTTCCTAGTCGTGGGAAAGACAAGTCTTGGATGAGATATTGTGGAAGGTTGAGGAAAGTAAAACTTATCATACCCATTTTACCCACAGTTGCACAATGCAATAAAAAGATTGTAGTTTTGTTGAAAAAGTATGAGCTTCCATTACAATTCTATCTATATTATTTTTAAAATTAGATCTATTTTGGTTTGGTCACGTTTATACTGGTGTGCTGATGTTTTTTTTTTTTCTTTCTTTAGTGTAAATTTCACCATGGTTTGGAATAAAGCTTGGTATGCTAGTATAATTGATCCAGCTAACTGTTAGGCCACACAAGTCTAAATCAAGATTATATATACTTTAAAAGAAAATAATATTTAATTAATTTTAAAGTCAAACTGCAAATTGTGCTGGTGGATTTCCTAATGAATTTTTTGTCATGTTTTATACATTTTTATATAAAATTCACACATACAATGGTAATTCTGTGGAAGAAGTGAATTTTTATTTACGTGATGCAGGAAGATTTATGTCGTTTTTATTAGGTCATAAATACAACATGGGCTACATCCGTTTATGTGAATAGGTGCGCTCAGCTGGACTTTGTTTGCCACACCCCCGTCTACCAAATGTGGAGAATTCCGCATTCCAAAGGTCCCGGGGAGGAGCGCATGACGCCACCTGTTTCTCAATGGGCGTCATTCGTCAGTTGTCCCGTAGCTGTGATTTACCAGTGTAGTAACTGTGAGCCGGGCGACCGACGGACCAAAGTGTGGATATATGTATTAAGTTTACAACATGGCTTTTCTGCGTGCCGGTCTTTACTTGTTTTTACTTATTAAGTGTTTCCACAGCGTGAAGTCTAAAGAACGTGAGTATATTTTGAACTGAACACCCAGTTTTAGCCTATTCTTACACATTTCATACTAATGAAATACATATACACAATTTGTGATTTTTGTGATATTATCATTAGTCTATATTAAACATAATTTTATGTAACTACTTTTAAATTGCTGTTTAGCCTAAGTAATGTTTCACTAAATAGCACCTAGATGGGCTATTATGTTAGGCTACTGTATTTAAAGCTGTGAGGCAGAGTATCTTATAATGACAGAATATGTCAAACATTATCCATCCATCTTCGACGCTATGTCAAACATTATTACCAGTGTTAAGTCATAGTTAACTCCTGTAGTCGGAGCTCAGGCACACGGTCAATGGAATCATACCGACATGCTTGATTAAACCGTCAGTTGAAGCCATGTGCCCTCCAGAAAGTTGTTGGCAAAAGGGACATAGCCAACTTTTTTCTTTTCCTTATATATGTTATATTCAACATGATATATTTGTTTGTTCCTGTAGAAGTATTGCTGGATATGAAAGCATCAGGAGGAGAATTAGGATGGTTGACCTCTCCATACGAGGAAGGGGTGAGTATTTATACATCAGGAGACCTTTAGATCACCTGTATGTTCTCAAAGTGCTTTGAATGTGTACAATCAAAAGTACGTAGCTTGTATGTAAACTACAAATTTATTATCATTATAATACTGACAAACGCTCATTCCCTCCAACGATTGGATTGGCAACTAGAATTAAGTGATGAAAACATACCATAATTAAACTAGGAATCAAATGTATAGTCAGTACACTTAGAAACAGTAAGCCTACATTTCCTAAATGCAAATACATATACAGAACCGATATCAACAGAATCCATAATCACTCTGAATAAGAACTGAAAGTGTGAGAGTAGTCGGACATTTGTAGTGGAGTGCAAGATGTGATCGAAAAAGTGAAAAAAGAGAACTGGATGTGTGTGGGAGAACCATGCTTCTATCTATAGTTCAATGGCTTTCCATCTAAAAAAAGCAACAGGACGTGGCCAGTTTCAGTACTTGGACTACTCTTGCGTGCCGGTTAAATGTTCACATTCAAGGATACTTGTGATACTGAATAGGATTTCCCATTGTTTTGGAATTTGCAGTGTTAAGAGGACATAATCATTTATTTATTTATTTGTAGCATCTGCCGGGAACATAATAGAGGCTAATCATTTTCTAAAAAGTTTTCTTTTACCCATTAAACTATTGATTAAGGCCAACCAAGAATGTAATGTACAGTATAACATAGAGGCTAATGTACTATTTAAAAATCATAAATATATCATTTGTATCATCATTGTTTTCTCTCATCTAAATCAGTTAGAGTAAAGCAAACGTGGGCTGCCTTGTTTCATTCAAGGAAACATATATTCCTAATGCCCGCTGAGATGTTAAATTCTTAACTGGTAAATGGAGGCTTTTAATCTTTCTACTTGTCATTGCTTACCTCTCTTAAAAGCTTAATTGCTGCCAATTCTGCAGCCTTGACTTTACACATGTGCTTGTAAAGCAGTTTCAACTGCCATATTTCTTGGTGGTGGTGGTGTTTGTTGCAGCTATATCTGACTCCCATACAGTGTAAGTGGAAAACCACACACGTCGTAACCACAGCATATGTCCAGACTTATACTCATCCCAAATGTGTGGAAAAAGTGCAGTAGCAGCCAAACTGTTTATGGGCTTCATGCTCGGCGTGAAGAGAGTTGTTTCAGTTTTAAAACAACGGGGGGAAATAAAGGCTCTTGGCAAGAACATGGCCCCTGCCTGTGCCCTTTGCGTACAGTGACTTTTCTACTTTCAAGTCTATGTTCATGACTATGTCTTTGTAAGAGCCATAGGAATCTAATTCCTTCTGTCTTCTTTCCATCCTTATGTGCAGTGGGAAATTGTGCAGACAGTTGTGAATGGCTCCCTTCTCTACACATACAGTGTATGCAATGTAGACTCTAATGACCAGGACAACTGGTTACGGACCACTTTTATCCAGAGACGCCCTGGGACCGCACGGGTGTCTGTGGAACTCCGCTTTGTTGTCCGTGACTGCAACACCTTTGACGGTGCCTCGCTAGCCTGCAAGGAGACCTTCAGCCTGTTCATTTCAGAAGCAGACGCAGATGTGGGTACCAACTTTAGGAAGGGCCAGTTTCGTAAGGTGGCCACCATCGCCCCTGATGAGATCACCCGGGGACGCGCGCTGAAGATCAATATGGAGACAAGAAGTGTGGGGCCTCTGTCTCGAAAGGGCTTTTATCTGGCCTTCCAGGACATGGGGGCGTGTGTGGCCATTCTGTCCGTCAGAGTGTTCTATAAGACGTGTCCATCCACTGTAGAGAGCTTGGCCTCGTTCCCGGAGACGGTGGCCGATAGCCTGACGGAGGTGGAGGGGTCCTGCGTGAAGGATGCCATCAGTCAGGCCACCCCACGCATCTACTGCACTGCTGAGGGAGAGTGGGTGGTCCCAGTTGGTCAGTGCCAGTGTGTGGCAGGCTACGAAGCCGTTGGTGATACCTGCCAAGGTAAGCATGTGTCAGACATACTGTCTGTGTCGTGGAGAGTGTAACATCGACACAAATGAGAGCACTCAAACCCCTTTCAAGCAGCTTCTGATGTAGTTCAGGTAAAGCAGGATTAGGAAAGGACAGGAGGGGTTTCAACTGTTATGTTGAAAAGTAGTCACTATAGAGACCGCCCTATTGCTCCATGACACATTACAGGGCAAGAAAGAATTACTTGGGTGAATGAATCACCCCTTTTATCTGTGAATAATGCATTTTTGAACTTGTACTGTATGTAAAGCCCTAACATAAGACCACAGGGTAAAGAACACAATGTAAAATGGTATATTGGTAGGTACGTGCAATAGACCAGTGGTTCCCCAACTTCTCAGCTCGTGTTGCCCAAAATAACAGTGCCAGAGACCCCTGCTATCCCCATTGGAGCTAGAACCATAACAGCCATAATATTATTTGATAGCATTTTTCTATAGGCTAGTAGCAGAATACATCAAAGTAATGTATAAACTGTACTACTACTAAAAATGATGGCTAAAATATGCTATATATATTCATTTTTAAAGGTAATTTTCTGAAAGTCATCTCGTGACCCCCTCCTCTATGCCTTGCGACCCACCGGGGGGTCCCGACCCACACTTTTGGAACCACTGCAATAGACCACGGCAGGGTGTCCATATATGCTCGCATTGTTTATGTGAAAGTTGGCCTGTCCCTGGCATTCCGGGGTGTGGTGCATTGAGCTGTCTAGAGGAAACGTAGGAGGAGATGGTAAAGAGAGCCTTGGAACGGCCAGAGGAAGTTAGCTGTATGCTCACTGAGCTGTGGGGATTTCTGAAGGGAATTCTTTGGCCCTCACGTCACCCACAGTAATGATTGACGTTAAGGGAGGGCCGTGTGAACCTGCCAGGAAGAGTACCTGAGTCTTCTTTTTACAACTATTTGTGTGCGTCAGTTGCCAAGGGGATGAAAACCACAGATTACAGGGATGGTGCTGACACGCCTATAGAAGGGTAGACTGAGTCAGGCTGCGGTTTGTGAGTCTAAGGTCGCCTGATCCAGCCAGTCACCTTGACTGGCATGTTCAGTTACTTGAATCCATTCCCATAGCCGTAACCGAGAACCTTCATTCTTGACGTAGATACTGCAGATAACCTACCGTACTCCAACAACTGAATGTTGTGCAGAACTCATTTTAGGGGAAGGACTTCAATAGGGGGTTGACAGACAGTTAGGGAGGGGGGAAGGAAGCCAACTCTCAGGAATGTTCCAGACTCGGTTCCTCCTGACAACTGGCGGACACGCACCTGAAACGGAAGCCCTAAAGATGAAAAGAGGAAATCTGACTATAAATCTCAAGTCTGGGGGTGACCTTATTGTTAGGTGTCAGGAAACACACATTGGCAACTCATTATATTCATATATTATTTAATATACTGTATATTACTAATAATTATGATGTTCTGTTTCGAACTCTCTTAAAGCAGACACAAATCTGAAATCCTTTGCATTCCTTTGTTCAGTGTTTATCGACCAATATCCTGTGGTAAAGGCCTGGATATATGTTGTGGGAAACAGTCGTTGGAGGGTTGATGAGGAATGCTGACAGACACAAATAAGCAGGTTGTCTTTGGTAGGACTGAGTGAGGCGGGGAGACGACAATTGGTGGACAGCGGTGGTTAGTGGCCTGGCTGCTTAGTTAGGTGTGGAGTGTAATTTAGCCTGGAGGATTAGTAGGCCAACAGGACAGCTGTTAGCCAATGACATGCCTCACTCTATCTACCATCCGGTCGTTACCACACGCAATGAGCTCCCTGATCCATGTTCCCACTCATTAGAACAATGAGCACCACAAACACTAAAAACAGATTCAATTAACAGATGCACTGGTGCGGAAAATAAGGGTTTCATATTCAATGTTAGCATTGGACAATATGTGTTCTGTCAACATGTGAAAATATAATTCTATTAAAATAGGAGGACTTTGGCATGTGTTCCAAAGTACAATGAAACATGAACTTTTACTTGTTGAATGCAGAACTTATAAAGGGTCTATTTTGTAGTAATTCCCTTCAATTAGAAGAAGTTATGTTTAACCTTAAACATTGCACAGATGCCTCCATTTGCAGGTCCTAACAATGAATGCAACACATTTATGGCACCACTCTGTCCAGTCCTAGAAACAATAGATGAATAGGGTCGGGCTTCTTTGATACGTGACAGAAGCCCTGCTAGTCCAGCTCAAAATGAAATAGGCGGGCCTCCTTTTCTTATAAGAAAGGACCCCAACACACCCCCATGCTCCCAAGTGACTCCCCAGGGAGAACTTCTGCTGGCTCTTTAGACCTTTGCCCTTCCCCCATCCCTCCATGTATTCATCCCCATCCCTCCTACTCAAACTCACTCCCTCTCTTCTATTGAGGCTATAGTTGTACCGCAGTGGTCCTTCTGCCATGGTGGTTAAATGACATTCCCGCCCAGCAAAACCTTTCTTCAGCCCAGCTTCACAGCTCTTCTTGTTGGCCACCAACGCTAAGGCCAGATGAAAGGCAGTTCCCCTAGGGAGACAGAAGAATAGAAGGAGAGAGGAGTTCTTAAAAGAAAAGGCTCATTTGTGTTTGTGCTAGCTATACCGCACTAGCAGTGCTTCCACTTACTGATACTGCTGTCAAAACGTACATCATGTTGCCACCGGTGGGGGATACAGGGGTAGGAAGAAAGGAAGGAAACTACTTTGCATCCTGGTTTCTCCCCAGTCCACGCATTCATTAACCTCTCATGCCATGGAATGGAAAGTAGCTTTCTGTGTCCTGAAAAGGTCAATTGAAACACATCAACTGTTTTCAGGTGATACTTCCTCCAGTGAAAACACCCCTACTTTCTGCCAGTGTTTGATATGAATGTTCATGAAAGGAAAGGGTTGCTATGTCACCCGGTCAATGCTACGAGACCTGAGACTAGTTCTGCAGGCTAAACTGGCAAGTGGAGGCCCAGCAAAGGACGGGAAATCCCGTCTCATCCCATTGGCTACAGAGACTTGGGTGATTATAGGTTCTCCACAACAAACGTTTCCTGTGAAGTCACAGGGGACTGATATTAAAGACACAGTTTCATTGTTAGCAGCTGAATCAATCATTCTCTTCTGTGTGTGTGTGGCGTGCATGTGGCGTGCATGTGGCGTGCATGTGGCGTGCATGTGGCGTGCATGTGCCAACACATCCTGCATGTAACCACATGTCTCCTACAGCATGCAGGCCAGGCTACTACAAGCCGTCCGTCTCCAGTGAGTCATGTGAGCCTTGCCCTGAGCACACTGTGGCTTCTACGCCAGGTGCCCTGGTCTGCTCATGCAGGGAGTCCTTCTACCGCGCCCCATCAGACCTCCCTACGTCAGCCTGCTCTGGTAAGAAGTCACAGTCAAGATATAAGCCCTCCTTATATCTGACCTGAAGAGAGAGTGAATAAGACCACAACAGATCTTGAAATGTGATGTAAAAGTGTGAATGGTGGAGGACCGAGCAGAAACACAATATGCTTACACACACACATACACATGCACCTCAGTGTCAGCTAACCTGTGCCTCACCTTCCTCCCCCAAGCCCCCCCCAGTGCCCCTTGTGACCTGACCTCCACCACCCTGTCGGCAGAGGGCAGGCTGCAGCTGTCCTGGAGCCGTCCACGGGACACCGGGGGCCGCAGCGACCTCCACTACAGTGTAGTGTGTGAGCTCTGCGATGGGGAGGCGTGCGTGCCCTGCGGCGAGAAGGTCCGCTTCCAGCCGGGTCCCAGGGACCTGCTGGACATGGCGGTGATAGTCAGTGACCTGGAGCCACATCTGAATTACACATTCACTGTTGAGGCCCACAGTGGAGTGTCACAGTACAGCAGCCACAAAGCAACCTCTGCCATCACTACCGCTCTGCAGCACACAGGTTAGCCAGCTGTAGTGCTGCCACCATGCAGGCTTGTAGAGCCTATTACAGTAGGAACCAGGTACTAACCATCATTTGGCTTCCTCATCCACCAGATCCCCCCAAAGTGACCACAATCCGTCTGGATGAGTGTACCCCCACCAGCCTGTCACTGTCCTGGGCCCTGTCCCAGAGAGCTGCCAGCCCTGCCAGCCACCGCTATGAGCTGATGTACCGCAGAAAGGTAGCACAGCCTGTTGACATCATCAGACGCTCTTGGTGCATGGCCATAGTGTCACATCACAGCAGTCACTCATTGTTCTGCTGGTGCTCTGCAGGAGGAAGACAGTGAGCGAGATGTGACCACATACACTGTTCTGGTTCTGGAGAAGAGTTGGGTGCAGATAAACGACCTGTCTCCAGGCACTACATACATGTTCCGGGTCCACGTACTGAGTCCTGAAGACAACACTGCTAGCTACAGCCTGGAGCATGAGTACCAGACACTGCCACTGGGTAAGAACAACTTTGCTAACATTCTCGCTGTGCAGTTCACCCAGCGAGAGCTCTGAACCCTCCCTAAGGATGCATGCCCATTGTGTGTTTGGTACAGCCGAGTCCCAGACCCAGAGCAGCTCCACGGTGGTGATGGGAGCTCTAGTGGCAGGAGCAGTCATGCTGCTTATTGTGGTGGCAGTATTGCTGCTGCACAAAAGGTTGGTAACAATACATGCATCCTGTATGTCCCTCCTCACTGTATATGTCATTTAGATAAATGGAGCCTGCCAACTGTGTGATTATGTGCCACAAGCCTGGGTAAATGAATGGCATTCTGCGGAGATGTCCCAGGGAAGGTTTATCAGTAATAGACAGTGCTGCTGCTGCAAACCGCCTCCGCTTTGGGCGTAGGCTGGCCTGCCATTACTAATGTGAGCGTGATACATCTGCGTGCTGTTTAGTCCTGTACTCACTGTGCACGCGTTCCTCTCAGGAGATTGAACTCTCGTGGCAGGGGAGGAGCTGAAGATCCCTACTTTTCTACAGGTAAACTATACCTGTAGACATGACACAACTTTTATTATGAGAAATCTTAGTGTTCACTAACCACGTATTAGTATGACAGTGGTCATAAGAGTGGCCAGTGTAGTGTAATCACTCTTGCTCCCTCCTTAGACCAGCTGAAGCCTTTAAAGACCTATGTTGACCCACACATGTATGAGGATCCTAACATCGCCATCCTGAAGTTTGCCACAGAGATTCATCCCAGTGCCATTACAAAACAAAAAGTCATCGGTGCAGGTAATTGAATGGAATTGTTTCGGTACACTCCTCAAATGCATTATTGTGCCCCCATATCCCCACATTTCAGCCGCTGTCCACAAATGTGTTGGCAATTGTAAGAGATGGGGTAGAGAGCACTGTGAGCACTGTAGCATGAGGAGTAGAGAGGAGTGCGAGCCACTCAGCATTTGTTTGGGAAGGGCATGCACTCTTCAAACCAGGACAATTTTTGTAACCTTGGTTACACTTTAGCTAATCTTCCCAACTGGTCTGAATCTCAGGTCTCAGGTGCTAATCTCTTGCACTTGCTGACATAGGAGAGTTTGGGGAAGTGTTTCGTGGGCTGATGAAGAGGCCAGGCCAAGGGGAAATGGCAGTAGCCATTAAAACCTTGAAGCCTGGCTACACCGAAAAGCAGAGGCAGGACTTCTTGAGCGAGGCCAGCATCATGGGACAGTTTTCCCACCAGAACATCATCCGTCTGGAGGGCGTGGTCACCAAGTGTAAGGCTTTTGACACGGCACCAGCCCAAGCACATTTATAGTCATCAACTGCCTCACTGATTGCATCTTTCTTTCTGTTTTATAGTCAAGCATGCCATGATTGTCACTGAATACATGGAGAATGGTGCGCTTGATATATATCTGAGGGTAAGTGAACTGTTTCTCCCATTCCTCTCTACTACTCTCCCTAAAGAGCTCACACCCCTACATACACCATTTTGTACACAGTTGTGATTCAATCATCAACATCAGGTTGAGGCCTTTGGGGCTGCTATAGCATATTTAATGAATGAACTAGAGAATGTATCTATTCAGAAGCAATTGCCCTGGGACAGTAAAGGATGAATTGAATAAAGAATGTATTTGTATGTTAGCATTCCAGTATGTTATTAGCATATTTTCCTTGTAGGACCATGACGGGGAGTTTCCATCGTACCAGCTTGTGGGCATGCTGAGGGGCATCGCCGCAGGCATGAAGTACCTCTCAGACATGAACTATGTCCACCGTGACCTGGCTGCACGCAATGTCCTGGTCAACAGCAGCCTGGAGAGCAAGGTGTCTGACTTTGGTCTGTCACGTGTGCTGGAAGACGATCCTGAAGGCACCTACACAACCAGCGTAAGGCGGAATGAAAACACTGTTAAGTTGTTTAAGGCCAAATGACTCTCAAGTCTGGAGTCTAATCTGTGGCTCATTCACTCCATGTGTTTACATTGCAGTTAAATGTGATTTGTTTCCGTTATGCCAGGGAGGGAAAATTCCTATTCGCTGGACGGCCCCGGAGGCCATCGCCTACAGGAAGTTCACTTCAGCCAGTGACGTGTGGAGTTTTGGCATTGTCATGTGGGAAGTCATGGCGTTTGGAGAACGGCCCTACTGGGACATGAGCAACCATGAGGTACGTTTCAGTCAAACCTCTCAAATCCCTTTTTCCTATTGAAGGGAAATTCACATTTCAATTTAAATCAACCCCGGTGCCTCCATTATTTTACTATCAGCCATTACTTCTGGGTAAGTCAATGTATCAGAATGGCCTTGGGCTGGACAACCAGCACTGTTAATGTCAGCAACTGAACACATACCACATCCTCAGCCAGCTGCCTATTCAAGCTTAAGTTTTAGAGTCACTGCCATCATACATTTGCCCTTCCCTGCGGCCCAGGTCATGAAGGCCATCAACGAGGCCTTCAGGCTTCCTGCTCCCATGGACTGCCCATCGGCAGTGTATCAGCTGATGCTGCAGTGCTGGTTGCACGAGCGCTCGAAACGGCCTCGCTTCTCCGACATCGTCAACATTCTTGACAAACTGCTCAGAAATCCCGATTCTCTAAAAACCATGGCTGACTTTGACCCACGGTATGTTGACAGTACAACCTGCCACTCAGATATCACCCCATTTAAAGCAAGATGGACGTTTTGTACTTTGTATGTTATGTTTTTATTTATTTTTAGGAGCCCATGTTGTGTCACTTCCATTGTTTGCCAGTCAGTCGCTGATTTAGTGTACTGACACATATATTTTGTGGTCTTTGATAATCTCTTTCGACTTCATATTTGTTCCAAGTATGTTAATAAGACAAACAAGTGAATTGTGAGTGCTGTTGTCCACAGGCAAATAGTCACTTGTACACCTTGTTCCCTGCAGTGTGTCCATCAGGTTGCCCAGCAGCAGTGGCTGTGATGGCACTATGTTCCGATCCGTGCCTGAATGGCTGGAATCCATCAAAATGAGCCAATACAAGGACAGCTTTGCCTGCGCTGGAATCACAACTATGGAGCAGGTGCTGTCCATGAGACACGAGTAAGTGCACACATGGCACAGATGCAAGCTCTGTATTTCTTTGGCAGGCTGCCCATGAATGTAGTGACAGTGAAAGTATTAGCTGCACATGTGCTCCACAGTGACCACAGAAATACTTCCTCTGCATTTCATTCTGCTTACTGCCCTGCCCTCTAGAACAGCAGGTTTCAAAGTGTTTGTCATGATCCCACGCAGGAGTAGCTGGACATATATTTGAGGCTTTATGTCATGCTATTAAAAAGACATTTCCTTTTGGGGGTCCTAACAATTGAAAACCGCTGCTCTGAAACACCATTATTTGATCGTTATTATATTGCTTATGCATATCATTGTAATCCCATTTCACTTTTCACTTTCCAACTCTCTGCTTTCTCTCGGTTCATTTCAGAGACATCAGGAACATCGGAGTACGCTTGCCGGGCCACATGAAGAGAATAGCTTACAGCATCCTTGGCCTGAAGGAGCAGAGCAGTTCACTCAGTGTGTTTGCTGTGTGACTGTGTAAACATTCCATCACATTCCCAGGCACTGACTGACATTTCACCAAGAGGGCAGAGCAGGTCCAAGAGGAACCTTTTATTGGCCCAGTGCGGCAAGACTGAAGAGGACCTGCTTAGCCACTCAGAAAGGACTGAAGTACTTTATGAGAGCAGAGAGAATACAAGGTGATTGTATGTGCCATTTTTATAATGACAAATCTTGTAATAGCCTTAAAGATGACGGAGAAGACAATAAAGGCCTGCTTTGCTTATCCGTGGCCGTGCTCATGGGAGTCTTTAGAGCATTGGAGGCCTTCAACCACAGAGATACTTGAAGCACTCACTTTATATGCCAGCGTGCTTCTGTACAGTTGATATCGTTAGATGACACTTTTAAAGTCGGAGGAATTCTTCTCAGGGCAAAGAATCACATTATTTTTATTTTATTTTTGATTAATCTGTGTGTACCCTCAACTGTAAAACGAATGCATTTGTAATTTGTTTTACATATTTAGTTACATCCTGTGTTAATACTGATTTTCCTGTGTTATTACTGATTTTCCACTATTATTTAATATTTATTTTATATTTATGTTATTTGTATAGTGAAGTATAAAAATGATATAGCACACATTTGAAAGATGTGGCATTTTCTGGCTTAAATAAAATCAGTGTTGCCTTGTGGCAGAATGCCTTCCTTCATTGTGATGTCTGGACCAACCAGTGATTTTTCCATGGCTAACCCTTGTAATGTCCTCTGGGTCAAAATGACCCAAATCACTAGCTCTTTGTGGCAGATAGAAGGCGCTAAACCTA
>JAODUG010000020.1:1040900-1051668 GCA_027564795.1 Aphredoderus sayanus | reverse complement strand
GGGTTAAAAGGCACATAAAACAACACAAATACATACAGAAATAATGAATAAAGAAATAAATACACTCAGCAATGACAATTGAAAAACACACAAATCATACACAATCATATGGCGCCACCGTGTGGCCAATTACGAGAGTTTTGAGTACATTACGAGGTTTAAGTTAAAAAGTTAAAGGATCTTAGCTAACGTTCAGTCCATTGAATGCACCCTCAGTCAAGCACCAAGGGCTGGGCAGAGTAGCACCGAGTAGTATTAGTTCGTTCATTGTTGACAGGAAGTGTGTAACCATTTAGCACAGGACTTACAAGTGAACCTAAAACAAGTAGTACATTTCACGTTCGTTTATTCCTCGAAGGTTTGTGAAGCCAAATGATGAATTATAAGATCGATCCGAGGCAAAGATGCAATGGAGGTCAATAGTTGTTGGTTTGGTAGTGCTAAGATTGTCTCTCAGCTGTGTCCTGTGGTTAGCTTTTGGATTGGGACCTAATGTGAGCTCCGGATTCAATTTCCCTCTCAACTTGAATCTCCACAAATTCGATTTGACGCTATTCAAGGAAGAGAAGGGAGCTGCTTCCAATGGTATTCCGTGGTCTGAGCGCATCCAGGGCCACGGTGAACATGCCGAGTCCCAGATCTCCTGTCCCAAAGTTGGAGAGGAGGCCCCCCAGCGTTCCTACATGAGCTTCTTTGATGGACACAAGGACGAATATGTGAGAAGATACAGTTCTTTTCCGGATTCATTAAAAGCAAAAATGAAGGACATGGCAAAAGAAATGTTTTATTTTGGGTATGACAATTACATGAAATACGCCTTTCCCCAAGATGAACTGAATCCCATAGACTGTGAAGGGAGGGGGCCAGATGTTCTCAACCCGTGAGTCACACAGCCACAACAATATATTGTACTGTATCAATGTGACAGCCTCCTGCCTGAACGCATGTACAATGTAACAGCAGGATCAGTCTGACTGCCACGCTGTTCTGGCCTCTGTTCTGATACGAGCCACTGATGAATACAAGAACAATGTCAATGTTGGCATAGCAGCAAATGCATTGTCTGATTTTGAAGGTTAATCATCACTATAAGGTTATCTTTAAATACACTTAAGGTACAGAAGTGTTTTAATGCCCTCAGAACATGTCATTTCTACCACAGAGCTGCTGTACATGAAACGTACCTTGGCTAAGGGAGTTGGTGTGAGCCTAGGCACATGCAGTGTATGTGTTGGAGCCCCACTGAGTCAGTTATATTCTGTCATTTCAGATCAAACATCAATATAAACGATGTCTTAGGAAACTACTCCTTGACACTGATTGACACCTTAGACACACTACTGGTAAGCTGTAATCTATTGAAATGCCATGGCTATTTGATGTGATACACTGCTTTTAGGAATTCTCCTTTTATTGAATTTAAAAAGACATTTACAGGGGCAGTGTACGTGATTGCTAAGTTAATAGCAGCATGTAATGCTTGAAAGTATGCTTTGTGTTGTTCCAGTCAATGGCTGTTAATTAATTAACTATAAATAAACCCAGTAGGCTTAATATGACTTAATGTATCATGGATATAAAATATATTATGTTTTTGTTATAATGCCTTCCGGCTTAATTCACCAAAACCTCTTTTCCAGTGCTGTGTAGGTAACCTTTTCCTGTACACCTTTTATTTCTCCATAGTAAAGTATTTGTTTGAAAGCATCTTGGCATTCTGTCTTGTCTTATCAGGTGGTCGGTAATGTCACAGAATTCCAAAAAGCTGTCAAACTGGTCATAGATACTGTGTCTTTTGACAAGGACTCCACAGTGCAAGTCTTTGAAGCTAACATCAGGTACACATGTTACTTCAGGGGAAGGGCACAAGAAATGTGTTATGTCAGAAACGTGTGTAAACCCTATGATCTTGAAAAGTTAACTGAGCAAAACATACCCAATACTTCTGTATTTTGTAGTTTTCATTGCATTTAGAAACAGCTTCAATTGCATATGATCTTAGTGTGACCAAGTTAATTCTTATGTTTTTTTTAGCAAAGCATTTATATTTTAATGATCATTGTGATCATTTTCTTTTTGAGGAGATGACAATGTTATTTACAAGGAACTCTTACATGTGACATGCATTAATGCACCAAAATAATGCTAATAACCAATCTTTGTTGAGCTAAAAAACCCAAACTTTTTTAGAACTAAATAAATATTTACTGTACCTGTGTAAAAGTGCAAATGTTAGTATTTATATTAGTATATAGCTAAACATCTTGCAGATCCTTTAAAAATGCGTTGCCGCACCTATCGGTAGGGAAGTCATGTGTGACATGTTTAGAAGCACTGCCCTAAAAGAACTTGTGATTTTAATTCCTCTCTTCTTTGAAGAATCCTGGGAAGCCTTATTTCAGCTCACATCCTGCTGACTGACCCCAAACACCCTTTCGGCAAGGTGGGCCTAGAAGGCTATGATGATGAGTTGCTCCACTTGGCTCACGACTTGGCTGTTCGTTTGCTACCTGCCTTTGAGAACACTAGCACTGGCATTCCTTACCCCAGGGTGAGCTAGTGCACATTGTTCTGAGCTGTACTCAGCCAGGGGTGTTCCTGACTAAGTTGTATGTCATTACACACTTCCAGCTGTGTATTGAAGCTTTACAAGCATTACTGTGAGGTGAGTGTGTGCACCAAATTAACAAGCTCCAATGTGAACACAGGTGAATCTGAAGAGTGGAGTCCCCCCTGACAGCATCAATGAGACGTGCACAGCCGGGGCAGGCTCTCTGCTGGTGGAGTTTGGCATTCTAAGCCGTCTGATTGGAGATTCCACATTTGAGTGGGTGGCTAGACGGGCTGTCCGAGCATTGTGGAGCCTAAGAAGCAATGAAACTGGTCTTTTAGGTCTGTCTGGTTGTTCTTGTATAAGCTATCAACTGTATGTCTTGTTATGTTAGCTAATCTATTCTATTGACCCTTTAGGGAATGTAGTGAATATCCAAACAGGCCAGTGGGTTGGCAAGCAGAGTGGTCTGGGGGCTGGTATGGACTCTTTCTACGAGTACCTGCTTAAATCCTATATCCTGTTTGGTGAGAAAGAGGACTACAGGATGTTCAAAGCTGCCTATGAGAGCATACAGAACCATATGAGAAGAGGGTGAGTGCTAGAGTAAACTAACTTTTCTTCACAGTTAACTCTAAAATGAAATGCATATGTTATGTGTACAGGAAACAGACAATGGATGTAGCCTACAACGCTAAATATTGTATTTATGCGATACCCTTTTCAGGTTCTATTCTCTTTCAAAAGCTGAACACCACTGACGTCTCAGATTTAGGCATTAAGATGAAGCAATAAATAGACTCCCCAACTGTTTCATATTTATTATCACCTATAAGATACAAATTCTAGGCATATAGCCTAGGCTATTACTAGGCTATTAATAGCGTTAACCGGCCAGTACACAGGTGGAGTTAGACATTTGACTGATAAATGAGGACCAATGTAATTGCGTTACCCATTCACTAAACCAGTGGTTCTCGAACTGTTTGACCTCAGACTATACTGTACATTTTATTATGTAAACAAGAAATGGTTACGAATGAAGTCCCCTTGCCTACACACAGTTTGAGAAATGTGGGTTCTCAAACTGTGAAGTGAACATGGTCATTTGCCTTTGCTTGCTGGGGAAGCTGTGGTAGCAAATCTACCCCAGTTAGAGTGGTTGGCCTCTGTCTTCCAGGAGGGAGTCATGTAATGAGGGAGAGGGTGACCCACCCCTCTACGTCAATGTGAACATGTACAGCGGTGAGATAATGAACACCTGGATCGACTCTCTTCAGGCCTTCTTCCCTGGACTCCAGGTTAGAGCTAGCTACCACTGCTCTAATATTACTGTGCATTACAAATATGCTACATATTAAACCTACCAATTCCTCCTTTCCATAGGTGCTGAATGGTGACGTAGAGAATGCCATTTGTCTTCATGCCTTCTATTATGCTATCTGGAAGCGCTTTGGGGCATTGCCAGAAAGATACAACTGGCAATTGCAGGCACCTGATGTGCTTTTCTACCCCCTTAGGCCAGAGTTGGTTGAGTCAACGTATCTACTGTATCAGGTAACTGCTCTTCTTCTTGAGCCTCGCTGTTCTTTACTAATGCTATAAACGTGCATACTGGACTCGTATGTTTGTAACACAGCTAAAGGGTGAGGACATTGAGGTAATGGGGCTATTTTGGATTCATATTGATGAGCGTCCTATAAGATTCTCCTATGGGTTATAATAAGTGATTAAACCATTAGCCTAAACAATATCAAGCCCCACAACAGCTACAGAATTGTTTTTAAAGATCATTTAAAAAAAAAAAAAGACTCTTCTAATCTGTTATCTCTCTCCATAGGCAACCAAAAATCCATTTTACCTTCATGTTGGAATGGATATTCTCCAAAGCCTGGAGAAAAATGCCAAAGTCAGGTATGCATTGTTTTTTGGCTGTATTAATGCATTTTTAATAAGCAGAGGTTGAGAGGACCCTTCTTTTTTTGCAGATGTGGCTATGCCACTCTCCACCATGTTGTCGATAAGTCCAAAGAGGATCGAATGGAGAGCTTTTTTCTCAGCGAGACCTGCAAATACCTTTACCTGGTATTTTCCATTTGTAATTATTGGGGTCATAGGTGGCTTCTTAGTAACGCTGTATAAAACTTTTTTATTTTGGTCTTCTGTTCTCTCTTGTAGCTCTTTGATGAGGACAACCCACTGCACAAATCAGAAAATAAGTATATCTTCACCACAGAGGGCCACATTGTCCCCATAGACAGGCGTTTCAGGGAGAAGCATAGCAGCGATCTGTTCCCATGTGAAGAGACAACACTGGCTGAGAAGGAAACAAACATGGCTCCTACCAACATCAGCAATGTAAGGGTATTCTTCACCACGTCCACTGGTCTCTTTCTACAAGTTGTAGCAAGAGACCAGTGTTTCTAATTGTACTTCGAGAAACTTTGGGGGGGTATGTGAGAGGAAATTTAAATATAAAAAAATACTTGAGTCATTTTTCGTTAGTCATGACGATAAACGGATAATTATTCAAAATGGTTCTTCAGGACGGGCGCAATTTATTTAGTGGTGGCAGTCACTGATTACTGAGTATACCGGAAATGCTGATTGTTGTGTACTTGTTCAAATGTAGTGTTCCTTTTTCTTTTATCAAATATGTTGTTTTGAAGTTAAAGGGCTGCTAGCAACGTAATTGCAAGTCAGTACAAAAGCCAAATAAGTATAAGCACTGATTCAGATTAGTTGTATAAACATTTGTGTTCTCCTGCAGTGTGACAGGATCCCAGAGGCAAGACGATACACCCTGCCACTGAAGAGTGCCTACATGCGGCAGATTGACCACATGGTTGGACTGCTGTGATGAGGAGGATGAAGGCGTATGTGTGTCCACATCTGTGCTCCCTGTGAGAGAAGGGCTTGACTGACCACCTGCATCACTGCTCAGCCAGGCTAGAATATTGGACCAGCTAAGGTAAACCTGAAATGGTGACTTGATGATCTGAAATAATGAATAGGTGTCTTATCTTGCTCTAAGGTATTGTATCTCACTCACTTAGATTTTGAGCTGAAACTTGTGGTTTGTCAAGATGTTTTATAAGGTGACCCCTGATTGTTTCTTTTATGGGTTTAGAATTGTGTGTTTGGTTGTTTTGCCTTGTTTTTGAAGAACAAAGTGAAGCAAAATCAAAGTCGAAATATATTTTCAGGTATTTGTTCGTGTGTGTGTGTGTGTGCTGAAGATACAGTTACTTCTATCTGTACAGGGTGCAGAGTTTTTGCTGTGAACTGTAATGTTTTGTATAGATATATTGTGCCATTCAGCCACACAAACATATTTGCGCTAAAGAACACTCACTACTCTTGATGTTGCCTGCAGTGTCTTCTCTCCACTTGACCATGTGCTGTATTAAGGGCTAAGCAACAAAAACAGGTCATAGTCTACAACTTTCATGCACAGAAACCTTGCTCTATTGAAGTGATGTTTCTAAAAATGTGCCTCTAGGAATTTGCTGGTTTAACCCTCCCTCTGTCCTATGGGTCAAAATGACCCGGTGCACTCGCCAGTAGCAGGTGCCAACCAGAACTCGGATATATGACATTCCACAATTGGCTCCCTCTGCTGGTAGTCTGCTGAAATGCCTTAGGACTGCAGGAGGGTAAAAAAAAAAAAAAGAAAACGTATTTTTTATTTGTAGTTGATCTGAGCCCTTTGTAGCATTCAGCATTTTGAGCATTGTTCTATTTCAGTTTCTTTTATTTAAACTTAGTAATTTTATGTTTGAATAACCGCTGTCTGTCTCTCAAATCACAATGGCTTTTAAATTTTAATATTTTAATTAAACAACAAAAGGCCACATTGCATCCTTGCGGTTGTACGAGACATGTTACCCAAATTCCTGCATGTTTGTTTTTCTTGATGGCTGTTAAACCCACAATTAAAAATAAATAATTAAAAGTATTTAGGGATCTGATGGAGAGAAAACTAAGTCATGCACTTTTTAGGCTGCTTTTACCTGATGTCTTACAATAATGTGCAATAACATTGTGAGAAGTAAGACCGAGATGGACCATTTTAAAGTGCCTTAAACATTTTACTTCTGTGTAGTGTTGGTAACACAAGGGTTAAAGAAATAAAATATATATAATTTTTTATTTTTTTATTATTATCACTGAGGCTACTGTTTTATTTTGCACAGTGGGAATCATTCCACCTAGTGTGTACAGTATTTACGTTTTTTTTGTTCCAACTTAATGCTCCTCCTTTAAGATGTCACAGAAGAAGCCATAAAGTGCATGTGTGTTAATTCTTGTTTATAAAGGGACACTCCTGTGTTACAGCACTCAGTTACAGAACTGTCCCTTTTTGTAATGATGATCTCCCTATACTTTCTGTGCAATGTGTAACATTTATTTACAAATTTCTTATGCCATGTCTCTTAATTGTGCAGCATAATACATTTTATATGCTAAGAACTCAGGGAGGAAAAAACTATTTGTCTTGGGATATTATATTTTGTACCTAGGACTAATTGATCTGCACTATATTTTCAGTATTTACATTAGCTTTGTTTTTGGACAGTTTTTCTTCTGAGCATTATCTACATACGGAAATGATATGGTTATATTAAATACCATAAATCATCATACCTAGCTGGTGTACACACAGGTTAATAATAAATTAGACAGCGATTGAAAGTTGGCTCTAAGGAGACATATTTTCCACAACAATATTTCCTTTCACATTGCTGAGCTCCAGGGCTGTATCTTTTAAGCATTACAGTATGACGCCACAGTTGTCTGTAGGTAATAGAAAAGAAGTTGTGGTTGGCCATACATTTGGAGTGTTTGCGGTACATTTGTCAATTATTAAATGCTGTGACATTTTACTTTTTTTTTTTCAGTTGCTCTCAGGATACTTTGACCTAAATCATATAGCATGTTTGTTTGACAATGTCAGGAAATGCCTAAATATCCCATTACAATAATAAATACCAAATAATGAATGGCACTTCTGTGTTGCCTTTTTATTTCTGAAGAATGAAACATTCTCTAGTTTTCTACAGAAGCTTTAATACATTAATACAGTTTTTAGTATTGACTCAAAGGCTTCCGTCCTTATTTAGAAGGTTTTATAAATTGAAGACTACTAACAACACACTTAGTAGTGGTGCTGACCAGCATATAAACACTTTATTGCTTCACAAACTGTCCAATAAAGATAGATTTGCATACAGTATATACACATAATTCCTGTAGCATTATCGAAGTTGTTTCTAATGTGAGTTGTCCTTTGGAATACAATAATTTTCCTTCTTACTGCTCTTGTGTGTAAGACACATGACAGTTCTTGTGTGTCTTACATACAACCCATGTATATTGTAAACCAGAATGCATCGGAGAGATTGAAGTGCATATGCAGATGGAGAGGCCATCCTGTTTTGCATTTTGGCCCTCATAGACAGTTATTGAAGCATATAGCTGATGCATTTTACCGACTATATACATTAGGGATAAGGAAAGGAATTCACTGTCTTGAACAGAAGCTTTGATGTCTCAACTATACATTGCATAACACTGTAATTAACAATTTCTATTGTATTCCAAACTTTAAAGGTAAGCTTGACTAAAATCAACAAAAGTAACGTTTATGTACAAGGTATTCTGAAGTAAAGGTACACTCCTCAATTGTGTTATAGCATCCCAGATTCCTCCCAGCTCACTGTTGGTTTGAAACAACTGTGTGGAGATGTTGAGCACAATATGAGTCTGTGAGAGCTGTAACGGAAGGAGTAGAGAGGAGTGCAAGCCATAGTCCAGAGGTGTGGCCTGAACATACACTTTTGGTGTTTCAGCCCAAAACAACAATATTGTAACTGTGATTTCAAAGGTAATTCAAGACAAACTGAGGAGTGTACCTGTAGGATCTGTCTTGGTGACTTGACCTCAAGAAAGTTGTGGTGGTCAAAGCTATGATGTAATATTAAACGCAATATTTTTGAATGCGACTGTTTGACAGAAATGTATACTGTAGAGGTTTATCTTCAATTGATGTTCAGCTTAACATTAGGAGTTTGTGTCGAGGAGGCGTACAAGGAGCAGGAAAGGGCTATAAGAAAAAAAAACATGAATTAGTCTATATTGCAAACTCAAACGATGTATAGAACATACAGAGGGCAATCTTCAGCAGAATACTCTGTTTTGTCAACACTGCTAAATGCGTCTCCCTCACCTGTTTTGAGGTTTTTAGTATGTGGCTCTTAAAAGAGACCACAATCTTTCAGATTTTCCTTGATGATGATGTCGGTTACGGCATCAAACACAAATTTAACGTTCTGTGTGTCTGTTGCGCAGGTCATGTGAGAGTAGATTTCCTTGACATCTTTGCGCATGTTGAGATCCAAGAACTGGACCTTTATATAGGCACCAGCATCCTCAAAAGTGTTGGGACCTTTGAAGTGATATCAAGTTATTTGGAGGGAAACAATTGTTGATTTATGCAGAGTTACTCAATCGCTTATGGTTAATGTGATGCAATTATCTCACCATCATATTCTGGGAAGCACATGCTGAGATGAGCCTTCTTAATTTTCTCAAGGAACACATCTTTCTTGTTGAGAAAGAGTACAATTGAAGTAGTAGCAAAGTATCTGTGGTTGCAGATACTGTTGAACAGGTGCAGACTCTCATGCATTCGATTCTAAAACAGAAAAGTTGGTCTATCATTGAAATCATTGTCATTAACCCAGTGTGCACTGTGGATTTAAGACAGAACAGAATCTGTAATTAACAACTGTTGTTCTCATCTCACCACTTCATCATCTTCAACCAGCACCATGTCATAGGCACTCAGAGCAGCAATGAAGATGATACAAGTAACTCCTTCAAAACAATGGATCCATTTCTTCCTTTCTGACCTCTGGCCGCCCACATCAAACATTCTGAACAGAGACAGTCATCATTTTCAAACCTTTTGAACTCCCAAATATAAGTTGTTCACACTCCGAGTTACGTAACTGTAAAAATCATGTTTTAGTAACCATATTAAAAATAATTAGAAAACAAACTCCTGCCTCCTTCAAAATAATTGTACACCATACACCAGGCATGGTGTATGGTTCTGTATAGTAAGCTCTTATTGTGGGAAATACCTCTCAAATGCTACAATGAATGTCCACGTACTTGTAATGCATCTGCAGTATGTATTTGAAGTATTTGTATTTAACCACTGTCGACCAAGTTTTCATTATAGTTCCAAATGCTTTCCAACAGGTTTCTTACCTGAAATTGAGATCTTTAAGACCGAACTGGGTCTCAATAATACCAGTTGTCTTCACTCTTGAGCGCAACACATCCTGTTCAGTGGGCACATAGCCAGGCAGAATCAGCCTCTCCAAGTCACTCAGATAGCTGTGAGAGAATTAGGTTCACTTGACAACACTATCAATCTATTGCATACTGAAACATTCAGTGGATGTGAGTTGAGAGGGAGTGTTCCTACTATCCGGCAGAGTCATTGAGCTGGTACTCTGAGGCCCTATCAAAGCAGGCCTGGATACCACTGTCCTTCCACAGGCGAATAATGATGTCTGACATTTCCTTTGGCATAGTTCCCTCCTCAATGGTGTCTGCAAGATGCATGAGCTTTCTGGCGTCATCCTATGCAAGCACGCACAAGCAGGTTAGTCATGTTGAACTATACTAAGCCCAAATACAAAAGAGAACATATTCCATCAATTCCAGTTCAAATTTAAAGCGATATAGGAACAGTTTTATTGTCAAACTAACCATTAACTGGTCTTAGGATGTAAATGTGTCTGCTAAACCCTGGTGAACAGCATACCCCATACAGCTGTTAAAACAAGAAAGAGCTTCTTTGTGCCTCTTTATAACTGACCTGCTAAGCCTCAAATGATTCCTGCATAACGTGTAGTACAATGTACAGTAGGTCTGCTGCAGGTAAATGTAACTTCACAGCTTTTAAATGGTTGCCATGATGCCAGGTTATCCTAGACATAGCCCCTGAGTACCTGCTGATCAGAGTGTCCATAGTTAATGTTGAGTGTGTTCATGGCTTTAACAATTGCCATCATGGACTGAAGGGTGTTACTGTAGATGATGACAATGAACTCCAAGCATTCTTCACGTGAGTAACCATCTTGGTGAATAATTCTGTCAATAGAGCAGAGTCATGTTTATATGATGCAGATATAAATTGTG
>JAODUG010000020.1:1003999-1021851 GCA_027564795.1 Aphredoderus sayanus | reverse complement strand
GGCAGCATTATTACCCTCTATAACGCTGTAATGCAAGTCAAATACATTTCACTAATCCTCATGTCCTTCTAATATTGTATTGTGCCACCAGAGGGCACCATCTAATTGTGTTTGATTGTGTTGTTCTCTTTATTGTCATTGCTGAGTGCATTTATTTCTTTAGTAATTATTTCTTTATGTATTTGTGCTGTTTTTTTCGTGCCTTTTAACCCCCTTGTTGTCCTCGGGTTTCAAACACACACCTTGTTGTGTCAGCGGTACACATCATGTGTCTGTAAGCTTTAGAATTAAGTTTAGCGCCTTCTATCTGCCACAGAGCGCGTTGGATTAGCTTGACCCGAAGGACAAGAGGAAGGTTAATGGTATAGTATGCAATTTTAAGCTAATAGAATTGTTGTTAAATTCAAATTCAAGTATATTCTCGCAGTCTGCTAGTTCACCGTTCTCTGTGCGTACTGAAAAATGAATATGATACCTCAAAGGCTCTCTAATTAGGAACGCAAACAAAGGTCACAACAGAGGGAGGGAGCAACCTATAGCATTCAAGGGAGAGGTGGTTTTGTTTTGATTTCAGTTTGAAGTTAGCAAGCGTTCTCAACAATGATTGACCCTATGTTAACTTGTGTTTGTCAGACACACTCTCAAGCAAACTATCTCAATATATTTGCCCACATCATCCTGAGAACATAAAAGTCACACTCCTCAATCGTGTTATAGTGCCCCAGAACCCCAACGTTTACATTTTTACACCGGACCATGAAGGGTTGTGTTTACTAGGGAGGAGAGATGAGTGCAAAGCGTGTGAGGGACATGTGCTGTCAAAGATCCAAAAGTAAACAAGTACGGTTTATGTAATGCTGCTTTTCAACCACAAGGGCAATTCAACACAAATTGAGGAGTGTACCCTTAAAAAAAAAAAAAATGAAATGAAATATTGAAATAAATAAATAAGCGGCTTACTAGGCTGACGGCTGCCACGTTACGATGTCCCGTCGACGCTTCAGGCGGCTGGCGTGGAGGCGCCACAGATTTGTAGCGATTTGTAGCGCTCTATCCACAAACATGTAAATGCGATGGCCTCGGGTCCTGCGAGGGGGACCACTGCTGATCACTGTCCACCACATTAAGCACCCCCACCCTACCCGCAAGGACGCCCATACACACAATCATCTCATCATATGCAAAGCAGTATGGAAAACAACAACAGCTGCACTAATGAAACACTCGCCACTAATGTGCATTTGAGTAGCATGTCATTTGCCTAAGATGGCAAGATGTAATAGTTTGGATGGATATCAGAGTGGATTTTTATGGGAGATGAACACTGTGTAATGTGTGTTGACACGGATGAGGACTAAAGAGAAAAACAGACCTGGTCGTGTGTCGGTTGGTCAATAGAATTGACTTTCGGTCATAGTTGCTGACAATGGGACAACGTTGGAACCACAATACCTTGAAACAGGGATGCCCATTGTGTCTTTGTCAGTGACAAATACAACAGAGGCTGGGAGTTTTCTAGAAGACTTTACTCCCATTTACCCTCCCATCCACTCGGCAAACAAGCACAAATGGGTTTATTTACAGCAGCTGCGAGATCTGCAACGGTTAACACATTTGTACTCCCCAAATGCTTCATTTATTAAAGCGTGTCAACGCAATTTGTTCACTTAGCAGCATGCATACCTATTTGTTCCTTTACATGACAGGGCTGAGCTTCCTGTCAGACGTGGTTTTGTTTCCTCTTAGTTGGCTTGCAGCGTTCAAATATGCTGAACATACAGAGCGCACCAGGGCGGGAGAGGAAGGGCACACAGGGAGAGTAAGCAGACTGCCATAAACAACGCTTTGGCTCCTTAAATAAAACATTTGTTTGTGATTGAGGCATCGCGATGTGAACAGCATGACCTGTTTTACTGGGAGTCTCTAAACAGTCAGCCAGTCACCCTCTCCGAAACAGATCCCATCTCTGTACTTGCAGACGCCAAGGTTATTTATATTTCATGAGAACAAATTTTTCTGACAACTTGAGTGATAGATTTGTACAAGGCCCGAATGTTTTTTCTTTCCTTTTTTTGGAGGGCCCTCGTCTTGGCGACATAAATTGCTATTAATAAAAATTTTAACAATACATGGCAAACGAGTTTTTTCTGTTAACATGGCGTGGTGCAGAAGCAAATGGTTCCTAGGATGGCCTTCTAGGGAATAGCGTCACTGTCTGAAACAACATTTAAAGAGCAAGAAATGGCAGAGAAAAGAAAGAATGCAGCGGTGTTTTCTTTTTAATATCGTCTACACCAACAGCAAATGGTCCAATACACACAGGCTGACCATAAAAAACAACAACTGTTGAATTCACTCTTTATGCTTTAGGTTTCTTTTAGAATATTTCACACACCTTCTCACAAACATGCAGAGCTGTGAAATTGTTGTTTTAGGGTACATTCTGCTGAATCAATAGAAAAGCATTCTTTGTCTGAAATAAAGGAAAAATGTACCTATTCTAATAGTTATTGATGTTATTATTTTGCATCTTTAATTAAGGAGTCCAGACACAGTTGTTTGACAGTGGGAGCACGGCACTGTATCTCCCTCCTGAACATTTTGTCTCCAAGTTTAGCTGAAATAATTAACTCTGTTCATGTTTGAAGGCAGGATTACAGTTGTCTAATTGTAGTGTGCGTTGTCATGGAGACTATCAGGGGATCTGTGAATAAACAGCCTTACTTGGCAGGGTTTGACTAAAACAGGGCTTTGTGTAGATGTCAGACACAGATTTATGATGGTGAGGCAGATTATATTTGGCAGGAAAATCAATAGGCTGACCACTCTGGACTGGCTGCTTATTTTGATAAACAGTTCTGTTGATGAAACTTGCCCAGAAGCCGTGTCCACTTTATGTGCCGGAGAAGTTTTACTTCTCGGAAGTGTTGTGTTGGTTTGGTCAAGCACTTTGGTAAGAATAAAACACTTTTCTAATATTGTATGTATAGTTAAATCAATTCAGTAATCTAAAATGCCTTATATTTAAAAGGGAAAGTGTGTGGTTGTTTTTTTTCATTTAGAAACCTAATTTATTAAAACTCAAATGAACCTGTTTAAAAGCAAGTTGTTTATTTACGTAGGATTTTTTTTTATTTTTTTTTTTATGGCAAAACAATTCCATTTCAGGAATTTATTAAAAAGTATTGTAGTAGTAGTGTAGTAGTGTAGTAGTGTTTTGTATCTTTGTATATTAGAACACGGAGCAGAACACTATTCTTGTCCAAAACCTCTTACTTTTACTCTTACAGAAAACAGACAACATGCATCATCCATTTCTTTTTGGAAAAATACCCGGATTCATATACTGCTAACTTGCTTCCCAGTACTGTATGATGTTCAATAAATCATAACCTTTGTATACCTGTCAGAAACATTTTTGAATACATTTTGCATGATCACAAATTCTCTTGGCTGTTACATTTCAAACAAAATGAAATGCCTGTTTTTTTGCACTTTTCATATGGTTCATATTATATAATATTCATACTGTACAGGTACTGTATATAGAAATACTGTAGGAAATGCTATTATACACAAGATGCTATAAACTAATTTGAACTACTTCATATTTGATTGAACTTTCCACATTCTCATAAACATAAAAGTACATTTTAGTTGGCCCACACTTTTTTCTTTAAATAATACATAAACAAGCGTTTATTCCAAAGTTTCCACACCATATAACTTTTTCATCACTATATTTTGTTGTTCTTCCACTTCAGGAGCTGCATGTCTCTCCGTGTCTTTGCTATGTGAAGGTGATTTGCTGAGATCGGGAAAGTCACAACCATATAAAGTTTTTCACAACACAAAAAGGGATCCAGGCTCTTTGGCACTTCAAGATTACTCTCAAGACATTTTTTTTCTTCAAATTTGCAATTTTATACTGTACATTCAGCAAGTTTTATGCAAGCCAGGCTTTTCCACAAAATAAAATACATTCCCCCTCTTATCTGCATTCCACATAAGTTGTAATCACATAATCACTTTACAAACACAGTTCCATTCCTATCTAAAATACAGTATTGCAGACATAGCGGACTGGCCACCAGTAATTATGTGTGATTTGGCACCAGAGTAGCTTCATTGTGATAAGCTACAAAGTTAGAAATATTGTTTACTGAGACCTTAACCTGAGTCATCTATAAACAATTACATAATATGGCTTGCATTCTCTGATTATCCAATGTCTAAAGGCTATTAGTATTATCATCTTAAAGCAAGCATTTCTTTATGGATAACCTCATACGTGCTTCCAGTAGGCGTTCTCTGAGGAAAGTCTGCATTTCCCAAAATCCTCTTTGCTTCTAGTTGCAAAGACCTACCTGGAGTAGACAATATGTGTGTGATTTTTTTATGTGGTTTTGCTAGATGTACAGTATAGCGATGAGGTACTGTAATGTGTGTGGTTTAAGTTTCTCTGTCGTAAATAAACGGATTAGTCACATATCGCATGAAATCCGACCCTGTGGCAAGCATTTGGAATTGTTATAATAACATTGCCATGGTCTTGTTTCATATGTACTGTAGAGGTGCATCACAAATGCACATAAATAATGAAAAACTCAATGTATTGCCTTTAATCCACATTCATTACAATTAAACAGTATGATTTCACTGACATTCACAACATTGAACAAGCTTCTGAACATAGAATTTGTTCAGCTGTTTAAGAGAAAGCATTCCAGGAACAGGAAGTCAATAAAGCTCATATCCCCCTTAGGGTGCACATTACCATTGTTGTGAGCCAGGTTAATGTACTCCAAACAAGGTTTATTATATATTACAGTGCACAATAGTGAGATGTGTACTGTTGCAGTCTCACTGTAGGTGAGAGTAGAGTTTTGGTTCTTCATGTGTTTGTTTGGGATCATGCCAGAGGCACTCACATGCCTTGTGTTGGGGTGTAACAATGATCAAATGACCTTGTTACTAGTGGTATGGAAGGGATATGACAGATTGTTTACTATCGATTATTTGGGAAATTCTGTAGCTGTGATGATGTACAATATCTTGTTAGCACCCTGAGCACCCACATTAAAATGTTCATCTTTTGTAGCATAAGAAAAAGGTACAGTACACCCTGCAAGCATGGTTTACATACATCTAGTTAACACAGTACTGTGCGTCTCAGCATTTGGTACTGTATGTCTGACTCTCACTGCCAAGTATAGCCGCGCTGACCTCTGTGGTCAGACAGAGAGGATATTCCCTCCCAGCTGGCCCAGGAGTCAGGGAGAGGCTTTTAGGAAGTCCTGCTCCACTGAGGGGAGAGGTCATTAATATTGTACCAGGATAAAGCAGACTGGTGTTAAAGAACACACATGCTAAAGGCTAATGTAGCATGCTCTCATCTCGCAAAAGACAATGTTCATGTGTACCAGAAATATATAATTACTGTTTAATACAGTACATGTTGCCGCAGATGTTTAATAAATGATAGAAAAACTAAATTACTGTACACAAGACTACTGTATACCCTAAAGATATTTAGGAGACACGTCATCATACAGCTTGTAGTCATATCCTGAGGTCTGAAGTATTGTATATTCAACACGCCATCCGATTGATTTACAGGATTATCAAAATGAAAGTAAAACACACTTCGCAAATGTTTGCTAACAACCACCGGTTTTAAACCGTTGGTTTCACAGTATTTTCTTTTGGGTAACACCTACAGTACACTAAGCACATGTAAAAGGAATCCATTTGATATCAATCGAGGAAAATGTTTAGCTCTGCCTTTACTCAGGATTTAATGGAAGGGATTACTTTCGTGCTGCAATAAATAGAATGAATAACGTCGCCTCTACAATTGGCTTTGCCTATCTGCAACTCAATTATAAACTGCTTGTTAGATGACTACACAACCTCTTAATCAACGTCCAGGTGGATATACTGAATTTGGGCCAGCAATATGGTTCTTACTCTGAAAGATTGAAGATGGCCCAATACCCTGCTAATGAAGATTGACACTTTCTAACACTGCCTCAATGCACCAGCACCTTTGAATGGACAGTTTCTAGACTGATTTGCAGAGCAGAACCAATCAAAGAGCTTGTTACGTCAGTATGGTCTTAATCTAAGATTGTACCCTAGCTTTAGGATTACTTTCAAACAAGGAATTTTAACATCAGCCATCAATGTTGTTGTAAGAAAGTAAGTTCATATTTACAACCATGCACTCCGCATATTTCGTGCTTGTTGCTGGCAGTGTGTAGCAGAGCTGCTGCTTTTGACCCTCTCGCCTTATTCTTTAATGGACTCCTGCCAACACCTGGTCATTGTGTGTTTCGCCTGGACAACAGCTGAGGTATGCAGGAGCTCTTCCTCAAAGGGATTGAAGATTACCTTTATTTCCATTAGAAAGTACTTTGGGTATGACTGACATCTTTGAACACAGCAGGGACCCCAAGCCCTGCAAGGTTCTTGTTCATTATATGGCGCTACCTCAGACGAGAGCCTGTAGCGCGCCAATAAAAGACCAATGAATGAAGAGCATCCTGTATTGACTTGTTTGCTGAATATCAGAGTGAATTTTCAGATGTATTTATAATGGCCTTATTAAAACTTCCTTTGATCTGAAGAATGCAACAATAACACAAGGCATTCTGCGTTGTTTTGTGTCCACAGCATGCATAATACAGCACAGTAAAAATGTCAATACTCACAGCTCTTTTTGAGACGCAATTAATTATTTTTCCTTTTAATCATAAAATGAAACCCTATTCACAGGTGGGGGCCTGCAGGCAATAGTCTTACAATGTGTACGTAAAGCTGTTTACCAAACTATTGTTCTGTATGTCCTGCATAATTATATATATATATATATATATATATATATATATATATATATATATATACTATTCTATTTGATATACAGTACAAACACTCTACTATGAACAAGCTATTATTCACAATGTCCACAGATGCTGAATGAAGAAAAGAAGTTTTAGGAATGGTTGAAGATCACACATTCAACAACTTAAATCACGTGACCAATAGGAGACACTTGATTAGCTTTGTGAGACCATCCTGATCTTGCAAGCTCAAATTTAATTTCGACATTTGAATCAGTCTGGCCACCCTCCCATTCAGATCAATTTTCACAAACTGTGGAATTGAGTGGGCCAATCACAATTGTGTATCTAATATGGGATGTGTTTGTTACAATAACTGTTAGAGGAGCATCATTGGGGAATATTTGTAACTGATTTGTGAAATAGTCTGGCTAACTTGACAATGCCAGGTCTAACTTATAGTGGGCCTACACAATACCATAGTATACAAAATCATCTGCATATGCTTCAGTACACCGGTATTCTGGATAACTAAAACAAAGTCAGCTCATCTAGCTGGATTTCTACACAGAACTTGGATTCAGTATATTTTACAGAATGTGAAATTGGTTCTGCACCCATTTGTTTATGAATTTATCTTTATATTTTATTTATATTGTGCTGAGTTTCTAGAAAATACTTTTTTTAGCTGTTGTTGCCATGCTTCTCATAATCATAATGTTTATTTAGCATCATCATTAAATATTTACTGTATTGTTATTGTCATTATTTAGAGAATCAATCCTAATTAAAAATATCACATACTAGGCCTGCCTGTTGTCACGGGTCCAGTGCGATTTGCAGGTGAACGAAAACATAAACAAACTAAAAGAGCGTATGCTTACCGAACGCAAACATTGTAAACAAAAACCCACAAAGAAACCCTAAAGCACCCCAGCTTAAATATACATAAAAACACACAAATGAACCCAATCAACAATCAACCCCAGGTGCAAACAATGTCCAGTGGGTGCCTTCCCCGGTCTCATACCGGTGAGACGGGCACACCGTGTGACACCTGTATTGTAAATAAATGAATGACATTAAAAAAAAAAAGTTTTTTGGGGGGTAATATCCTTGTTGTTCAGTCATCGCAGGCTTACTTCAATGCCTATTGTGAATTCATATAGAGATTGAAGCAACATTTAATGTCATGGAGCTTTACATGAATCGGCCTTGTGTTCAAGGAGGCTACCCTTATCTAAATTCCCAGTTTCATGCATTTTGTGTGTTACTGCATTCAAACCTTCCTTTGAATCTTGTTCTCCACATCACGTCTTTTAATCTACCAACACCCAGTTGTGCAACGGATATAGTATAATTTGTTTTCTTAACACTAGAATTCTGTTGTCCGCATATAGGGAAACTTGGTTTCTTCCCAGAGATATCATTTGGCTTGGCAGCCCTTTGAATGTGACCAGTTGCTACTGCCTTCTGCCTTTGTAGTTGTAAATGAGAAACAAATTTACACTCCTTGTGAAAATAGTCGCTGAGAATTACTAAGCTAGAAGATCCCTGTCAAGAAGCAGACAGTACCTGGTTCAAATTAAGCCCAGAAGTGTTATGGCTATCGTTAGTTGTTCTGGGGGATTTCTTCAGCTTTTCATTGCCGTGAAGTAACTCATCCCTGGCTTGGCTCATGACTTCATGTGCCTGAGAATGGTAGAAACAGTTCAAGGTTATTCAAACATGTGCAGTACTAAAAACACGTCAGCAACATTTGATAAAGCGGGAAATTGCTTTATTCACAGAAAATCACTGTCGAAAGTCAACTCAGTTTCAGCACAGACGCTCAAGCTGCCAAAATATACAAACGCACTTCCCTGTCTTACACTGTGTTGATGTTCTCATGAAACGATGAAATTATTTCAAGATTTTTATATCTTTAATTTCTTACATTATTATTATCTGTTTGGTTATCTTATGTGCATACCTTTTTCAATGCTGCTTTTCAATGTTGTTTATTTATATATGTTGGTTATGCTATGCTTAACAGAGATCATTGTGCACACAAGGGGGAATCACCTGTTTTGGGCAGCCAAGTGTCCAGAAAATGTAAGAACCACTCATCTACCATATGAAATAAGCAGCAACACATTAAACAGCCGCAGCGGTGGTGTTATTGCTTTAAAATGATCACACCACAAGTCCCATTCTTCTTTATACCGTGTCTGCAAAACAGTTTGACTCCAACATAAAAAAAACATCATGCTGGTACTCTATTCTCCAATCCGTATACTTTTCATAATTCTTTTTTTTCTTTAATAGTGTTGTTTTATGACAAGGGCTGTGTCAAGCAAACCCTTGCACGTGCTTTTACTAACATCCCCGTCTTTACATGCATACATAACAAATACAATATTGTTTAAATCAACAATTCTTCTAACCGGAAAATCTCTGGCAAAGCAGTAAGCCGTCACCAGATGTTGGTGGCAGAAGGAATAGGACATGAATGGAACAACATTACACAATCATGAAGCCAGCAGTTCTTCCGCGCCAAACCCCATTAAGCAGTGGCACTGGCTTTCGGTTTGGTCGGACCAGACGCGAGACAGAGGCAGGCTGGGTCATACATTTGTACTGGTGTAAGATTTCACATGCCGTGGTGGAGATGCACGAGGTTGTGTCTGCCCTCTCTACCATGCAATGTGACATCAGCAAGGAAAATGCTGCGAGTTGTGTTTCCTACCATCATTGAATAAGTCATCTCATGTGGCACAGCTTTCTTTTATTTTCTGTTTCATAGTTTGAAACGTCAGCCTCCACACACACACACACACACACACACACACACACAAACGCACGCGCCCGCACACACACACACACACACAGCCACGGCCTGGCGAAGCCGTAAATTAGGCGTGCCACACACTGCGAAGTGGGGCCACGTGAATAAAAAAGGCTCGATCATTCCGGGAGAAAATTAAAACAACAAACGTGAATAAATAAACAATCCCCTTTTTCTCCAAAAAGTTCATTCTTCCACATTTCAAACAAAACAGCAGCTAATTATTGCCTTAAGTCGGAGGCTTTGATGCGCTTTCGGCCAGCGGGAATTCCATGCCTTTTCTTTTCCCGGAAGTGCTTTTCTGTAGGTCCTGAGGTATACTGCCCAATGGCTCGCTGCAGGTTGGGATCACACCCTATAGAACACACACACACACTCACACACAAACACACGCACGCACGCACGCGCACATATGCATAAACAGGACCACTTTGGTGTGTGTGTTTGTGTATGTCGGCATGAGTGATGGGAGAAAGTTGAACAGGAATGGAGTTCCTCTTCCCCCACTGTGGTGACAGCCCCACTGTAAAACGGTACGAACATGAACACTCAAGCACCCTGTAAATCCACTTCTGGGGACGAGTTGATTCACCACATCCAAGCTCTCTCTATCTCCCCACCCCCTCTCTCTCTCTTCTTCTCCATGTCTCCATATTTCTCCATCTCTCCCCCCCTAGCCTTAGCCCTTTTCCCTCTCCATCTCTCTCCCTCTCTCTCTGTCTTTCTCCCTCACCACCTCTCTCTCCATCTCTATCTCTCTCTCTCCTACTCTCTCCATCTTTCTCCCCATCTCTCTCTCTCTCTCTCCCCCCCCCCCCCCTCTCCCCCCGCTCTGTGTCTCATCATGCAGTAGACCTGTGCTTCTGTGGCCAAATAACAGGCGTGCTCATAAAAGCCCCGGGCTCCCAGTGGTGGCGTGCCATGTCTAACACTGGCTGCTGCGTTGTGTTCCAGCGCTTGACCAACATCAACACAGACTGAAAGAGAAAACCACCCTTGGTGTGAGGGTACCGCCGCTGTCAGGCCTGTCAAACAGCAACACACACACACAGCCACACACACACACACAGCTGTCATGCTCATACGCATTGTAGGAAGGCCACACTGCGCTGGCATGGGTGGGCAGAGGAAGGCGGTGGAGGTAGCACCGCACCCTGTAATTTCCTCTTCCTTTCCTGTCCTCCACACACCGCAGGCAGGGGTAGTGTGTTTCGGGCTCCGGTCCCAAAGCCCATGTGGTGTGGCGCTATTGTGTTTTTCTAGCTACGCGCGCTGCCCCCTATCTGTGGCGCCCAAGCACAGCACCCTGCCTGCGGTAATGTCTATATGACATCCAGTCATCCACCGAATCTCTGTGATGCATTCTCTGGCTCCCTGTCTCCCAGGACCACACTTCATGTGTTTCCCATCTAGGCAGTGTGTGGTTACCTTCCTGATTCTGCTAGACTGGAAAAACATAGCTAATATGGTGTGATCTGGAAAAAGCTTTGATGCAGGGGCTTTGCAAATAAACCTCTGAATGCCATATGGTTTGCATTCATCTCTTAATTTATTTCCTATAAATGTCTATTGAATATTCGGCAGTGCCAAGATGTGTGTAACCAGAGTTGGAAAACAGAAGGCAGAGAGAGCATTTTGTGGTAAATTGTGATTATTATGATTCGTTCTATTTTTTCTTTCAATATCACATTTCTGCATGATAGATCAGCCTGTAGTTGCTAAGTTGTTCCAAAACAAGCAAATAAGAAAACACGCAAACAGTCTCCCCTTTGAACCAAACAACTTCCAAGCCTCCCACTTATACCAGACATACACAAAGAAATATTCCACTAACAGCAATTAAAAAGAAATGATTGTAAGGTTCACTATGACTCATCAACGGACAGACTTTCCCCTGTATACTTGGATATTGGTTTAACTCGGAGTGAAGCCTTTCTAACAAACATACAGAGGACGTATTGTATTTGTGAGCTTTTCCAAGTGCAGCAGAGTTTCCTATAGTGGCTTCCAAGCCTAGGCTGGGATTATAACCTGCCTTCTCTCAGAGCTCTCCAAAACTCCAAATATCCAAATATCGCACAGACATTTCGGCAACTGGGGCCTGTGTGGATATACTGTAGGCCTACTTCATATGTCATATTCATCAGAGTGATTATTATGTTGTATCTGTATCTGCAACATACCAACATCACAATTCAACAACATCACATTTTCCACTTACTTGACCTTTTCCATGATAGCTTCTTTAATCTGCAGCTGTACTGTATGAAAATTAGAATTTACAGGAAGTGTTGAATTTTCATTTGCTGCCCACCAGTATGCCAAATTACACCACAAGATAAACCCAGTGTACCGCAAGCTCAAAAAATACCAAAGGTATCATATACTGTTGTCACAGCAAAATTAGTGTTTAGGTTTTGTTCTAAGTGACTAGGGAGAATAAAGGAAAAGACATGTCATCTGTTTTCATTTTTTCCCCAAATATGAAAGCTCAGACGCCTTCACAAAACTTTCACCCCTTGAATTTTTTATTTGCCCTTTAAACCTTTTAATTAAAGTTTTAGACCCATTAAAATAGTAATACAATACTAAAGATTTACTATATTTATAATTACCTGTAGATCTACTCTACATTTCATGAACCAGTGTTTTTATGGGAAACTATTATTGGAACTTTAAGAATAAAGATAGAGAAATAACTATGATTTGACTTGTAACATTAGATATTTGAGAACACATGTTGTTCGCTTTAGTCCTCAAATGCATTTTTTGGTGGAGATAGTGGAGTTTTTGTATTTACTTTCAGTGGGTGAGAGTAGAGAAGGCTATAATCACTGATTGAAATGGAAATGCGTACTAGCTAACTGGAGTGCGGGGAGTGGAGATATGAATTACAATCTCTCTGGCAAAGATATCTCATCGGACATTATGTAAATGGGCATATAAGTGAGCGGTGGTATTTTAAACATAATCGATGCAGGGAGGTGATAAGTGGAGGAGGGGGTGGGGGAGGGGGGGCGTACCGGTTGACAGACATGGTGTGGTTCTGAATAGCCATGGAGCAATAATCTCGTAACACATAGATCACGCAAATATATAGTAGATTAACTTCATAAATGTCCCTGGATGCTTGTAAAAGGGATATATAAAATGCTTTTTATTTAAATGGTGATGCTGTATGCTTAAAGACAAGGGTGAATCATTTAATGTGGAGAGTAACATACTGTAAGATACACATGTTGTTTAAAATCAGGAAGAAATATCAATGCTAAATGATACCAAATTAAAATACTTTCCCTACCTCTGCTTTGAAAGGGAATGGCCTTGAACACATGATTAATAGGGGTGGGCCCATGACCGGCCAGTTTGTGCCACTGTAAACAATAGGGGTGCGGATTACTTTAGAAACAATGTGTTTATTTAGAATGCTAACTTCCTGTATGGACTCAACTAGTCTCCCATTCGTTTCAGTGGAGTTGGCTCTAGCTCTGAATGTTGTTGCTAAGCCATTGGAGGGGAGGAAGAAATACAAAATAAAACAACACACACAACACAAATGCACCGCTTCTGCATTGGCACTTGGTTCCTGTGTGACACAATGGCGGCATTAATGTCTGAGGATGCACGCTGCTGTTTGCGTTTGTGAGCAATCTCTAACTTCAGAGAGGATAAAAAGAGGAAACATTTTAATGTTTGTGTAGAGCCTAAATAGGTACACTGTATGGTGCTTTTTCTGGTGATGTTAGTTTACAGGAAAAGAGACCTTATTTCCCGCTCCCTGCCCCCCTTAGTAGAAGAGGCCTTGAGCGTCTACAGACTGTGCCTGAAGGGCTGAGATTCTGCAGGGGTTTGGGAGAGCCCAGAAGCTACACCCACGAGCCACATCCTGTCCAAAAGAAACAGATTTGCATTTTCTGTCCTCAGGAGAAGCAGAAGCATTCATGTATTCTCAATTACCCATAAAGTCACATCAGAGCTCAGTGTTACACCTCACACACTGTTAGCCTTGTTTAGCATAAACCACAAACCATCAACGGTTAATGAGTCTTTTAAACAGCGGTCTGAAATTAGCACAGTATACCCGGACACTCAAAACCAGAAGTTCTTCATCGCTTCCGAAATGAAACAAAAATTCAGATATGACGAAGCGAGAGCCCCGGTGGACTTATGAGTTGTCAGACTGACAGATATGAGGGCGAATTAGGTGGCATTAGGCAACAGCAGGGCAGCCCAGCCCATGCAGACGTGTGCTCTGAGGGCACAGAGTAACAGGTAAACTCGGAGGGGGTGGGGTAGAGGGGGGGGTTAAGCCTTAGTTAGGCATGTAAATCCCACCCTTTACAGGCAAAGCGCTCCAGCAGATCCCTGTCAATTTCCTGCAGCTGTGCTTGGGCGGATTTACATGAATACACTCTATCACTAGCGCTTAGCCTTCTGTGTTAAACATTTATTCACTTTTTAGCGGGAAAGGATGCAAAATTGCTGCTTTTTCTTCGTATTTTCTTCCCCCTTTTTTTTGAATCTTGAGAAAGTATGGTTTTATTTACAGCATCTATTGTTAAATTGACTTCTCATTTCTGTCCACGGGCCACGGAACAAGAAGGTTAGCTGCCTGTTTCCTGATAAGCTGGCAGAGCCTATCAACCCCAGCGACAAGATAGTGCTCTGTATTTCTGCCACGCTTTATCATCAGCTGGGGTGAAACTAAACCGGTGTTAAGCGAGAGCAGAGGGACAATTTCCCTGGATTACAGGCGTCAACTTTAATTTCAAAGACCAATGGTGTATCCAGGAAGGTGCAGGCTTCGCTTACTGCAGATGGCAGCGGGGCTCCTGATAAGGATTCAGTTGTTTCACGTTCACCAAAGGGGGGTGTATTGATCTCTGAGCCGCTGTGTTCATTTCATAGAAATACAGTGGAAATGTTGCAGCGACAGCGACACTGACTCACATGTAAATGCGTGTGTTCTCTGCCAAGTGCTTGGCCCTTTGTGCTGTGGCGAACAGGAAACACACTGCAGGAAGGCAGGTTATCTGTCATGAGTCATTAAGGAGAAAGGTGACAGTTCACATGAACATCTTTTCACATCTACAATACAGCGTAAGCACAGAGGAACATCGCAGTGTGCTTTCAGAGGCTAACAATGGCTGCTGCTGCTGAAGTTTTGTTCGGAGAACGCCTGTGGAAGACGCACACACGCTGGCAATGACAAGAAGTCAGAATGCTCTCTGAACACTGTCTGTTGACAGATGTTGTATAAGGTGCCTTATTATAATTAAAATATATGCAGCAAAATATCAAGAAATCTTAATGGCACAGACAATGCAATTCATAATGAAACATTGACCACTTATCCATATTTAATTCTTTTCTCTGGTTTCTCTTTTTTTTTTTTTTTTGCCAAAGCTGAATTCATGAAAAGCATAATAACAATATCAGTGCCCTCTTATTTTATTATCAGCCAGTGTTGTTATTAGAAAACCATTTCCAATGATATGTCACAAGGGACCAAATATCATTTACAAACTGCTAATGACTAGCAAACACTCATCTAGCCTCTGGTGCCAAATGACGCCTGTACACAGTGTGTGCTCTGCCTGGCTCTGTGGGGACATCCAAGGGGAGAGCACATCTCTTTATTCTGCTCCTGTTGACGGTTTGAGAATGCAACTGAACAAACAGGAGCACCTTTAGCAACCAGAGGGCCACGCGAGGGGCAATAACACATTAATTCTTAAAAAACCTTCCCATTTAAACATGTCATTACCGCAGCTGTCTAATGTGTTTTTTTTTTCTTTTTAGGTGTGTGTTTGTTGCAGTAAAATTCAAATGAGACACTAAAATATGTACATATTCTCTGCTGAGATGGATTAGGTTTTGGATATTAATAATTAACCAGCCGTTATTATTATTACACTTTGCATCTTCTTGGGGTGGAGCAAACTCACCTCAATGCCGGACTGCTAATAATGAGTCATCAATAAAACATTTTCATAATGTCAGCAAGACATGTCTGTAGATGCATGATCTAATTTTACATGGGCTCGCTTGGTCATTAGTTCAATACGGCGTGAATGTCATGCTATGCAAAGCATAGAGAGGGTTGGGGAAGAGGCCTGATGTGGCCTGACAGTTGGTGCATCAGGCAGAACCTTCATTAATGTTAATCATCTCCAAATTGTGAATAAGCAAATCACCTATATGCAAATATATTAGCATTTTACTTTTCAATGGAAAAAAGGTGAGATTTTTTTGTTTGTATCTGGCACTAGCATTTCATTTGCATAGTAATTCTACTTGTTCTCCTGGCTCTTTAACCTCCGACGGTGAAAGCAGAACAGACATATGGCTTTACTTTGGTAATAGATGCGAAAACAAATAGAGAAAAGTGCAAATTCTTTGGGGTTAGGTTCCCTTTAAAAACCCATGTTTAACAGTCAGTGTTACAGTATAAGGCTTTCCATGAATCAGAATTCATACAGGTTTGGTCTTCAAACATCCCAAATCTCTCAGACGGAGGAGGGTCTTTATTGCCTGCCAGACATTATAACCCAATGCAAATTGTAACTAGTTAAGCACAGCAAAATAATATGATACCATTGTCTCAGGCAGATTGGTATTATAATGTTAGCATGTGCAAATAATCACATTTTCTCCCTGATACAATTACATTATTTGTTCTCGTTGTATCATGCACCAATAAAAGCAAACATCATATTAGGATTCATGGGACTTTTCGCGTTGTGTTATCAATATGTGGAAATAATTGTCTGCTGAGAGATTAAATTTCATTATTGTGTATCTTTTTCATGCCTAATAAATAATGATGGATGGCTTTTATATTCATCACCACCTGCAACCATTTTGTCTTCCCACTGAAAGTTAAAAATGAGAGCATAAATAAAGAAATAAAAGACAAGAGCAAAAAGCTTGGAGCAATGCAGAGCTGGGGGCAGCGTTCCCATGTTTCTCCCTAAAAGTTTAGCATTTTTATGCAGCTAATTGAACCTGCTTACTGTCAACAGTTTTCTGTAGTTCGTTGTTGATGAATGTTTTCAGAAAGTCTGGCAATGGTACAATTTTAGAGGAGGCTTATTGTACATCTTGTTAAGATTGTTTGTAAGTGATAGAAACATTAACTTTGTAATGCTTTCATGTAATAACAATGCTGCTCTGTATGCCTGTTGCAATACTGTCATAACTGTCATAACCACTGAACTGTAGAACTGAGGTTGACAGACAGCAAGCCAAGTTGTCAATCTGACAACTTGTTTTAGATAATGCCTGTGCTTCTATGTGTGTGTGCATACTGTACGTGTTCAACCTTAGTAGTTACTTTTGCACAACCTCAATTTTTAATCACTTAATTTGCACTTTGTGGAGATAAGAGAATTGATTAGCCACCAGTCTTCACGACAGATTGCTGTTTGGACTCGTTTTCTTTCTTTTTTCGGTCAGTCTATCTTAATAGTCAATACGTCTCCCTGAAACTCCCTGTTGCATTTGATGCATTTGTTTGCACGCTGTTAAGGTGAGATAAAACAAGGTAGAGGACATTATAGTCCCTAGTTAATTGGCATCAGAAAGAGAAATGCTGTTATAACTTCATAACTTCTTAAGTCATGCCTTGTGCACAGCAAGACGTACAGCGTTGTCAAAAATTTACATTTTAATGAAATATTTGAATAAGTACTTGAAATTCACTCTAGCAGGTCTCCCAGTTCTAAAACCAACATTTCATGTTTGTGTTTTGAATGGCAGCGTCAGAGGAATTAGCATGCCAGTTATCCAGATTAGGAGGCATCAGTGTAAAGTCACCCGCTCCCTCAATCAAGGTTCAGTGCAGGTAAACACCAGCCATGACATGTTTAAATGATAGCTTTTTTTTTCTTTTTTTTTTTTTAAATGGCATTACAATTTCAGGGAAATGAGTGGACTGGTGTGAGACTTAGAAGGATTCCACTGAATAAAAATGGATAGCATTACTCTTACTGTTGGCAGTGATGGCTGTCTTATTGCAAAATGCTATTCTTCCTACTAAATCTCCCCGTCCATGAACCATATAAATACAGTTTAAGCTGCTGATTGACAGATTTGGATGGATTTTGAGTCAATAATTTATTTGCTGGTCATAAAACTACAGTATGAATGATTTAGGTTGACGTGCAACCCGATACTGCCTG
>JAODUG010000020.1:960218-974659 GCA_027564795.1 Aphredoderus sayanus | reverse complement strand
AATGTAAAATGCCACAATAAAACAAGTTAAATAGACCTTCCTCTAAACAGTCCGCTTTTTACATATCAGTTCAAGTGTCATCTGCCCTTCCCCCGGCTTATAATTATATAGACTGAACATATAGAACTTAACGTGTTCCATTTGTCATTGGTTGGTGCCGGAATTATTATCTTTAAAATACACGTACTGTATATTTATATAAACTACTTTTTATTTTATTACTGAATAAAATGATAGGTACAGCACCATAAATAAATGATGACAATCCCTGATGTATAATTCAAATTATTTGTAAGGTTAATAAATTATATAAAAATAAAAGAATACATTATTTTTGTAGGGATTTAACTTTCTAGTTTGTTTGTTATTACATAACACTCTCATTCAACCAGGGTAAGTTGTTTTCTTTGAGCGTGTATTGTCTCCAGTAATATCATGACACCACACCTCACACAAGTATTTTGGCAGCAGTCCTCCTGCCTTACATACAGACGTGACAGTCAAATGTTTTAAAGGCTGCATTAGGCAGAGGTCGAAGCACTAGAGGGCACTGTAGAGTTTCCCTGGCTCTGACCTCTGAATGGACACTGAAGAGAAGGGTCTTGACCCCTCATAAAACAACAACACCAGGCTTCGTAGGAACAGGGACCACACCCCTCCTGGTGCTAAATTGAAAACAGGAATAAGGATTTGGGGCTTTTTTTATTTATCAAGATAGCACATGTAGGTATGTAATGTTTTCTTTTAAAGATAGAATAAATAGTCGCACGGCTTAAAACAACATTTGGGTCCTGTGTTAGTTGTTACTGTTGGCGTGCCGAGCTGAAATCTGGTCGACGTTAAGAGTGCTCCTCACCTTTCTCTCTGGTACACAGTACGCTGTGTTCTGCTGACTGTACATGTACATATGTGTATACATACACACACACTCACTCAACTCCTAGACCTGGAGCAGACACAACCATGCACATCACTCTTCACTCAAACCCCCCCCACCCCACCCACACACACACACACACACACCCTGCCCCAAACCTTTTTTTTTTTTTTAAAGAATTATGATGTCCAATTTATTCTGTGTTTGTATTCAGGAGTCTTTGTAGAGGCCTGAAGGACCGACCTCTAGGCTTCATGTGGAAGTGCTTAAGGGTTTGAGAGTTAACACCTTGGTGAGCTGCTTGCACTCTTGCCCGCCGTGAAACAAAGGCAGCTTTGTGTGGACTCTCCCCAAATGTTTTTTTTAACATGTTCCAAGCAGTTTAGGCAGGCAACTAAAGTAAACAAGATGTTGCCATGATAAAAACACTTGTAAAAACATAGCAGAGTGCACTTAGAGACTTTTTAAGGCAGAGCTTTACCGGGCGCACAGAATTTAATTCCTTTTTCTTCTATAAACAAAAGGGTGAGGCTATGTCAGAATACAATAAATAATGATGGATTGAAGGACACTCCCAATGCTGTAATGTGTGTGGAGAGGAGATGTCTGTTTGCTTTTCTGTAGTTTAATATTAAGTTGAGTTAATATATTTTAAAGAAACTATGTTCTTAGGACTCACAGAACCGCTCCAACACATCTGTTAATGCCAGTAACAAATACAAGTCAATATCAATGTGTTTACTATTTTTTTACTTGCAAAGAGGATTTCTACGCAGGATCAAAAGCGGATTCAAAGGGTTGAACTAAGACATTCAGAAGTATATGCTGACTGTAAAGCAATCTGCCCGTTTCTCCTGCCTGCGAAAGAAACCGCGTTTCGCCGAATGCTTGTTTCAGGATAATGGAATTGTGTCATATCTTGTTTAAAGTGCGACTAATCCGTAGCGACAGTGAGCCATTGATCTGCTGCCACAGGGCAGATGTTTTCATCCTCTCTGTAGCCATGACGCTGTTATGTGTTGGATTACCTAGAGCGCACAGCACATAGCCTTAATTAGTAAACCAGGGGCCTTGTTTCCAGACAGAATAGTGGAGCAAAACAAAGCACAGGGTCAGCCCTGATTCATGCAGTTCAATTGGATGATACACCAATTGGTGCTGCTTTTATACATACAGTATGCAGGCTACATGCATTTGCGTAGCTGGGGACACGCGTGTACATGTACATGTATGTCTACCTTATATACAATATGTGTGTGTATATGTAAAATATGTGTATACAGGGTTTCTGCTTTAGTATGCAAAGCACAGTTTGGTGTGCTATTCCACAAAACAAACATGAAGCAAAACAAACTGAAAAGAAACACCATCGCTGAGGCATGAGAAAGGACGGCGAAAGGCAAACACACCACGGGGAGAAAGACGGACAGACAGAAAGAGCTGAGGGTAGCAGGCCACATCTCACACACACACACACACACGCACACACTGATCCCGCTGGCCGGTGACAAGGGCAAACATGCGGAGCGCCCTAATGTGTCGGCAGCCACAGATAAACATCCTCCCGTTGTTTGTTTGGGGAAGACACCCCCCCGTTGACACGGGAACGACACTTCCAACAGGAATTAGAGGCCCCGCCGGCCTCGCCGGGAGCGGGGCGGGGCGGGGATAAGTCTGGCGCACACTCTCGGGGGGGTAACGGGCAGCTGCAGCTGCGGTGTCACCAGAGGCGCCGCAGGTGTAGTCGACTCGGGGCCGGGACACGCAAGCATTCAGAGGGGAGTGCCCCTTCCACACTTACTTGAGAAACGACTGGAAGTCATCAAACACTGCCTCGCACCCGGGCCACTTGCACACCCCGTGGCCGTAGAGAGGGTGACTGTTGGAGGAGGGCTCTTCTAACGTTGATCTGGAGAAAGGAAACACGGAGACAGGCGCTAATTAGATCACGCCGTACAAAGCAACTAATCACTAACCAACTAATCAAAATCAACGCGTGATGGCATGTGCTGTAAAGTTCATGTGTCTGAACAAGATCCCAGTTCACGCCGTGGCTGTCAAGCGAGTTAAATCACGTGACGTCATCTCAGCGCAGGCAAAAGGGAGCGTCTGGACAAAGCGTCTGGACAAAGCGGGACATCGCCCGCTAGCTGTGCGCTGTCTCGCTTGCTGTGATCCTGGAAGTGGGAGCTCCGGGGGAAGCCCTAAATCAATACGTGATTATTTGGTGCCACTGATCTACGGTGAAATCACTGTGATGAGGACTGCCCTAGGGTGTTCTGAAGTCAGATGGCTGTACTGGCTTATAATGGATGCTGGAGCACACCTGGAGAAGTATGTACCCCAATCCCCCCCCCCACACACACACACAGCCAATGCATCTGCCACCTCCACATAAAACACAAACAGGAACTTCCCCTCCATCGGGTATTCATTTACCTCCTGACCAATCACAGCCACCGGGGGGGGGGAGGGAGATGACAGGCTTGCATTTATAAGGGAGCGTATGGCTTTTCTCGCAATCAGTCTAAATACAGGGAACGTCCCAGAAAAACAAACTCCACAACATCTTCCATATGGCGCGAGGAAGCGCAGATAACCACAAGCAGCGGCGGGGCGGCAGAGGCCCGTGTGTAGACAGTGCGCTGAGAGGGAGACAGGCCGCCATATGGACACAGGCAGTTTGCAAGCCACTGGGCTCTCAGCTACAAGAGCCTGGGGGACTGGCCTATATCGCTACCACCTGTGCTTCTGGTGGCTGTTGAGCACACCCGCGTGCTCCTGCTACTTATGCCTGAGTGTCTGCTTATGTAACGGGGCTCTACCTCCAGGACCACTGGCATGGATTCACAGGGAGACCGTCATTGCACCCAAAAAGCCTCATTCTATATATCTAATATAGTGTAGCAATAGCTAAATAGAAAAATCATACTTGAATTACCTTTAAATTATTATGCTAAAAAGGCAAAACATTTTTAAAGGGTGGTAAAAGGTGTGCCAATTTTACAGGATTGAAACAGGATTTACAGATTAAAATGTCATTTGTATCAATGTTAGTCAAGCTGTACCTCAAGTAGGACGTCTTATGGGTCGTCACAGGTTCTTTGTGATATAATTACTTGCTTAAGAGTTCACATTGTTCATAACATGTGATACTTGCATTGCAATTAGGAACCAGTCAAGCATTAATGAATGTGGTTAGCACTATTTTTTTCTCCAACTAAAGTCAGATTATTTAAAATTCAATTATGAATTATGCATTCACAAGACCTCTGTTTTGATACAGCTAATAAAAAGATGGAAGAATACCCTATTATAATGAGTTTTTAACAAGGAAATGGGTAGTCTGGAGAGAGAAGGTGGTGGACATATTTTGTTTTTAATTATTCTTTCCTAGCAGGCTTGTTGGTTAATTCTTGTTAATAAGATATTAAAATGTGGCATGGGAAAGAAGACCGTTTGACTGTAGAGAAATGTTTCTTAACCCTTGTGATGTCCTTTGGGTCAAAATGACCCAAATCACTAGCTCTTTGTGGCAGATAGAAGGCGCTAAATCTAATTCTACAGCTTACACAGGCATATGATGTGCACTGCTGGCACAACAAGGTCTGTGTTTGAAACCTGAGGAGAACTTTAAAGGCAAGAAAAAACAACACAAATACGTAAATAAATAATAGATAAATACACACAGCAATGCCAATTAAAAAACATACAAAATCATACACAATCAGATGGCGCCGCTGGGTGGCCAAATACGATATATTTTAGGGACATCACAAGGGTTAATGGTGACAAGCTAAACTGGAGCGAATGACAGAATTTACCACCAAATGAGCTACATTAGTGTAATATTAAGACTAATGGGAGAAGAGCGTAAGATTCATGGAGCTTTCTCCCGCTTGTGACCTCATTCTGTGCTAGAAAAAAAAAAGCAATGAGGAAAATGTTCTCCCCGGTTCTCCCCATTGTGTTAAATTTGACTCGCACCCTTGACAGGTCTGTCAGGATGTTATTATTGTCAGGCGGCCCAGAGGGACGAATACTCTAATGATCTTGTACTGTAGCTGTAGCGAGAGAAACCATGTCAACTGTTGCGTTTTGAAGAAGAAGGGGATGTGGCTGTTGTTGTGAACAAGGCTGGACGTTCCCGGCGTGGTTGCTGTGTTTACCAGACGCGCTAACAAGAGCCATCGCCACACCGGTGGCTCTGGCAGCTGTTTTGGACCATGAATGTGTCATGATCTATGGCCCCGGTGGGCTGATGGTCTGAATCTATCAGGGTGGGAGTTGGAAGATTGATGTCCACCCCTGGCTAGGCCAGACTCCATTGGCCGTAGTAGGACAAGCCCGTCACAACACTTCACCGTAGGTATGGATGTCGGCTCAATTCCCCTGTGGCACCGCCTCTAATCTTTAGTCCTCCACTGTTCCCATTGCCTCTCCTCTCTGCCACTCAACGCTTTAACATAAATGATTTAATTACAACTTTCCTGGCGTAAGACAAATGAAAGAGGAGAGGGAAGGGCTTGTTGTGCCAAATCAGATTATTTATCTCCTTAACACGTTGCTGAGTTACGCTCCCCGAGCTGTGGTTACTGATGGTTGCTGGGAAGCAAAGTGGGCCAAGTGCTTTGTGAGGATGGTACCGCACACAAAAGCCTGCGTGGTGCTGGGCTGGGGAATTGATGTCAGATACAGATACGGAAACATTTGGTTTTAAATAAGCAAGTCATTGAACAGAGGACCTGGCTCACTTGGGTATCTCTCTGTACCGCCTAGACCTTTAGCTAGGACAGACGGGATGACGGGATAATTAGCCGACCGACTCCTGGAAAAGAGGCACTGGGTCCTATCAGGGTTTGTGTTTGGCAGCGTTTGTGTCAAGCAGCGCTCTTTGCCTATCCTGCCAGGGGTTGTCTAGAGACAGCTACGGTAAGATGCACGTGCCTCGTCTTTGGTGTTGTCAAGCCGGCGGTGATTGAATTTCTCCTCCTTCCTTAAGACGGAAGTGCAAAGCCGACGAGTGATGCCTGTGGATGCACTTAAGGTTTTAGTTGCAGGCGTCGCTTTGCCTGGGCAGATTTTATATGACACATGAAACTAACTACACGGTACTTAGGGCTTGCTGTAAACCAATCTGAAGGCCAGCCGGGAAAACAGGTCCATCAGCAGAGAGCCTTGTTTCTGTTGCATGACAAAAGGACTTGCAAAACCGCATCAATTAAAAGTTCATTAAGTTCAGCGCTGGGAGGATGAGTGGATGCTCTCTATTTACGCTCTGGCCTGCCCAGCCCATTATCTCCAACCTGATTATTCAAATCCCTGGATTATAACACAGACGTTTTCTCGGAGCCTCGCGTGGAATAATCATGCTTAATAATATTTCATTTTTCTTCCCATAGAGTCTGATTAGAATTGAGTCTGCATCATCAAAAGAGAGGAATAATGCTCCTAATGGTTCTGTGATTTAAGCACACCAAAATTAACACATGAAAGGCTTATTGGTTGTGTGGATCTAAATTAGCATCATCCACTGTTTAATAAGGCATGTTTTGCACATCATTCGTATCAGTCATCTAGTCTTCGTAATTGCAAATGTGGAACTCCAAGTAGGTAATCCATGTCTGCCTGGTGTAGAGCGAAATAACCTGCTTGGGCTCCTGACAGATGGAAGATACTGTTTTGCGGCCAGATTGCCTCCTTCACTGGAGCGTGTGTTAAACTGCAGTTGAAGTCTTCTTTAATCTCTGACAGTGAACGAAGGGGGCGGCCTGGCCTACGTCTTCTCCGATGTTTTATGGAGCCAAAAGACGAGACTTTTGTTGATTCCTTTCCCCTGCCAGCAACCCTCAGCATGTTTGTTCTGTCTAATCGATGTGTGATGGAGCGAGCATATCAATGTCTTCCCCTTTCAGATTACACTTTAAAGCCACATGGCAATGGGCATCTAGTAAGAGATGTACAGACGGCCTGTGGCAGAGGAGCCAACATATTTTGATTATTTCTGTATTCAGGTATTGGTTTGGTTTTGGTGGAGTGTGTGTAGTGGGAAAAACGTAAGACAAGCTGATAAGGCCATGTTTGTTTGCAAAAACATTTTTTGCCTTGCACTTGCACTGTATCTCGCCATCAGCGAATGTCACTGTCAGTCAGCCAGATGCTTTTTTTGTCGCCTATACGCAGGCTGTGTGAAGCCCTCTTCACCTCCCAGGGCCTATCAGCTTAGTGTGCTAAACATGTTTTTATCTGCATTGCTTTCATAACGACACGTTGGGTTTGATCGCTGAAATACGAGTCAGATGTTATGCAGTGAGCTCACGGTGCCATGAGGCTCCTCGATAGCGGTTCAAAGATCACGCTTCAGTGAAAGCAAACAAGTAAAATGTGTCGGATGCCAAATTAATTCCTTCCTTAAAGACACAGACGCGGCTTGGGGAGCTTGTGGAAAAATCTATAATTTCTCAGAAGATTCAACAAATGCGAGCTGTACGCCGCTCAGCCTTGTTTGGAAATAGCTGATATGATGCTCTTCATTTACAGCTGCAATAACATCATCTCATAGCAACGCTCAATATTTGGGAAACATGTTTGTTACAGTACATCTTCCACACAGCACTTGTAATAGGTTGTTATGTTGTAGATATTCTTGCCATATCCAAGTTGTTATAGTAAACTGTCAGGTCTCTAGTATGATGAAGATGAAAGGTTTTTACAACAGCATCCTTGTCTGAGGGGGAGTGGATGCTTTCCAGTGTCGGCTTTATGAATAGGTTTGTCAAATAAAATGCAGCAAAGGCCACAGCTGCAATGTTCTTAAGTGCAAGTTAAAGAATACAATCCTTAACCTCCTTATTAATAGCACGCTGATCCCATTTGACTGCAATTCTTGTCTCCAAACACCTCCTGTTGAATCCCCAGCTGGTTCCAGGCACACAGGAAAGTGTCTGTGTTGGCCTTAATGGAAATAGTACTCACAAACTCTGAATTAATATTCGTTTGTGGACAAAACCCAAAGGGGACTTGTCCATCAACTGATGCCCTGCGGGAAGCAGCGACTTTAAATAGGAATACGCGGCTGCTCTTTGCTGTCGCACGCCTAATAACTACCAGTTGGAGGTCAGATACAACAAACTAGGTTTGCAGATTAAATAATAAAAGGTTTCCTTACAATGCTCGTGACTTTCCTGATGCATGGTGTCAATTTAAAAGCATAAACAACATCTTTTTAAATGTCTGTGTTAAAGGTATAGTCAATCATCCAGGAGAAAGCTTGATATTTGAACTCCCTTCAATGCCATAGGGCGCTCCCTCAAAAGCCCCACCCCCCCACACATTAGCCACGCATTGCCAAGGTTGGGATATTGAAGCCAGCCACTTATGGAGCCAGGGCTGTGTAGAAACATTATGTTTTCAGCACGCACACAGAACAGAGGAGATGTTCACTAAATTTTCACAAAAAGCGTATTAGCTTTCCAACCGCTGTCTGCACAATGTAATAGGGAGGAGAAAAAGGGGGATGTGGGCGGGACTCACCCTTCTCTCTTGTGGCTCATGTACTGGCCGTTGGTGGAGGCGTGCTGGTTGTGGTGATGGTTCTTTGGCGGCGTCGGGGACGAAAGGTCGAGGCCCCGGTGGCCATTGTTGCTGCTGTTGTGCTCCTCCTTCACTTGAGCGTTCGTCACCTCCTTCCACAGTTGCTGCAGATCGGCGGGAATCATGCCTGGAACAAACAAATTGGATAATTAAATCAATTAGCGGCTAATCCAGCACTCTTCGTGGCATAATTAAATCAAAGCCTCGGTAAACAAAGCCCGGCATTAATTAGAAAGTATTCCGCCGCGCGGTTAATGCACTGAGAACTCGCGCGCCTCCCCTAACAACAGCCACCCACCCATCTCGTCCCCTCGTCCCTAGTCTGTGATGTGAGGCGTGTTTGTATACACAAATCCCTGGCATTCACGCGCATTTCATGCCCACAGTAAATAATTAACACCCAGACAAGGCATGAAATCTGAATCATCGCCGTTATTTTCAGAAGGGGATAAGATACAAAACACACACAAATAAATACATAAATAAACACAAAAAAGTTTACAATAGCAACACTAAAAAACACCCCACCCCTGCCTCTTTGGGAAAGAGGACCCTGGGGTAATATTCTCAAAAGCGCATTAATGTGCAAAATACTTAAAGCCCTGCACCGCCTCCAATTGACACAGACGACTTAAACCTCATTTAGCAAGTCAAGCACACTGCGGCTCACGCAGCCCTTTGAAGACACAAGACATTTTCCGCGTGTGCTGGGAACACATCCGCAGAAGCTCGCCCCGTGTGTTTCTACCCCTCCCCGCCCTCTTCTGAGTGACAGTGATCGTGGCACCCTGGGCCAGATTGGGGATGAGGAAGGATAATGCTCTGTTTGTACACCCCGCTTTCCATGTCTGGGGTGAACTCGGCCTTTGTTTGCACACAATGTATATGGGCCTGTGCCTTGTCTATAGCGGGTCTGTTGCCGTGCAGGAGGGCTCTGCTTTCATTTGACACAAATGAGGCTAAAGCTGGTGTGTAAAATAAGATGGGGCGCTATAGGCACAGCGGCTATGGCCATTTGTATTGTCAGTCAAAACACACTGCGCCCAGACAGCTGGCTTTTTTCCCCTTCTCCTTTTAAATAGCATGTTGCGAGATCCAAGCAGCAGACGTAGAAATGTGTATTTTGGTATTCAGATCGGTGCTTAAGCGAGCACCGTGTCTTAAGCACACAGGAAGAAGCCCTCGGATATTCCAGTGAATTAAAACTCAGAGCAACGGGCAAGACCGCTCGTTTAACATTACAATTAATTAAATCCATTCTCAGAATGAGCACGGGCAAATGGAAGATGATTTGCACATGCTTATCTGGCAGGGTTTATATGCTCTGGACGCCCCCCCCCCTTTCTAATCACCAACGCTATAGATACCAGAAGTGCTCCTTTCAAGCTGTAGATTGTAATACATTGTGTGCGAGCTGCTTAGACTTAATTTATTCCTGTTGTGGAAAATAACTGCGAGGTGAAGATCTCAATACAATCAGCAAAAATATTTTTAATTTGATAAGCTACTAAAGATTTTAATTATGCTGGTAATGGAGAACATTGGCGTAATGAGGCGTTGGACTCCAGAGAGATGCCGGGGCTAAGAACTGTGAAATGAGTCTGATAGGATTGCTGTAAATGCACACCAGATCGCTTTGCATATCAAAGAGCAGGAAATGATTGCAGGACAAATCAATAACCTTTCCACGTTCCAAGGAGCGTCGTTCCTCATCGGAATACCCCGACATGCGCCTTCTTCTCCGCCTGCCTGTGTTCCCCCCTATTCTCCGCAGAGCCTTGAAGTGCCCTAATAGAACTGCATGCCCATGACAGTCTAAACATGGTTAATATTGCGCTAAAGCATGCTAATCCATTGGCTGCTGCTGTATGTGTGTGCCCGCGGTGATATCAAAGAGCCCATTGTTGTTCTGATGGTGTAAAGAATCCTTGAAGCAAGGGTTTTTTTCTATTTTATTTTGGCGACCGGTTTGGAAGGGGAAGGTCACTGGTGATGTCCGCGTCCTGCTCTTCGACAGCGGGAACAATCATTTTCCCCCCACTTGGTGCCCGGTGACAGTGGGCGATGTATTTTTAGCCGATGCGCTTGACAGGGCGGCCCGCGCTGGCTCAATTACCCAGCAGTCCCGGTGACCCCAACACCACTGTTTACTCAGATGAAACCGCAATGGGGGGAGCTCGCTCTGATGAGAGGGGGTAACGGAGTGGGACGGAGCTGTCCCTTTCTGGATCCAGCCAGGGGCTTTATGGCTCTATGTACCTCGTCCCTCTCTAACCCTAACCTCATTGGACCCCTTCAAACTGTAGCAATGGCCATGGCTCATGATTCCACATAAATGACAACAAAACAGCATTACCAAAACGCCTCGACAAGGTTTCTTATGTGCAGGGTTTGGACAAGGCGAAAGTCCCCATCTGATTGCAGCGGGAAGACTTAATGACATTGATGTGTAAATCCCCCTCCTTTTTTGGGGTCCCCAGTTTGTCCTTTAAATGCCGGATTGGTTTATCTTTCCTCTTTCCATTTTTCAACACGACTATTCGTGCTCATTACGACTGGGAAATAGAGACAAGCACTTTAAAAAATGTATGTTGTTGGGACACTTGATTGATCACCGGCTCCCCAACTCAATTTTACCTCTGCAGGTAGCTCTGGCATGGAGACAGGCCGGGCACTTCAACCTTTTCCTGTCCTTGTACCCCTGTACCCTGGTGACCATGTTCAAGCAAGCAGAAAGTTGATTTAAGGTTCATAATGACATCAGTTGCAGGCCATCATCCGCCGAATAAAAAATGGCCCCCGGTGGTCTCGGCTCTTTAAAACGGACTGTTACTTCTCACACACAGGGGCCGGTGCCATGTGGTGTGTGTGTGTGCTGGGGAGGGGGGATGGTTCTGTGACACCACTATTAGTTTATTGTTCCGTCAGCCTGGGACCTCTGCTGCACCCCTGTTTATGTTGCCGTAATCACTGGCCCGCTGATATGCACCCCTCAGGCCTGAAATATGTCCTGTCCGAATGCTGCAGGAACTATTACCAGCAGCCCACCGCCACACGTATCAATCACTGACAGGTCAGCCACGCAGCCCCCTGCCCTCCCCGATGTGCTGCTCTACGCGGTGGCCGCGTCACGGCACGCCACATTCTATGCTTTCATATTACCCATGAATTTGTCTTGTCACTGTCCCACTGGCCTCTCCTAGACAGCTTAACTGATGTTGCGCGGCTAGCCTCCGCCGCGGAGGAGCTTCAGAGGGCGTGGGTCGGCGCGCGCGACATGCTTTGGCCAATCAGGAGGAGGCGGGCGGGCGGACGGAGGAAGGTCGAGCTGAGTGACCCCGGGGGGTGTAGAGCTGGTAGAGTTACAGCACTGTGCTGCTGACTCTGAGCGGGTCTCGAGGAGAGCCTCTTCGAGGGGAGGAGAAGGATGCCGCTGGATATGCGTGAGAGGTATATCCTTGCCAAACACGCTGCTGTTATTTATAAACAGATACTGTCTGGACACTTCCAAGACTTTCAACATTATTGTCAAAAGAATTTAGCACAAGAGAAACAAAAGGCCAGATAACGTGTGCATTTGTGTTTCAGCGACTCTATCTACAAGCTAAATGCTCAATTGGTCCCTATCACACTTCTCAAAGATAATTCATTGTGATTCTCCAGTCCAATCTATGTCAGGCAAAACGAATGCAATCCATCTCTCTTTAAATAAACGTGACACAGAAACCAAACTGAACTGTAAACTGTGTATAGTTAAATATTTTCAAAGCACACATCTCACACGCATTGTATTATTCTCCTACAATTGCCCAATGCTAGGAAACTTATTGGTAAATCTGAATCAAACACATGAACAAGTATAGCACAGGTGAAGACAATGGTCCTTCCCCAAACCGTTATAGTTTGATATCTCCATCTTTACAATAAAAGACCAAGAAATTAAAAGTCACGCTAACTCATTGCCCTGGAGTCTGGATGCATAATCAGCCAGACCCAAACATTAACAAATCCACTCATTGTTCCTGTTGCAGTGCTAACTACTAGTGAATATTGTAGATTACATCTGAGCTCTATAGGCTTGGCCCATTGATGCATGAAAGAGTTTAGCGATGTGGAAAACAGAAAGGTCATCAATAACTTCAAACAGTCAAGCATAAAATGTGTACAACAGGATGGGAGGGTGGGATGTACAGGGACTGAAGTGTTTTTACAGTTGTCTTGCTACAGTTGTATTTAAAAGTGGAGACCATATTAACCAGGTTTTACTGTATGAAGTAAGCAGAAACCAAACTGATAATGAACAGTGTACTATAAACTGGCAATGGAGCATGAAATGTTCTGAGGACTGTTATGAAATAAGAGGAGGTGAGATGCCTTTAAGTTATTTGACAATAATACTAAAGCAAACTAACGTAAACAGGATGTTTGACTGCTGTTGCGAAATCCAGCACTGTAAGAACAGTGCCCTTCCATACAGTATATAGCTTTATTCAAGGGGTGTGTATTTGTTTGCCAGACATCTCACATACGGCAATTCATCAACACACACGCATAGACATGCACACACACACACATACAGTACATACATACACAACACAGCCATCCACCACTCCTCTGCCTATGGCAATCGTCTGCTAGTGGATGAGTGATTCCATACCCAGTTCAAACAATAACACGACTGTACAAAGCCTGTTTGTGTTTGCCCATTACCTAAGCACCCTTCCAAACCCTCCTGCTTTATCACTCTTATCTTGTTATTTCAAAACTGTTTGTCTTAGCTTGGAATGAATAGTCAATGTCATGTTCCAGAACCTCTATGAAGGCGTCTTTGTCACTGGGGACCTGGACCACACCTTAAGATAACATTAAAGAATGAATAAAGAAATACCGTACATCGTGGCTACAGTATGCATGTGCTGACTCATTGTTTTGTTGTTTTATTTTTACAATGATACATACACTGGAACAATAGGGCTGCTCGTCCTCCTTAATAGAAAAGCCTGTCATCGTGATTCACTAAATACGGGGCTCGTACTTTGTCCAAAGACCAGAATATCTATACACACTAGACTGGTCAAGATAAGATGGACAATCAGTTACCCTGGGTGAAGGGTTCAGACAAATTAGCTAAACTAGCTATAGTACATGTTTATATCAATCAATCAATCTTTATTTATATAGCACTTTTCATACACATTTATGTAACGCAAAGTGCTTCACATATATGAATGCCAGTGCATTGTTCAGTGAACACATTTGTGAATGCAATACCGATACGATAGTGTGGGATAATGATACAATGATCTGAGCATCTCATTGGCTAGAGTTTCTACACTTCGCTGTAAGTCCTAACCTCTTGACCCATAACTGCCACACCTAAACAAAAGGGATGTAAACAGTAATTTCCCAAACAATCCTCCTGGAGCACCAGTGTGCTACAACTACAGTGTAATAGTACACTGCAGTTGTAAAGTACATTGTTGCAGTACAGTGGGGTAGTACAGATGTGTAGAAGAGTGGTGTAGCACAGTGTTGTAGTAGAGAGGTGTAACACAGTGGTGTAACATTAAGTTGTAGTACAGAGGTGTAACACAGTGGTGTAACATTGTGTTGTAGTAGAGAGGTGTAACACAGTGGTGGAACATTATGTTGTAGTACAGAGGTGTAGCATAGTAGAACAGTGTAGCACAGTGTTGTAGCACAGTGTTGTAACACAGTGGTGTAGCACAGTGTTGTAACACAGTGTTGTAACACAGTGTTGTAACACAGTGTTGTAACACAGTGGTGTAACACAGTGGTGTAACACAGTGTTGTAACACAGTGGTGTAGCACAGTGGTGTAACACAGTGTTGTAACACAGTGGTGTAGCACAGTGGTGTAGCACAGTGTTGTAGCACAGTGTTGTAACACAGTGGTGTAACACAGTGGTGTAACACAGTGTTGTAACACAGTGGTGTAGCACAGTGGTGTA